>CM076582.1:232769900-233151236 GCA_034641835.2 Pinus albicaulis | reverse complement strand
ACTCTGATGCAACAATTCTTGGTTCATTGTTATGGTTACATAGATTCTATTTTTGAATATGATGAAGGCATATTTTGTAAGGTGATATTGTTGAAAAATGTAGCAAGAAAATATCAATTTGACTTTGCCTTGGTTAACTAGAGAAAATTTAAATTTCTATTTCAGTAGAAATCTTGGAGGTAGTTAACTGAGGTGACATGGATTTTTTCACTTAGTTAACTCAATTAATTTGAGTTGGAGGCCTTAAGTTCATATAAGAATGAAATATTGCTAATTTGTAGCAATCTGATTCATTTGAATTGATTTATTATTAGTTAAGCTAGTTCTAACCATTAGAGGAATTGGTGGAAGGTCAAGTTTTGCAGTATGAATTTATTCACACTCAGTGATCATCTAATTAACTGATCAATCATCCCAAAATAATTGTTTCATGTAGATAATTTGATTTACCCAATTGAGATAGAGATTCCAAGGAAGTGTATTATCAGTTGTAGACTATTCTGATGTGTAAAAGTGGTGCATGCAATAATAGTATTGGCCTAAGGAATTGCGTGATTCAATTTGAATATTTTCCTAATAAATAGGAGTCTAATTCCTCAAGGAAAAATGCAAGGAAATAGGAGCTTGGTGGGCTTGAAAATTGGCTAAGTGTTTGCCAGCGTTAGTCAGTCAGGCAGAGGGATAGACTATACACTTGCAGGTTGTGCTCGGGCTTGAGAAATAATATAAATTCATCTCTATTATTTAGTTAATGCAATACAGATAGGAAGGGGTTTTGAGCATTTTCTTTCCCATATATAAATCTATATATATGTGTGATGTTTTCTATTTCATGTTTATGATTTGTGTTATAGATTTTGAATCGAATTCCGCAGAGTAGTAAAGTAGCTTTGAGTCTTTTGGTTTAGTAAATTTAATTAGAAGTTTCAAATATACATATAATTTATACATGGTATCAGAGCAGGATTCACAATAGAGAATAAATTTTTAGTTTGGTTCTTTGTAGAATCAAATTTGTAGGGCAGCGTTGCAGGATCTCTTCAAAGTTAGGAAGATGAGCTTTAATGGGTTGAGGCTAGAGTATGCCTTGGAAAGCGGCTCTAATCGTCGGATGGAAGGATTTCAAGGAGGCAGTGTTAGACGACAATAGATTTTTGGAATATGTCAAGACAAACAATCCATAACCACCTTTAGTAGTTGTATAGGACCATGCTCAATGGAAGAAAAATGTGGCCAAGGTGAGGATAATTATCTTGGAGGGAGTACAGGATCATATTGTCTCAAATCTCCATGGAAAATATACTCAGTTCACAATGTGGAAAGCACTAACAGAATTGTTCGAGAACATTAGTGACCACATGAAGTTGTAATTCAAGGATAAAATTTGAAATATCAAGATACAAAAGAATGACTCCATACCTCAGTATCTAATCAAGTTCACACAATTTTGTGATGAAATTGGCAGGGTTGGTGTTACTGTAGCAAAGGATGATTTGGTAATCATGTCCCTTGTGTGCCTTCCAAAGAGTTTCCGTAGCTACCAATATTCAATGAATGGGAGGGAGAAACTACCAAATGGTCAACGCTTGTGGTTTGATTTGGTACATGAGTAAATAAGGCGGTCTACCAGAGATGGGACTTAATCCTAGGGTGAGGATGAGGAAAAATTTACATTGGCTAGAAACGAAAAGAAAGGGTGAGGGAATAAATCTCAATCCAAATCATAATGTAGTCAAGGGGGCAAGAAGAAGGACTTGTCCAAGATTAAGTGTTTCAATTTTCATGCATTCGGGAACTATCCCATGAAGTGTCCACATAGGAACAGAAGAAAGACGGCCTTAGGAGGAGCAATAGGTGAAGCCTTGGCTTCACAGTTCGAGCTTGAATTTACTCGCATTTCCTTCAGAGCTAGAAGAGTGATGGGGAGCATGTGGTACTTGGATAATGGTTCCTCGTTCCGCAGGATAGGGAACAAAGATTTTTTCAGTGACTTGGAGGAGAAATAATTGCAGATGCACATCGATATGGGTGATGATGGAAGGTATAACTCAACTAGAATTGGTACAGTCACCTTTCAAAGGGATTTAGGCTCCCCCCTCATTCTCAAGGATGTCATGTTCGTTACGAGCCTACACAAAAATATCGTCTCCATTGCAGTTTTGGAGAATCTTGGTTACAATGTGATCTTTAGTAAAGCAAAGGAATTCCTTACACACATAGCCATAAGATAGGTGAAGCATATTACTGTTCGAGTGAAGAAATTGTATAAGCTAGATGTGGAAGATTGTGTTGAATTAACCATTGATGTGGACAAAGTGCAGAGTCATGATGTCGATGAAGTATGGCATAGAATATCATTATTGGTACTATGGTGTTCATTACGGCAACAATTAACGTTTGAAGAAAATTTACAAGAGTATGTGGTAATGGATGCATTGTAAGCACAAAGACCCACTTCATGATCGGGAAAGAAAAGCAGATGTAGTACTTGAAAGGGTCCACTCTGATGTCTGTGGACTTTTCTCGACAATCTGCACTACCAAGCACAAGTATTTTTTATCTTTGTAGATGATTTCTCATGGATTTGTTGTATCGTTTTCATGGATAAGAAATATCAAACATTCTCCAAGTTCATTGAAATCAAGGCACTTGTTGAGAAAGAAACCGACAAGAAGGTGAAGGCTCTCAAGAGAGATAATGAAGGTGAGAACATATCGAATGAATTTAAATTTTTTGTGCAAATAAGGCATTCAATGGGAGTTGAAAGCACCCCACAACCCATAATAGAATGGGGTGGCTGAAAGAAATAATTGTAGCATTGTGGGAGCTGTGAGGTATATGTTGCATGACCATGGCCTACCACTGCACTTGTGGTAATATTCATGCATCACAATAGTCTATTTGCAGAACCAGAGTCCTCGTCGGACTCAGGGAATGATCACACTGGAAGAGGATTTCTCAAGGAGAAATTTGGATGTGTCACACTTCAGGATTTTTGGAAGATACTTCTACTTCCATCTCTCCAAAGAATCAAGGAAGAATATCAAGCCAACGGTAGTGTTGGGTGTATTTGTGGGGTACAGATAAACTCCTCAAAACTACCATGTATACTTCCCATCCCTAAGAATGAAAATTGTACAAAGGGTTATGAAGTTTGATGGGGAGAAAGTGATGCAGTTCTCTCTTGATAGGGAGCTTCAGATTCAACAGGGTGAGGATATTTTAGCTCCAAAGGAGGAACCTCGGGAAGTTGTGGAGCAGCCACAAATTGAGGATCATAGAGTGGATACAACCACTCAAGCAAAACCATATTGAGAAGGAAGGAAAAGAACCAAAGAAGTTGAGAGATTATTTCATGATGTTATAGAGAGTGTGGGAGCAACCACTTCACAACACAGGAAAAGAAGGTCATATGATTGATACATCGTCTATATTTCTCTAATGACTGAGCTTGTAGAGACTAAGCCATCCTTTTTAGAGGAAGCAATAGAGAAACCTGTATGGGTTGATGTAATGGTGGAGGAATATAATTCCATTGTAAATAACGATGTTTGGGAAGTGGTCCCAAGACCAGATGATAAATCAGTTGTGGGTTCTATATGGATATTTAAAGTAAAGCATGCAATATACAGAAGCATAGAGAAGCATAATTTCCTTTTTGTGGCCAAAGGATTCTCTCAAGTTGAGGGAATTGACTATGATGAGACCTTTTCTCTTGTAGCAAGGTACTCATCCATTATATCAACTCTTGCACTAGCTGGAAATATGGGGTGGAATATCCACCATATGAATGTAAATACAACAATCCTCAATGGAGTTATTTAGGAGTAGGTATACATCAAGAAACTGGAAGGTTTTGAGACCACCTATACAAATGACATATGCACTATGAGCATCGCTAACTAACGTATAACTGCATGGTACATTTAGGATTTGTTATCATTCCTTAATTGGGGAAGCGAAAAAAGTGAAGCAGGTGAAAATTTAGTCACATTCAAGTTAAAGGTAATTATTATTATTAAGGTTGGGATGAGCGATTTAAATCAAATAGTGAAAGTTGATATCTGGCAAGGAGGACCTTGCAAGGTAATTTGAAATGAAAGACATGTGACTCATGCATTACTTCCTCGGATTGGAAGTATGGCGATGATATGGGGAATTGTTTCTCAAGGAAAATATGCAAATGACATAATGAATAAGTGTAACATGTAGAGTAGCAAACCCATAAAGACTCCTCTACAAACCATTTGGATTAAAGAGGATGCCACTTCAAGTGAGGAAGTGGAGGCTACAATGTATCGACAACTTATGGGTTTACCAATGAATCTTTTGAACACATGACCATATATGTGCTATTTAGTCAACTAGCTGAGACAATCTATGGTTAGGAAAACCAAATTATTTTGGAAGGAAACTAAGCATGTTCTATGGTACCTCAAAGGAATTAATCAGTTTAGACTATGGTATAGAAGGATAGACGGAGTGAAGCTATGTGGATTTAGAGATGCAGATAGGGTAGGGAGTCCATCAAAATTGAAGAGTAATTTAGGAGGAATTTTCAGTTTTGGGTCCACACTTTTTTACTGGTACAACAGGAAGAAAATATTTATGGAACTCAGCTAAGAAAAAGTAGAATACATGGCTTCCATTCAAGCAACATGTGAGGTGATCTGAATGAGAAAGATTCTTGTGGGATTGTTTGGTCACATGATGGATCCAACTGTGATCTACTATGATAGTCATAGTTGCATCAAAATCTCTAAAAATCTTGTATTTCAGGATAGATCCAAGCATATAGATATCTGGTATCACCATCTACGAGATTTTATGCAGAGATGGATAATGTTGTTGGAATACATTCCTACAAAGGAACAAGATGCAGATATTTTGAAAAAGTATTTATAAAGAGGAAAATTTGAGTTCCATAGAGGCAGAATAGGGGTGACATATAATCCCTTTCTTTCTGAGAGGGAGTGTTAAAAAATGAAGCAAGAAAATATCAATTTGACTTTTCCTTGGTCAAACTAGAGAAATTTTGAATTTCCATTTTAGCATAAATATTGGAGGTTGTTAACTGAGGTGACATGGATCTTATCTCTCAGTGCACTCAATTACTTCGATTTGTAGGCCTTCATTTCAGATAATCATGAGTGATTTTTAATTTGTAGCAATCTAATTCATTAAAATTGAGTTATTATCAGTTAAACTAGTTCTAACTGTTAGAGGAACTAGTGGAAGGTCAAGTTGTGCAGTATGAATTAAGTCGTCATTCATTGATCATCCAATTAACTAATCATTCAACCCAATCTTGGGTGTAGAGCCTTATTATATTCTTTATTCAAAGGTATATGCACATTGGACCCCATTTTGTAATGGCGTGGAAACACCGCCCATGTAATCTCCGTAAGGTGGGGGGCGACGATGGTTTTATGAGCCCCCCTTGAAGCTAAAAATATATGTAAATTTTCCTTGTAAAATATTGTAATTTTGTAGTTAATATGTTCCATTCATTAGGTGGATGATCTGATGGTAGAAGTTATGTTTAATTTAGGGTTTCTTTCCCTAGAAGGAAAACCCTCAGTTTATATGAGGGAATTCTATTGTGGCTATGTATTATTTGTATTATGATAAATAAAGAGAGAGGATACTATGTCAAAGAAAAGAGGAAATTAGAATAGATATTCTATAGGTTTTATCTCTTCATTTTGTTGGATAATGTAAAAGGAAGGACTGATTTTTCTCCCTGAACGTAGCCCAAATAGGGTGAACCACATATATTTGTTTCTCTCTTAATTTATATGTTTTATGTGTTTGTGTTTCCACATATTTTATGGGTTCCATTTCTCTGTAATATATAATTTTCTAACAACTGATATCTCCCACTTGGAGACTGACTATAGAAACTCCATCGTTGCTTCATTTGCTAGACAATGAATCCACTTTGGACCTTTTTGTTTCTCATATTCATCATCATACTTTAAGACCAATTGAAACTAAGTAGAATCTCAATTTCTCCTTGGTTACAACTTCTTTTTTAAAATCTGCAGGATTCTAGATAGTGTGTATCTTTTCTAGATTCAACAGTCTATCTTCCAACATTGACCGTATGAAATGGTACTTGAGTTGTAAATGTTTAGACTTGGAATGAAATTTCGATTTCGTTGCAATATGAATGGCACTCTTGTTGTCACTATATAACCTGTCCATATCCTTCTTCTTACCCAATTCATCCATAAACCTTTGCAATCAAATAATTTCTTTACTAGTCTTTGTAGCAGCAACATACTTTGCTTCCATTGTTGAAAGTGCAGCAACACTTTTCATTTTTGAAACCCAACTGAAAATTGTTCCACCTATAGTAAATGCATACCTTGTAGTGCTCCTCCTATTATCTCTATCACCTGCCATATCTGCATCAACCTATCCCTGTAGAGAAATGTTTGAACCAACAAAGCATAATGTTTGATTTTTTGTACCTCTCAAATACATGAGAATCCATTTCACTTCCATCCAATGTTATTTTCCTAGATTTTTCATGTACCTGCTTACAATTCTCACTGTATGTGCAATATCATACCTTGTGCATACCATTTCATACATTGAGCTTCCAATTGTTGATGCATATGGAACTTTAGACATATAATTCATTTCTTCTTGGGTCTTACAACACATATTCTTACTTAGTTTGAAATGGCTAGCCAAAGGTGTAGTAACGGGTTTTGCATTTTGAATATTAAATCATTCCAACACCTTTTGTATGTCCTCATTCTGAGACAATGTTAATTTGTGATTTTTCCTATCTCTAGTTATTCTCATACCAAGGATTTGTTTTGCAGCTCCCAAATCCTTCATTGCAAATGAATTTGCCAATTTTCCTTTGACCACATTTATTTCTTGTGTGTTAGACCATGTAACAACTATGTCATCTATATAAAATTACAATATAATATAGCTTCCCTCATTTTGATTTTTGAGATAAACACAATGATCATAGTGACATATAGTATCTAGTATAACCTTGTTCAGACATAAACCTGTCAAATTTTAGATATCACTGCCTTGGAGCTTGTTTTAAGTCATACAAGATCTTCTTGAACTTGCACACTAATGTATCCTTCCCTTTGACCTCATATCCTTGTGGATGTTGCATATAGATCTCTTCCTCAAAATATCCATGGAGAAATGTTGTCTTTACATATAACTGTACAAGATGCAAATCGTCTGCTAACACTAGACTTAAAATAGTTCTAATTGAATTCATTTTAAAAACAGGAGAAAAAATTTCATCAAATTCTATACATTTCTTTTGTGCAAACCCCTTGGTTAAGCAGGTAAAGCCTCTCTGCAGATAGAGACGATCCCTCTAGCCCTAGGGTGCATGGGTCTAGAAACAAAGAGACATGCTAGAGTGTAGGTTCCTAACTACTAAATGAAAAGAGGACACAGTAGATCGACCTACCTAGAGTCCAACGTTGTCATCGCGGCTGTAGTAGTGATGATGGCCTCTCCCTCCTGCCTCGGAAAGTCACAATCCTTCTACAGTCATGCTCGGATACCTGCACTCAGATCAGAAAACAAGAACAACATAAAACATAATAATTTCATTCATAACTACTTGCCAATCAAAGAGGGCTAAGCATATTGAATTAAACAAAGATACAACGCAAAATGGGAACCAAAAAATAGTCATGTGTATGTATTTATAGAAGGAAGAGTTACAACCAAAGCTCTGACATTGCGGTCTCCTCCAGCGGGGTTCAGCCGAAGTGCGTCTCAATGCTCGTCAGGGAATTCAGACGGGATGAGGGCATGTGATTAATATCTCTCAACAAATTTCTTCCTTGTTCTATCTTCTCAACAATTCAGCTATTCAATTCTCCAAGTTCAGCTCTTCAGCTATTCAACTATTCATCTATTCATCTAGCTTATGCAAAGAGAGATAGCTTCTCTTTGTAGAGGAAAAGGAGGAGGTTAGGATCCCTATAAAGGTGGAAGGGAGGCCTATCCATTAGGAGGTTCCCACAAGAGGGGAAACCATAAAATAAAGGAGGGAGTCTGTGGTTATTCAGTCCAACCACTCCCAATGACTCATCCTTGAAGTTGTTAGAGTGGATCCTCCGCCTCTATTTTTTAAAAAAATTCCATAAGCAGCTTGGCGCGGGTGTCTAACTCAGATAGAGTGTCAGGTGGCACGGGGCCTAGTGTTAATCTTCCTCATTGGCACGAGGGTAGAACTGGATGCTCACGCTAAGGCAAAAACAAGGGTTTTTGAAGCTCTACTCAGGGAATTGTGAATAGAAGGAATATTGCTCTCATGTAAAGGGATGCAATGATGGTCTTTGCAAGGCATGACACTTCTTATTATTCACAGAAATGACCCTCCAATGTGCGGGATGGGGATTTCAGGGATAGTGACAAAATGCTGTGTAACACCCTTCACCAGAAGTCTAGCATTGTACCTATTTCTACTTCCATCTTCTTCCTTCAACCTGTAAACCCATTTATTCTATAATGTTATTTTACCTGCAGGAAACCTGAATAAGTCCTAAGTCTGGTTATGTACCAAGAAGTCCATCTCTTCTTTCATGGTTAGCTCCCACTTCTTCCTAGTTTCTACTTGTATTTATTCTTCATAACATTATGGTTCACTGGAATTAGACAAAAGACATAATATAATCAAGGAGAGTATTGTTCAAGGGGTCTACTTCTCCTGGTAGATCTTATGACACCACTTTCTGGTGTTTGAGGTGCATGTTGTTGTTATGGCTGTTGTTGTGGTTGTGGTTGTTGATGATTATGATTTTTAGGCACCTTTAATTTTTTTGTGATCTCATCAAGCTCTATGTATTCTCTTTTTTATTTTACCTGTTTCTTTTCCTTCATCTGATCCTTATACAAGACCTTTTCATTGAATATGACATCTATACTCCTAATGATTTTGTGATTTTCATAATCATATAAGCGAAAACCAAAATCATTAACACCATATCCAAAAAAGTTACATTTCTTTGATTTTTCCTCAAGATTTGTTCTAATTTCTTTATTAATGTGCACAAAGGCTTCACAAACAAAAGTATTTAAAAATGAGTAGTTTATCTTTTTACTTGTCCATGCCTCCTTTAGAATACCATCATCCAAGGAACTTTAAGGCCCTCTATTTATTAGATAAAAAACAGTATCTACGACATCTACCCAAAATTGTAAAGGAAATCCTGCATGCAATCTCATGCACTTTTCACGCTCCATGATTGTCATGTTCATCCTTTTTGACCCCATTTTCCTTTGGTGTTCCTAGAATTGTCTTCTCTCTGTGAATTCCATGCTCTGAACAATACTTATAAAACTCTTTACTGCAATATTCACCTCCTTTGTCTGATCTGAGACACTTCCACTTCTTTCCTGTCTCATTTTCAACCAAAGCTTTCCATTTCTTGAAAGTATCAAATACATTAGATTTATTATTAATACAATAAATATAGGTTTTCTTGGTTGCATCATCAATAAATGTAACTTAATAATGGGTAGGTCCCCATATATCTATATGCACAAGTTCTAGTTTTTCACTCTTCTTTTCTTTCCCAACTCTAATAAATCTGACTCTATGATGTTTTCCATAAACACAATTCTCACATAAATCCAAACCAGCATGCTTCAAACCTGGCATCAAATTTCTTGAGTGAATAATATGCATCCCCTTCTCACTCATGTGCCCAATCCTCTGATTCCATAATTCTATAGTCTCCCCTATGGAGGTTAAATCATTAACAAAATTAGAAATTCCATTACCTAAATACAATGTACCAACCTTTTCTCCTTTTGTTATTACCAGGGTTCATTTAGTGACCTTCCAAGTTTTATCTGTAAAAGTAGTCACACAACCTTCACCACCTAACTACCTTGTTGGAATCAGTTTTTTGTTCAAACATGGAACATTCCTTACCTCCTTTAATATCCATTGGTTTCCATTCTATTGTTTTATAAAAACTTTACACCGTTCCAACAATTTTACAGGGTTTATCATCACCCAAACGAACCTGTCCAAAATCTCCATGAACATAGTCATAAAAATGTTTCCTATCTGGTGTGGCATGGAATAAGGCCCCTAAATATACCACCCATGCATCAATAAAATTTTCTAATGAAAGAATCAAATCATATTGCAACACATCACCCATCACATTTGCTTCATGATTTTTTTCTTGTTGTGTGTCTCCTTCTTTTCCCTTCCAAGACTTACAATATTTCTTCAGGTGTCCTTTGTTCCCACCTTTCCAGCACACTATCCCTGATCTAGACTTGGATATACCTTTCCTTGACTTACTGTGTTATCCTAGGCTCTTCCTCTTTCTATTTTTCTTCCCCTAGTCTCTGCACTTAAAGCTTTACATGATGTCTCACAAGAGATTTTTCGTCGCATTTCCTCACTAAGGATGGCACCGACAACGTCATAAAACTTAAAAGTACTATATCCAGTGACGAAGTTACTAATGGCCATAACTAAACCATTCCAACTGTTTGGAAATGATCACACAAATAATAGAGCCTTAACTTCATCATAAAAATTTACCCCTACAGAACTTAACTGACTGGTAACCGTATTAAATTCATTTAAATGACCAGTGACGGATCCACCTTTCGACATATTCATATTAAATAAATGCTTCATAAGAAATACCTTATTTGAGGCTGAGGTTTTTTCATATAGTTTGGCCAATTCCGTCATTAAACCCTTTGTTGTTGTTTCCTTTAAAATATTAAAGGCTATTGACATCATCAGGCACAGTCATATTGTTCCAAGTGCATTTCCGTTGAGAATTTCCCATTCTTCGGTTGTCATACTCATCAACTTCTTTATTTTTTCACTCAATGGTAGGTACATATATTTATAATACATAATATTCCATATGCATCTTCCACAACTAGTATTTTTGGTCATTAAATTTCTCAGCCCTAAACCTACCATCTTCCACCATTTCTTCCACTCGAACTAAGAACCCTTCTTTCCTGCGAGTTTCTCAGCCAAATATAGCTTTGGCTCTGATACGAGTTGTTATAAAATTATATATTACATATTAATGGAACATATAAAATATGTAGAAACAGAAACATGGAAAACATATAAAACAAGAGAGATGCATATATATGTGATTCACACAATTTGGGCTATGTCCACTTAGAAACATCCAGTCCTTCCTTTTATATTATCTAGCAAAATGAAGAGATACAACCTACAAAAGAGCCGTTGTAATTTCCTCTTCTCTCACACACAGACTCCACTCTCTTTCTCTCTCAAAATACACATAATACACAGTTGCAATACAATTCCAGTTAGGCTATGTCCACTTAGAAACATCTAGTCCTTCCTTTTATATTATCTAGCAAAATGAAGAGATACAACCTACAAAAGAGCCATTGTAATTTCCTCTTCTCTCACACACTGACTCCACTCTCTTTCTCTCTCAGAATACACATAATACACAGTTGCAATACAATTCCCTCGTATAAACATAGGGGGTTCCTTCTAGGGAAAAAAACCCTAAATTAAACACAAATTATACCATTGGATCATCTGCCTAATAAACGGCCCAGATTGACTAGGAAATTTTACATCTATTTTTAGCTTTGGGGGCACTTTCCTAATCCCCACAGGTTTACAAATCACCCTCTAACAGTGACAATTATGATATTTATGCCTACATAGTCAGGGTCCAAAGACTTATACCCATGAATAAAGAAGATAATCGTGCTCTGTTAACTCTCCAACACCCAAAATAAACATTTCACAGTGCAGTAACCAGGTGCTATTTTTGAGACAGAGATCATGCCTTGCCTTTATCGGCTTTAGAATATTTTGATGTGTTGTGTGGTATGCAATTAGAGACCATTTGAAGGAATTACACAATTAATTTCTCAATTTTCATTAATAGTTTAATTCTAAAGGAACACAAGGAAAGTGGTTTCCGTACAGCTCATTCAGGCAGAGACAGACCATACATTTGTGCTTTTCCAGTGCTTTGAGAAATCATATGTATTCATATTCATTCGTTGTTAATTCAATAAATAGAAGGGTTTGAGTGCTTTTCCCCCAGACAAACTTCCCAGTATGTGGTGTTTCCTATTGCATGTGTATGATTTGTGTTTATGTATTGTGAGTTGAATTTCGTAGAGCAGTAGATTATATTTGAGTCTTGTGATTTAGTAAATTTCATGAGAAGTTTCAAGTCTACCCATAATTTCTACAGATATTCCCCATTCTTCTCTCCCTCAATAGCTTGTTGTAACTCTTCCTTTATTTTATGATATTTTTCATCATACTATCTTGAATATTTAATTAATTCTCCAAGACTATTTACGTAATATCTTATGGTTGTTAGGTGGTTTATTTGCAATTTTCAGCTAAGTGCATTAGCAACCTTTGTTTCCTTGCTCTTTATATACTTGATCTCAAAGTCAAATTTTTTGTGTTCCCAACCAGCTATATTGTCTCACATTTAATTAAGGTTGATCAAACAAGTACTCCAGCCTTCCATGATCAATTATTAATTTGAATTTACTACAATGGAGGAAATTTCTCCACATATTTAATGCATGGATAATGGCAACTAGTTCCAAGTCATGGGTTACATAATTTAGCTCATGTTCCTTCAACTTTTGTGACTCATAGAAAATCTCTTTCCCTTCCTGCATTAAGACACCACCAAGCCCTTTTTTCCAGAATCAATACAAAAAACGAACTCCTTGTCTGGATTGGATCCCTTAAGACTGGTGCATTGGTGATAAATTGCTTCCGCTGATCAGAACTTGTTGCACATCCAGTTGTCCACTCAAACTTCTTACCTTTCTCTATAAGGAGGTGATTAGATGGCCTATCTTAGAGAAATTTTTGATAAATCACCCATAGTAGCCTACCAATCCCATGAATGATATTTCCTCTATCACATTCCTTGGTGTTGGCCATTCCATAATTATCTTCATATTTTCTAGAACGATTATTATCCCATCCTTCGAGACTACATGTCCCAAGTAATGAATCTGAGATTGGAAGAAACCACACTTTGTCATTTTTTCATAAAGCATATGTTCTCTTAGTAACTATAGTATTACTACCAAATTTTCTTCACCTTCCTCCTCAATATTTGAATAAACCAATATATTGTCAACAAATACAACCACAAATTTATCCAAATAGGGTAACAACATGTTGTTCATTAGGAAAATAAAAGTGGCGGGAGCATTAGTAAGCCAGAAGGGCACCATTACAAACTCATAATTCCAATACCTCGTTCGAAATTTTGTCTCATGGATATATTCCTCCTTAATGCACACTTGATGATATCTAGACCTCAAATCAATTTTGGAGAAGATTGTTTCTCCTCTCAACTTATCAAATAAATCACCCGTCTGTGGAAATGGGTAGTTTTTTTTTATGGTCACCTTATTCAATTTCATGTAATAGATGCATAGCTTGAGTGTGCCATGCTTTTTCTGTAAAAGCAATACTATTGCTCCCCATGGAGATACACTTGGTCTTATATAGCTCTTATCGAACATCTTCTTAAACTGTAATATCATCTCAACCAAGTCAAGGGCGCTCATGCTATATGGTGCCTTGGATTTCGATGTTGCTCATAGCATCAACTCAATAGAAACTTGTACCTCCATATGAGGGGGAAAGACAATAATGTTTTGAGGGAATACATCCTAGTATTATTTCACAATAGGATATCTATTCAGGACCTCATTTTCCTCTTTCCCTACACTGATGCTAACTTCAACATTACTAGAAATGTGCATGACAAATAAAATACATCCCTTTTTGCAGCTACACTTAGCTTGCATATTTGTGATCATTCTCACTGAAGAAGGCTTTATTTTTCCTTGTAACATTATTCTCTCCCCAACCTCATCTAGGTAGTAAATAGCCTTCTCATAGAAATATAATTTTGGATTATGGGAATATAATCAATGCATTCCCAACAACATATTATATTCACCCAGAGGAATTAAAATAATGTTTTATATTGCTAGCATACCATTAAGTTAAAATGTACATGATTCCACCCATTATCTTACCTTTTTTTTGTATGTGTTGCTAATTGAACCACCAATGATTGTACATGTGTTTCTTTAGCTAGTTGGAATTGATCCACAAGTCTAGGACTAATGTAGTTGTAATTAGAGCCAGGGTCAATTAAAATAGAAACAATTTGATTACACAACTTACCGTCCATTTCAATTTTAGAATATTGAAGGTTGACCTTCCTATTTTGCATGACTACATACATCCTGGGTATACTTTGTTCTACATCCCCCATAGTATGAGCTTCTAGTGCATTATATACTTTTGGCCTTATATTATTCTGGTGTGGGTAACCTATCTTGTGGTGATTCACTCCACATTTCCATCACTCCAATGTCTTATTGGCATCAAATATATTATTTCCTCCTATAGGTTGATGCACATGGCCTTTTTCAGTCGTGTTAAATTCTGGTCAAGGTTGGCCTACATTGATCGAGGCCTCACTTTCCATTTTACCTATACTTTTCACTTTCCCTCCTTTCTTCTGCCATTTTTCTTTATTTTTTTTGTTAGCTTGTGGCTTCTAGCCACATTTGAATTAAGTTCTATGTCTTCACTGCTCATAGCAATGTTTTAATTTCCTGATGGAATCCTCTAATGTCTGAGGTTCATCAAATACAATGTGATCCTTGAAAGGAAATGGTAGCCCACTAATTAACCTCTAGAATTTTGATTCTCATCCTTTAGATAGGGTACATATCACAGTAGTTCCAGGAAATTGGTTACATACTCATCATCCAAAATTTGTCCCATCTTGAGCTCATAATGTCCCTTTTCCTTATTATCGAAGTACCTTTCTAACAGGTATTTATTCTAGAATAGTTATTCAAATTCCCTCCATGTCAGATAATATTCCTATATGTTTTTCACATTCTTCACATATTCCCACCACATATCTTCTTCTCCTTTTAGGCTAAACATGGTTACCCTTGCCTTCATGTTCTCAGAATAATTATGAATTTCAAAGAAATTATTCATTCCCAGTAGTCAGGCTTCTGTGTCTTTAGAATTCTTCATATCACCATCAAAATCAGGGGGTTTATCCTTCTTAAATTTTTCTGTCATGTGATCTGCCTCCTTCCTATTTTTTTATGGTGATGCCTTTCTTTTGCTTTACCAATCTTTCATTACCAGCCTTACAGCTTCTCAATTTATCACTTAGGCTCCTAAGCATGTCCACCTACTCTAGATATTCCTCCCTCTCCTTGTTTCCCATCCAAATGGCCTTTCTTCTTTCCCATGTTGAGATCTGTCATACCTGTACTCAACCATCTTGTTTCCCATTCCTTGTCTTTTGGTTTCCTATGATGTGTTGACATCACACACATATGTTAGTTATGTCATTTGAAGATGAACAATGTATTATATCCCTTGAGCTCATTTATTGAAGCTACTGGTAATAATCTATCTAATCATTAGGATTAATGCATGCATCAACATATTATTTGTGTAGGCACCAATCAAACGACATATTTCATTAACTCCATAAAAGCTGATTTTCTACCTTGAGGTCTAGTGTTGGAACCTTTCTCTCACACTACTCTATTACTTATCCCCATAATGCGAGTACTTAATAGGTTAACCTAGTTTTCAAGGTGATTTAATATTACCACTTCTCTCCTTTTTTTCGAAGAACTAAGGATTAGCTTGATATCATTAGATTTAAATCCACCAAGATTCTAAATTGTGATTCACATAAAATTTTTGGACAAAGTTTAGAAATATTATCTTCTCCTTGTGATTAGGAAATTGGGCATAAAGTGTTCATAATATTCATGAAAAAACATTGCTTCTAGCAGCCAAAATAGTCAATTGTAACTAGCTTTTAGAATATAGACTGCAATGAACAGTTTTGATATCTCTATAATATTAAAGAGCATGAATCTAGATCTTTTGAAACTTGAAAATGAAGCTCAATTTGTTCATATTTTCCACCATTTCAACATAAATCACTATAGAAAATCCTTAATTCCAAATTCCATCCTGCAACTTAAGTACATACTAAATCAATAATCTCAATTAGTACACATTATAACTTTATTATCTAAGTAGAATTTATTCAATAATATGAAAAATGTTTGGCAAGTGCCACCAAAACCGCATTGATGAAAATTAATTTATAACAACAAATGAATGGATCATTAGAACTTATGCAATGTCACAATTGGAAAACGCTTCATGAATTCCTATTAAAATGTGTTGACAAAATATAGTTTCGAACAAAGGATTAGAGGAAATATGAAAATTAATGATAACTATTCATTGTGTAACTATATTATCCATTATTGAAACCTAGGACTACTAATAAAAAAAAATTCAATTCCATAAAATAGACAGTAAGACTAAAATGGTTGTTGTTAGTGATTTATGGACTGTATAGGTGAGATCATTATGGTTGAGGGTTGATGTGGATTGATCTCTGGAAGCCCTGGTTGGTTTTGTTTTGGTTTTACCCTTAATATCCCACATTTATGCTTGGAATATGGTGTGCGAGTGATTGGTTGAAAGAGAGATTTACCTCATCCCAATCTATGGCTGGGTGGTACATGGAAGTCCCTTAATTGGTTGGTATTTTAATATGTTAATATGAGTTATTTTCTTATTTTATCTATGGGAACTTGTATTGATTTTTATGGTGATCTCATGGCTGATTTTCCATGGTTTCTATTTTGGTTATATATCTATTTATATGATGTGCTATAGCTATGGATCTCTCTCATGATTTTGGTTATATATCTATTTATATGATGTGCTATAGCTATGGATCTCTCTCATGATTTCATAAGTTACTGGATGTTTGATGAATGCATGGGATAACAAGTGTTATTGCAACTAGCTTGAGAAGGCTTTGATACTTCTTGGGTATTTTTAAATGAATTTCAAATTTTTATAATCAATTATGCATTCATGACCTATATCTTATATGTTTACTGTCTCTTTGACGAAATGTCTATTATGTACTAGGAATATATTGGTCAAGGTCTTGCTCAAGTTTTGTTTGTTTAGCATTGTTATCCTCTTTTTTTTAATGATTCTGGAAAGTTACAGGTTGTTCTCGATAGTGGTCTAGAGGCTAGCCTAGAAAAGTGGCATAGATCTCAGGACTGAATGATTTGAATTCGAGATTTTGGGTCATAACCGTTGGCAGCTAGGCTTGTGTGTGTTGTTATACCATCCCAACTACATGCATGCAGTGTTATGCATGTATTTGGGGAGTTTCTCTTATGAAAAAAGGGTTTCAACTTAGGGATTGATCTTCGGGGGTTGTTTTCATTCTTTTCATTGGTCTGTAGTCCCTGAGGAATGGTTGTAAGCTGCCAATTAGTTGGCCCCACTTCCACAACTATAACTTGGAGGTTGAGTCATATCATTGTGACACGTAGCTCATGTTTAATTTGGAGAGGTTGTAAAAGTGGGTAAATGTGGGAGGAGGAATTACAGGGTGGTATAATAGATTCCAGGTTCAAACAAAACAGTGTTACTGATGAAATGAGTAGCCGCATACATTACCTACTTTTTTGTAGCATAAAAAAGCACCGATTTTGAAGAGGTAGTGAATGCCTTTTTTTTTTTTTTGGAGCACATTTTCGACACTCTAATATTTTTATTTATGAACTATGAATATTTGTTTTAAAATGTTAGTGATTTTCATGCTAATTTTGAAACGTATTGATGCAGCATCAACTTTTTTTTTTAGAGTAGTGATTTTCATGCTAATTTTGAAACGTATTGATGCAGCATCAACCTTTTTTTTTTAGAGTGGTGATTTTCATGTTGGTAGTAAAACACAAAACTTAGATAAAAAATATATATATAAAAACAATAAAAAAAACCAATAAAAATGTAAAAAAAAAACAAAATTAACTCGTAAAAATAAAAAATTTAAACAGAAATTAAAAAAAAAAACAAAAAAAAAAAACAAAAATATTCGAAAATTATATAAAAAGAAATGACAAAATTTGAAAAAAAACACATAATTTAAAGAAAAAGAACAAAAATTAACCAAAAAAATTTAAAAAAGCCTCCAAAAACATTTTTTTCTAAGTTATTGAAAAAAACCATATAATTAAAAAAAATAAAAGAAAATTTAAAAATAATTTAAATTACAAAATTAAAATTTAGATAAAAAAAATAAAATACAAAAAGAAAAAATTAAATTTAAAAATTAAAATTAAAATAATAATATTAAGAAGAAAAAAAAGGACAAATTTTAAAATTAACAAAAAAAAACAAATTTAAAAAAAACAAAATTGAAAATTGAAAAAGAAAATTAAAATTAAAAAAAAAACTATCATTAAAAAACAAAAAAAATGAAAAAAACCACGTGCAAATAATTAAAAAACAAATATCCATAAATTTATTGTTTTTTTTTTAAATGAAACAATTTATAAATTTTAAAAATGAAAAACTAAAGAAACTAAAAGATTTTTAAAAAAATTAAAAAAAAAAAAAAATTTAATAAATTTAATAAATAAATTTTAAATTTTAAAAAATAATTAATCTTAAAAATAAAATAAAAATTAAAAAAATTAAAACATTTTAAATTTAAAATAAAAAATTTGAATTAAAAAACAAATAGTTTTAAATTTTTTGAATTTAAAAAAAAAAAAATCAAATTAAAAAAAAATATTAAAAGTAAAAAATAAATAAATAAAAATTTTTTGATCGTGGTGGCGCCGCCAATCGGCCTCCTGCCCAGGTGCCGGCGGAGGCTGGCCGCTGGGCGGGAGACTGATTCCGAGAATCGACCTCCCGCGGCGGGAGTCTGATTCCGGGAATCGCCCTGCCGTGGCGGGGGGCCGATTCCGGGAATTTCCCTGAGGTCGATTCCGAGAATCGCCCTGCCGCGGCGCGGGAGGGCGATTCCTGGAATGGGCCTCAGGGTGATTCCCGGAATCAGCCTCCCGCAGCGGGAGGGCGATTCTTGAAATTGGCCTCCCGCCTAGTGGCTGGCCTCCGCCGCCACCTGGGCAGGAGGCCGATTGGCGGCGCCACCACAATCAAAAAATTCTTTTTATTTATTTATTTTTAATTTTTTTAATATTTTTTTTTTAAATTTGATTTTTTTATTTTTTTTTAAATTCAATTTTTTTGTTTTTTTTTTTTTTAATAAATTTATTTTTCATATTTGAAATTTACTTCTTCTTCTTTTTTTAATTTTTTTTGTTTTTTATTTTATTCCTTTTTTATTTGTTTTTAATTTTTTTTTTCTAAATTTTGTTAAATTTTGTATTCTTTTTTATTTAATCGATTTTTTTTTTATTATTATTATTTTTTTATTATTAAATTTTATGTTTAGTTTTTTCAGTTAATTTTTAAAATTTAGTAAATTTTGTATTTTTCTTTTAATTTATTTGAATTTAATATTTTTTTTTAATTTCTAATTTTTTATTATTATTTTTTTAATTACATAAAATTTTTATGTTTTTTTTTATTTTTATTTTTTTATTTCAATTAAAATTGTGTATTTAAAAAATTATATATATATATATATATATATATATATATATATATATATTAAACTTAATATTTTCAAATTATTTTGTTATATATATATATATATAATTTTTTTTTCCAATTTTTCAATTTTAATTGATTTTTAAAGTTTCTTAGCTTCTTATTTTAACAATATATTTTTTGATGGATCACAAAGCCAAAAATCTAATAATCTACACTTTGCTAATTTATGAAGAATTCTCATGCATCCCATAAATACATTTTTTGGGGTCATAATTCCCACTCAAGCCTCAAAGTATATTACTTGAACTGCAAGGAAATCTTCAGTCCTGGTCATCATCTAAATATCATTAGGAAAAAATTGTAATAAAGTGAATAGATCCTTTTATAGATTGTTTTATGTGTGCGGGTTATAAAATCATACGATTTAAAAATCTGTTTAACCAACCCAAATTTTGTATGCAAACTGAATAATAAATAAATATATGCCACTTTGGAAAATATATATGTATATGAGAGTGTAAATACTAGCAATTGCACCATCACCAGATGTTGCAAAGGAAACACCATAAGATTCTTAAAGAGATCTAATAATTGCTAAGCAAGATATATGTACTGATATTAGTCAATTTTTGTAAAGGCAGGAAAATATTGTGCCGTGTCCTAATTTTTATTTTGATAGTAAGCCATTGGAATCTAGTTTTTAAAAATATTCTTCCACAACTTGGAGTCAAAACCACTATAATTCCAAACCAGAACCACTATAATTCCACACACTTATGTTGGTGATTTTTCATTAATTTAAACCAATCCATTCACCATTTATAAATTTAGTTGTAATTACATCTATAGTTTTTTTGGTGGTTGTTCATTAATTTAAAGCAAAACATTCACCATTTATAAATTTGTTGGTAGTTGTTCATTAATTTAAAGCAAACCATTCACCATTTATAATTCAAGTTGTGATATCACTAAGAGCTTAATATTATAATTTCCTATGTTTAAAACCAAATTTGCATGGATATGGGGTCAAATATGAACTTAAAGTTGCTAATTGGTTAAAAAATTGTTGTGAGTATTTGATTTGTGGAGAAAAAATGTTTTATGCAATATGAGTAAAGCTTTGGATTAAATGTTATCGATATTGAAAATTATTGACAAAATAAATAAGTCAAAGGACAATAAATATAGGGAAGCATTTAGAGTTCATTTTCATTGTGCTTAGACATAATGGGCATTTTCCACATAAAACTATGTTATGAGGGTGTTGAGTGTATGAGAGAACTAGTCATCAATCTCGAAGCAAACAGAAGGAGAATGGTTGTTGAGTAAGAAGATATATACTTAAATTGGAAGCATACGCCAACATTTTTACATCTCCTACTATTTAAAACAAATAAATTTGTTGTTTTTGAAAAAGAATGTGAATGTTATTGTGTAGTGAAGGTGTTTAATGGTTGAGAAAACTAGTCATCGGTCTCCTTGCAACCAAAAGAACATAAATTACTTAAACAAACCTTTAAATAATATAAAATTATAATGTTCTCATTTCCAAAAATAAATATTAAAATACAATAAAATGATTCCTTTCTAACAACTCTCATTAAAATATAGAGCATCAATTTTACAAATTTTCAATATTTTAATTTTATAGCTAAACTTAAAAAGCCTAACACTAAAAAAATATTAAAAAGGTCAAAACAAATATAAAATGGATCCTATGTAAATGTTTCTTATAATGAGTTGGAGTGAAGGCAACCCGATTATCAATACTTAAAGAGAGGTTCCATGCATGCCCTCATTTTCTACTATGACCTAGCAATTGGATTTTGGGTATATGTGATAGCATAAAATTTGACGTCTTTGTACATATTAGTAAATGTTGATGGATAATACTTTGTTTTATACTGATCAAACCGGACATGCATATCATTTTCAACTTCAACTGTGATATATGGGCGAGCTTGGCTAGCTTACTGTGATTCTCCCATTTAGCTTATATGCCTAAAATAGAAAAGATATAAAAATAAATAAATTAAAATGCTAAAATACATATGAGAAATTAAGACTTTCACAAAATTAGATTAGACTTTCTACGTCTCATGTATTTAAAATAATAAATAAATTTATTACACAAATTCATACTTTCACAAAATTAAAATTTTTGCTGCAGAGTTTGTTGGGTTTTTGCTGCTAAAGGAATGTTACGCGCTTTAGAACTTATTACAATGGAAGTCTAGTGAAAAGCATTGATATATAAATGGAAAAGAATTGGGAATTCTGTAAATGATATAGAAAAGACAAAAGCAGAAAGCAAACCGAATTTTATAAGAGGATTCGAACCCAAGACGAGGGTGCTCCTACGCCGCCACAAGAAAGAACATTGAAGGTACAATATCCTACATATAAAGGCGTGCGTCATTGTAGTTGGAGGAAATGGGCGTCTGAAATAAATAAACCTAGAAATTGTCTCGGCTCTTTCGATACACCAGAGATGGCGGCTGGAGCCTATGATGTCGCTGAGTTCTGTAAATGGTATAGAAAGGACAAAAGCAGAAAGAAAACATAAGCTTATATGTCTAAAACAGAAAATCTATAAAATCTATAATAGTAAATAAATTAAAATGTTAAAATACATTCATATTAACTGCCAGTGTCCCAGGAGAATCTCAAACTTTCACAAAATTAGACTTTCTCAAAATTAGGCTTTCTGCGATCTCATGTATTTAAAAAAAAAAAAAAAAACTTATTATACAAATTTAATCTTTCACAAAATTAGAATTTCTACTGCATAGTTTGTTGGGTTTTTTTCTTCAGAAGGAATGCTGGGCTCTTTAAAACTTATTACAATGGAAGTCTAGTGAAAAGCATTGGTATATAAATAGAAAAGCAATGGAAATTCTGTAAAAGATATAGAAAGGACAAAAGCAGAAAGCAAACAAAAGCTTATTATAAGAGGATACGAACCCAAGACGGGGGTGCTCCTTCGCTGCACAGGAGGAACATTGAAGGCACAATATCCAACATATAAAGTCATGTGTCATCGTAGTTAGGGGAAATGGGTGTCTGAAATAAAGGAACCCAAAAATAAAACCAAAAATTGTCTCGTTTTCTTCAATACACCAGAGATGGCAGCTTGAGCCTACGACGTCGTTGAGGTCTATTTGAAGGGCAAGAAACACCTTCTGCTTAATTTCCCAGAGCTAATTGATCACATTTTTTACTCAATTTCTTTGAAACCACATCATATTTAGGAGCCACCGCAGAAGTAGTTGCTACCATCCATCTTGCAATCTTAGATAATTCTGAATGACCAAACAACTCAAGAAGCCTTAGAAACTCTCCAATAACTAATGAACTATCATAACTGCATTGTAAACTAGATATTTTCAACTATTTTTGCCTTTCCATCCAAGGGTTAAATATGTTTTAATCGTCTAACATATAATCTAATGGTTTCATATGAGACGGTTCACAGAAAAAAGTTGTTTTCAAATAATAACGCCTTAAGGCGTAAAAATTATTCTAATTATGATTATAATTGTGAGTTGAAAATGTAAAGATATTTATTATTTATTAATATCTATAATTTGATATATTGTTAAATAGTTAATATTTATATAAATAACTTATATTAATTAAAATTAATCATATTAAATTTAAAATTTTTGTGATATATAAATTTGATAAATGTTTTTTGGATTAATAGATTATTAAGATTTGGTTGAGGTATAGTGGATACATTATTGCCAGAAATTAGTGGTTGAAAGACTAGCTATTTGAAAACTAAGAGTTGAACTGGCCATTAATTAGTTATCTAATAAATTAATAAATATTATAAAAATAATTAAAATTTTAAATTTAAAAGATTCAATTAATATTATATTTATAATTCACTTAATATAATATATATATGATAATATGACATCAATAGCAATAATAAAGAAAATATTAAGAAATAAGGGCAAAAACATATATATATATATATATATATATATATATATATATATATATATAATAAATGAATAAATATATATAAAGAAAAATAAATAAATAAATTGTATTATATATATATATGTGTATTTTTTATTTTTTTAATTTAAGTTTGTGCCTTTATTTCTTAATATTTTCTTTATTGTTGTTCTTTATTTGATATTATGATATATATTGTATTAATGGAATTATAAATATAATATTTATTGAATCTTTTAAAAATAAAAAATTTATTTTTTTTATAATATTTATTAATTTATTAAATAAATAATTATTGGCTAGTTCAATCACTAGTTTTCAAAAGGCTAGTTTTTCAAGTACTAATTCATGGCAATAATGCATCTATTCTATTTATTCATTAAGATCCATGAGCTTTTTCACCATGTCGTGAGAATGAACCACATTAATTGGTTAGAAAATTCTACCAAATCCTAATAATGTGATTAATACTAAAATCATTTATAAAAATAGCAAATTAAAACAACCAAATTAATAAATGTAATTGGAATAGATTCTATAAAAATATATAATTCAAATTAATAATTATTAAATATATAATTCTAAATATTGTAACCCTAGATATTAAATAATATCTAATATTAAATAATAAACTTCAATATTAAATATAATATTAAAACCTAAATATTAAATGTACATTAAAACCCAAACAGAAAACTAAAAATTAAAACCTGAACCTAAAAAGTAAAAAAAAAACGTAAATACCTAATCATTTCCATTATGTTGGGCTAAATACTTAAATAGCTTAAAATGATGATCGATCCCTCTTTTCAATTTCATTTGAAATATATCACTGCATGTTATTAAATGTTCAATGCTTGCAATAGTACTGAATATTGAAAATCTCTTCCAATCGTTTTTCAATGCTGACCATATTATTTTGGTTTTTTTAATTGTTTTGGTGTCCTCAAAGCCAAATTTTCCAATTTTTCTTTATGTTGCAGGTTTTCTTTATGTTAAAGTATCCTAAATCTCTTTCCATACTTCAAAATCTATAAAATTCATCATTAAATTTATGAAGTTGATTGTTTACAAAATCATGGTTATATTAAAATTCCAACACTCCCACGTTTTCCATCTCTCAGGTGCCGCTGTCTTAAAATTGATATCAAACCCATAAATTAAACAAGGTGTTGATCATAACCCTATAATGCTTTCCAATTAACCATATAATTTTTTCCAATTAAACTTAAATATATATTCTCAATGTGTTCAAAAATAGAACACACCTTTAGAACCACCAAAATCTCCCTCTGCGTGACAGACAAGACTAACCTGAATGTCTACAATAAGATTATGAAAGCTTTTATAGCCGTACTTTGACGTTATAATTAAACTTAATTCTTGCAAATTAAACTTACATATATATTCTCAAGGTAGAAACCCAGCACGGAACAGGCGTTCGACTGAGAACTGAGATCTGCCAAGCCTCTCCCGGGTTCCTACAATAATTAATTCAAGAGAGAGATTAAGAAAATTCTATAAATAAGAGCTCAAAATTCAACTCACAATTCAACAGAGATATTAAGAAAATTCTATAAATAAAAGATCAAAATTCGATTGGCAGGTTTGCGACATAGGTGTTTCTGGAAATTGATTGTGCATCAATTCGAACTATAAAATTGATTGTGCTTGATTCAAAATGATGGTACTCTTGCTGTATGTTGAAAATAATGGTACACTGGGTCATAAAAATAATATAAATAAGGAGTAACGATGGATGTCACGGTCAACTGATATTGCAGCGACCCCTCACAAATCCAATGCGAGAGTTCTGGAGATCGTTTTCTATCCACAAATTTTGTTGGTGGTCATTACAGATTAAGGGTTTTTTACAACTTTAATGCACTCTAATCTGAGGAGGCTCTGTCGAACTAAGGCAGCCAAAGTGGTATTGTAAACTGACGCGTGTAATTCAAATATTGGGCAATAGGAGAACATTGGCTAACCAAACAGAAACGATTGACTTTGCCATCTAAAATGTGTCATAGAAGCTACCCCACTGCAACCATTTAATTAATTAAAAAATAAAAAAATCATAATGTAACGTAAATGATGCTTATCGACATTGAATCTCACTTCATTCGTTATAACGAACAACATATTGCCTTAGCCGATTTATTTTATTGAAAACTATCAAGTATAATTCTAATATAGACTAAGTGTATGAGTCAATATTAAAAAAATTCATAATATGGTATATACAGTGTTTCTATAAATATGTTATATGTAAATTGAAATTTAATTTTTTATTGATTTTAAAAGAATAGTTAGCTTATGCATAAATTTTAATATCAAACGGTAAGAATCATTAAATTTTCAAAATTATAAGTATTATTAATTAATATACATATTGTTGGAGTATATTATTTTTATTGTTATATCTACGAGCTTAGATCTATCTTAAGTCTAGATCTATTAATTTTCTAGAGAGATCAAATTTCTAGAGGTGCAAATCTTTGAGGTTTGTACTTAGAGAGTTTGATCTCTCTCAACACGTGATAGTTAACATGAATTGTGGCCAAGGAAAATGTATCAAATATATGATTACTTTTATCAATAATATGTAAGTGTATCTAACATTAATATAATTATTTTGAATATGCTAAATATCTCTTGACCTCGCCATTTCAATTTTAAATTTGGTTAGTTACCTTAATTTGTTGAGATGATAAATATTGTTGATAACTTTAATGATGAAAAATGATGAAATAAAATTTTTGAAGGCAAAGTGACAATAAAATAGTGTTGATTGATAGAAAAGATGAATAATATCAATGTACTCAATTACAAATTATCTTCATTCTGGTGAATCTCAAACTATTTTCTTCTACCATTCTTATTGTCACCCATGTTAGTTTTGTCATATTTTAGTATTGATTATGATCCGAGTTTATGTAGGAATGTAACAGAATACACATATAACCATAAATACGAAGATGTAGCGGAAATAACACTTAATTTCTTTAATATCAAAGAACCAAAATTTGTTTACAAACAAAACAGAAATAAACTAGCTAGGGTGCTAGTAGCTTATCTCTGAAAAGAGATGTGGCAGCTACAGGCCTTTGAACTGTGTTTCAATGAGGCTCAAAGGCCTATTTATTGTTGAGAAACAATGGAGAACCCTAAACATCCAAAAACATAAACCTAGGAGATGAAGCGCCAAAACTGTGGGTCTCGTTTGGGTAAATTAATACATCAATCTTCTTGGGGATGTAACTTTGGCATATGATCTCTATTTGATGTGCTCAATACCTCGTTAGAAATATCTAGCTTACATAAATCTTTTAGCTTACTCCCAGTTTTCCTAAAAACGTCGTTTAGGGCCTCAAAATAGCTCACGAAGTTGAGGACCAGAAAAACTACTAAAACTAGTAAGTTTTACTGAAACTGAAAAACTGACAAAGCCAATGGTGTGGGTCCAAATGGGATAGGTGGGTGGCTACCAATATCCACCCGAATCATCTCTCCCCCCTTAGGAAGAAATGGTCCCCATTGCATTGAGTTCCTCCATGAGATGAGGCAAATTCTGCTGAACTTGGTATTGGATTTGTCGAAGATGTCATGGAACTGCTGGCGGATGTGCTAGATGCATTAAATAAATTTGGTTGCTTTATCAACCTCACACAGTATATGTGTGGATTCTATCTGTGTGGTCAAATGAGGTACGAAAACATTAGGTAGTGGCATGCTTGGGGTTAGATCAATGGAGTGCCTGATGTGACCATGCAGAGGAACCTTTGTCGCTGAGAAAAAAATTTCCTCGTATTCCTCCACGACTTTATCCATCTGTTACTGTCATAAATGGGAGCCGTATTTCGAGGTTGTGGCCACAATATTCTTCTTTCCTTGTGGGAGAATTGTAATGCACATAAATTTCCTGGTTTTGGAAAAAGCTTAATGCATTGTTTTGCAGTAGTCAAAGATATGGTAGGAGGAAGTACTACCTCTGGTATCATGTACAATTTATTTCCAAAAGTAATGACAACAGAATGAGGCCTAAACTCATACAAAACATGTCGCTTACAAAAGTATGGTTGGCCCAATAGTTCATAAGACACTTCAAGAGGAGCAACATAACACAATACCTCATCTGTGAATGGCTTGATGGTGTATGGAAGGCAGCACTACTGTCCGATGCGAAGATCTCTTCCTTGGTGAATCCACCGAATGGTATATGGTTGCGGGTGTGCTATGGTCGGTAGGCCGACCAGTTTTGTGACCTCTATTGAAATGAGGTTATTTTGGCTTCTGCTGTCGACAAGGAATTGCAATGGAGATCACTTCACCCACATCTGCCAATCGAAGACGCTCTCCCCCTCCTCTCGATCCTTGGGATCTTCCCTCTAGAGCATGGTGGTGGAAGAAATGGCACTAGGATCCGCATCAATGATCTACTTCCCTTTGTCATCGCCCTTGTATCATTTTGTCTCACGATCAAAACATGCATCTAATTCAGGTGCCTTTAGTTTGGCTGCCAATGATTTTTTTGTCCGACGCTTATTTCTATTGTAAGTGGGGCTCTATGAGATTAACATCACTTCCTCGTTTCCTTATTGGGATTTCTGGTGTTGTTCTGAGTCACCCCACTTTCTCTTTAGCTATTTTTCTGCAGTTCAGGGGTGCCTTTCTATCCCTTCGAATTCGTGGATCGAGAGACTCACTTCTTTTGCTTAAATTCCTGCTCGATCTTGGTGGCATAGCGATATGCCGTGTTGAGCGATTAATGCTGAGGAACTCCATTTCCTCATGAATGTATCTGTGCAGAAAAATGTGGTACTTCAGCACCAAATATTTCTCTGAATCTTTGATACCCACCTTTGTGCATAGGGTATGGAACAAATTCGTCATCTCATGCACATCTTGATCCCTTTGCTTCCAGAACGTAGTCCATTGTATGTACTTGTCCTCATATCTCTCCACGGGATAATATTTCTCCTTAATGGCGTCTCAGAAATAATTCCAAGTGGGTATGACCGAGAACACAGAGGGTTACCCCTCATCCTTTCTCTCATAGTAGGTTTCCCATCAGTCCTTGACATGGGAGGTGGCTTTGAGGAGTGAAAAAATAATCTTCTCCCGATCAGAAAAGTCATGAATAGAGAAGTAACCTTATAATATATTAAACCCTATATCTATGGTGTCTGCATCTATTTTGCCATCAAATATGGGAATGTCAAATTTTACTTTTACCTTAAAAGTAATTGCACCTCTAGAGTGGTTGTTGGATGAAGATGCGCCGCCAGTGGGCAGTCGTTGAAGGATCTAGGAAAAGTTGTTCCATCATCCCTTCCTTTGTTTTTAGAGGGCCTGCTTGAGAAATATTTTTATAGCATCTCCTGCCCGCTCATATTTTTTCTTACCCCCCATGGGCGGTCGTCGGGGTTTGCGAGGCTGATATTGCAAAGGTTGAACTAGAATGAGCCCTAACTCCCTATATCCTGACCTCGTTGGGGACATGTAAAGAAGGATCAAGAAAGAGCAGATCAATCTGATACCACTGATATGAATTTATGCAAGAGCACAACATAATACACATATAAACATAAATACAAATATTTAGTGAAAATAACACTTCATTTCATTAATATGAAATAACCGAAATTTGTTTACAAAGAGAATGTAAATAAACTAGCTAGTGCGCTGGTAAATTATCTCTAAGAAGAGATGTGGTGGCTAGATTTCTCTGATATGTGTTACAATGAGATTCAAAGGCCTATTTATTGTTGAGAAACAATGGAAGACCCTAAACATCCGAAAGCCTAATCTTAGGAGATGAAGCACCAAAATTGTGGGCCTCGTTTGGGTAATTTGGTACATCAATATTCCCGGGGATGTCACTTTGGCACACGATGTCCGTTTGACACCCTCAATACCTCCCTAGAAATATCTATCTGAGGACTAAAATATTTGATGTGAGAAACTACAAATGAAATTCCATCTTACTCCTGTTTTTCCTAGAAAACCCTATTTAGGGCATCAAAATGGATCGAGAAGTGAAGGACCCAAAAAACTGCTAAAAATAGTATGTTGTACTGAAACTGAAAAACTGATGGAATTGATGGTTGTGGTCCAAATGGAATAGGTGGGTGGCCACCAATATCCACGTTGATCAGATTATATCAAGAAGGTCAATTGGAATTGTAAACCATTTAAATCTTTAGCACAAGAGGTTGCAGTAAACATCATACATTGTCTCTCTTGCTCTCCAATATTAATAAGTTGAATTACTATAAGACAAAAATCAATGTACATTGTCAATATTTGTTTCTTCTTGCACTAAAATTAATGCACATTTTTAATCCAATCACCTTTACATCTATGTACCATCATACATCCAGTTACATAAATTGAGACATCAACATCTGCACTAAAATCAATGCATATAATGCAATCAATCAAATAAGATTAGAAAACGATTTCTACACTAAAATCAATAAGCAATCAAATAGGATTAGAAATAAGAATCTACACTCAAGTCAATGCATTTAGTGCAAGTAAGCAAATAGGATTAGGAACTAACATTTACACTTAAATGCATTTAGTGAAAGAAATCAAATAGGATTAGATATCACCATCTAAACTAAAAAAAATGCATTTAGTGCAAGCAATCAAATAGCATTAGAAGTCATGTACATTGAAATCAATGCATCTAGTGTAAGTAAGCAAGTGAGATTAAAAAATAACTTCTACACTAAAATCAATGCATCTAATGAAAGAAATAAAATATTATTATAAATCAACTTCTACACTGAAATCAATCCATCTAGTGTAATTAAATAGATAATATTAGAAGCCAACATATACACTAAAATCAACACATTTAGTGCAAGAATAAAATAGAATTAGAAAGTGTCATCTAGACTGAAATCAATGCATTTAGTGCAAGCAATAAAATAGGAAATAAAAGCAATCAAATATAATTAGAAATCAACATCTACATTGAAGTCAATGCATATAGTGCAAGCAATCAAATAGGATAAGAACTCACCATATACATTGAAATCAATGGAGTTAATGCAAGTAATGAAATAGTATTAGAAATGATGTACATTGAAATCAATGCATCTAGTGAAATCAATCAAATATAATTTTAATTCAATATTTATGCTAAAAACAATGCAACTAGTGCAAGAAATCAAACAGGAATATAAATCACCATTACACTTAATTCATCTAGTACAAGAAATATTCTTCCCTCTCTCCTCCCTCTATCTATAACTATATCTCCATCCACCTCTCCTTCTTTGTCTCTCTATCTAAGCCACTGTTACACAGTAATTTGTCACCGTCCCTACCATTCCCCGTCCCGCACAATGGAGGACCCATTTTGTGACCTGTGAACATTGTCATGCCTTGAAAACATCATCAATGCATTCCTCTAAGCATGAGCTTCAATTTCCCTAAAGACATCTCCTTGCAAAAAACCATAAAAACATCTCCTTTTGCATTGGCGCGGGCAGACAGTTCACCACTCGCGCCAATGGGGAAAATCCTACAAAGAGGCCGCGCCAACTGGCGCTCTGTCCCAGAGCAGTAGTCGCGCCAGCCAATTTAAGGAGTGTTTTTTTAAATAAATATGGCGGAAGTTGTGTTTCAACAAACTCAGAAACCATTGCCTATCTTGAGTTGGGAGGTTTGGCTGCGGGAGTTCCATGGAAGGGAAGTGGTTTGCCACCTCCCATGGAACCTTCCTTGTTGATAGGGCCAATCCCACAATAATAAGGATCCCAACTCCCTCCTTCCCCATCTATAAAAGCCTGCTCAATTCCATGGCAAGCTAGTCTTGAAGTGCCTAAGCTTTGAATCTCCAAATTCCCAAGAGCCTTTGTGCTGTAAGAGCCCTCTTTCTTCCCTTAAGGCCGACTCAAGTAAGGAGACTATCGTCGAGAGACTCTGGAGAGGTTTTCCCTTTCCCTGGTGAGCTTTGCGAGACGTGAACGACTGGAGACCCATCCGAAGGAGACCACGACGTCAGAACTTTGGTTGTAATATCTTTCGATTGTTATTTAATGAATGATTACGATTATGGTTCCACTCTGTTTTCGATTATGTTAATATGAGTAATATCCTTTCTGACTGATATTTAGTTGTGTATGCTGGATTTTATGCTTGTATCTGTTTGTTTCTTGCATGTGCAGGTATCCATCCGTGGAGATCGTGGAGGATCGTGATCTGCCAAGGCTGAGGAACGGGAACGCTCTCTTCTTCAGATCATAGCGTTGGATTCTAGGTAGGCCTCCATCTTTGGTCTTTTCATTCGTAATTAGGAAATTGCGTTGTAACATTTCGTGATTGTTGCTAGACCCCTGCTGGGCTAGTAGGGATCGCCTCTGTCCGCAGAGGGGATTTACCTCCTCAAAAATTTGGCGACTCCGCTGGGGATTGTCTAGTTTTGATTGTCTCGTCTTGATTGTCTCGTTTTGATTTTTTCGTGGTTTTCCTTGCTTCGTTAGCCTTCTGGGCTAGGCTCTTTTTGTGTTTTGGCTTTTGGTTCAGCCCCAGAGGATCAGATCTAACCTCTGCTTTCCCGAATTTTCACCTTTTCATAGTTGGCTTGATTGGCGCAAGTTTAGCCCTGACAGTCGCGCCAGTTGGCGCAGTTTTCCAGTTCATCACTCGCGCCATCCCCTATCTGGCGTGGATTACAGCCAGACAGTCGCGCCATTTACTGTAGGTGGTAGGGTTACCCTTGTTCGGAAGCTTCTTTTGGTCAGTACTTTGCTTTTGGGTTTGTTTTGGATTCTGCTTGAAGTGGTGAGTCTGGTCTTGGTTGGGAGAAATTCTTTGTTTTTTCATTTTTAGGTGTTGGCGCTTGTTGTCAGTTAGAAACCCGTGCCAATTGGCCATTGGCGCTAGTTTTCAATGTGCAAGTCGCGCCAATTGTTGCCAATTGGTGCCAGTTGTCAATAGACAAGTCGTGCCAATTTCAGGGTATATGAAAATTGAGATTTTTTTCCCTAAATCCTTCACCAGTGTGTCTTTCCCTTCCGGTCTTTTCCTTGTATGAGCATATATTACATTGCTCATTGTTTGGGATGTCTTCTTTCCATGATTGCTTGATGTAAAAGGGAATGAATGCCTTGTTTTGATCTCATTCTTTGGAAGTCCTCTTTGTGTTTTGTCAACTTTAGAGGAATTTTGTTACAAAGTGTTTTGAAACAACGATTGCATTCTTAGTGTTTGTTTACATCTCTTTTGCATTAAGAAGATTTGCGTTGTTTTAGTTTTCGTCTCACAGTTTGCTTTTCGTTAAAATGCATTAGATCACATTGCATTGAAAAGTAGTTTTGAGATTTATCATTGAACTTAGATCACATTGTTTAATGATTGAAAGCTAGAAATCGCTCTGATTGCATTCTCTTTTATTAAAAGCGTGCATTAAGTAGATTCTCATTTCATCGAAAAATGCATTGAGTGCATTCTTATAATTTGAGAAAGAAAAAGGAAATTTTGCATAGATTACAATTGCATAGTTTTCGAAAAAAAAAGCATTTTGCATAGATTACATTGCATAATTAGCTTCGTTGAATGTTTTAAATTACTTTCGCATAGTGAAAGTCATCTAGTTTGGAAAAGATTTCGTTTGCAGTGTTGTTTTATGTCGCATCATTGTTTGAAGCTCTTCCCTTAACTAGATAGAATTCATCGAATTGAAGATTTCTTTTCTCATATAGCTGCATATAGGAGATTGTCATATGACATACGGTAGGGCCTTGAAACTAAAACATAATTGAATATCAACCATAAAATTTACTCAATTTACCTAAGGAAGCATCGAAACATTAACGAAACATTTAGAGGCCTAGGTTAGAGACGTGTTCCGGCGTCGTTAAACCTAGTAGCTGTCATTCACCTCTTGGCTTTAGACAGCACTAGTACGGACTTGTGCTCCCCGTACCGTCGCGTATATAAAGGGAGACCCCACTAGGTTTCAATCCTTTATCCATAGGAAGCCGATTCTGCCGCCCTATACCCGTGATACACCGGACACAGCATTCGAGGAGATTGCCTGCACGTACGGAAAGTCCTTGGTTGATTTCTCTTTCATTATTGAAACCAAGGTGTATATTGCAGTTCACGATTATTTGGTACACCCTTTTGCCTAGTATTCCTGAGTAGTCATTTCGATCTTTTCTGACTCTTTAAATTTGAAAACGTCATCAAGCGCTTGTCCTTTCACACTTGGTTCCAATCTGAAAGTGATAGAGTCACCTTTTGCCTGTTTCTTGACTCTTAAAATATGAAATGGTAGAGTTTTGTTTCAATGTTTTAAAAATTAACTGCCCACGAAATATTCCTGGTTAAAGTTAGTTTCCTTAGGGTGTTGTTCTGAAGATTGTTTCTAATGGCAACTTTTCCGGAGTTCACCAACCAAGGAATCCCCTCCGATGGGAATCCTGGTCCTTTTCCTCCTTTTGGAAATGTTGGTGCTCCTTATATGGCAACGTTGTCCCTTCCTGGGTTAACTGTTGGGTTGCCTGTTTGGTTGTTTTCAACCTCTGTGGTCCCGAATGTCTCGGATGCTGTTCAATCAGTTCCTCCACCTGAACAACATCATGTTGATTCCAAGGTGGACCTCTCCCCTTCTTTGCCTATTTCTGTGTCCTCATCTTTTACTTCGCCTGGTGAAAGTCTGGATTCAAGTAACCAGGTGGCTAAGAAGAAGAAGAAGAAGACAAAGAAGAAGAAGTCTGATAAGAGAGAGGCTAAGGCTGTAGCTGCTGCCTCTAATGCACCTCCTCTTGATAAACCTCCCAACCCTCCACGGAAAGTCAAGTTCCCTTGCATGTTGTGCACGGGAGACCATCTTCTTCGAGATTGCCCTGGCATTCCCAAGGTGCTTGAAGAATGGTCCAACGGTCGTCCGTCGTTTCCTTTGGCTTCCGGGAGTCAGGTTGGGGGCACATCTTCAGCTGCTACTGATAAGAATCCTAAGAAATAGGGTAAGACCACCAATTCCTATAAGTTGTGTGAAGAACATCATGCCATTCACCTTTGTCCTTATATGGATGAAGCCAAATGAGTTTTGGACAACCCAACCGGTTCTACACCACGCCTTCCACCTGGTTATAATCGGCTTTCTTTGAGTCCTCCACTAGCTGATCCTACGATTGGTCAAGAGTCATCCTTGGTCGATCCCGCTCCCCTGGAAATTCAGATTCATGAATCCATCCCTGACCAATCATTGGTAGTGGGATCGGTTGAGCTGGTCCCTTCTATGGTGCACCAGGTATTTTTCGTTGAGAGTGGACCTCACACTCCTCATGTTCTTCTTGTTTGTTCAGATTATTTGGATTTGGAGAAAGATTCTCCTGTCCCTATACCTCAAGAAGTGGCTCCTCCGCCTCCCGTGATGGAGGTCCCGGAGGATACCCCTCCCACCTTCGAGATGGAGGTCGTGGAAGATGCTCCTTATTCTTTCGTAACACCGGGGGAAGACCTTCTTGGTTCGATGGTAGCCCCTCCAAGTGGTCTGGTTTCCTCCTTTGATTGGAGTCGATTTGCAGGATTTCGCCTTCCGTCTTATGTGCCTTTCGAGATCACAGTACAAGCTCTTGGTCTGGTCGTACCCAGCACCATTATAGACGAAGGTGCCTCTATTAGTGTTCTATCCTCAACTACTTGGCAAGCTTTTGGTTCGCCACCACTTGTGCCTGTTATGCAGAATCTGTTGGCATTCAATAGAAGAACGAGTCAACCGTTGGGTCAACCGTTGGGGATCCTTCCAAGGTTACCTGTTACTTTGGGAGGTAAAACTGTCCATATGGACGTGATGGTTGTTCCAGGCCCCTTATATTTCAATCTGTTTTTGGGGCACGATTACACCTATGCCATGGGAGCACTCGTCTCCTCCCTTTTTCGTGTGGCTTGTTTTCCGCATGAAGGACGGATAGTGACCATTGATCAGCTTTCGTTTTTTGGTCCTAATGTGGCATCTAGCCCACCATCACCCCCTCCTAGTTTTTATCCACCTGTTGTATCTACCCCACCACAGGTCAACTATGTGGCTACCTACCCTGTGCTTGTGCTCAGTGAAGATGTTGTCGTGCATAGTGTATTGGGGGCATTGGGTCCTGACTTCCAGGATGTTTTCCTTCCATCGGAAGTCCAACTCTTAGAAGCGATGACTTATTGTTCATTATGATGAAGTCGGTCGGAGCAGGGTTCCTTGTCTTGTGTCAAGCTCCTTAAAAAATGAAACAAGCCGGTAGGAGCAGGGTTCCTTGTCTTCTGTCAAGCTCCTTAAAAAATGAAACAAGCCGGTAGGAGCAGGGTTCCTTGTCTTCTGTCAAGCTCCTTAAAAAATGAAACAAGGTTGTCGGAGCACAGTTCGTTTTTCTTGTGTCAAGCTCCTTAAAAAATGAAACAAGGGTGTTTGGAGCAGAGTTCCTTGTCTTGTGCCAAGCTCCTTAAACCATGAAACAAGGTTTTCTGAGGATAGTTCTTTTAATGTGTCAACCTTGTTAAAATAATGAAACACGTTTTTGTTCAATTCGATTCTTTGTTTAGATCTCGTAAAATCCTAGTCGAGTATTTCTATTGATCTCGTAACTTGAACCTTCACTCCATATGCCTTTCATATGGATTGAAGCTTGGGGGACATGTACCTCGAATTGAGTCACCATGCTGGGGGCATGCTTACTATTTCAAGCATAGTTTTTTTCTGTTTCAAGCTTGTGTAAAAATGAAACCGGTTTCAAGCATAGTTTATCTTTGTTTCAAGCTTGTGTAAAAATGAAACCAACTTCAAGCAGAGTTTCCTGATTTCAAGCTTGTGTAAAAATGAAACCTTGCCCATTTTACCTCTTGTGATTACCATTTTATCAGCCCGTTTTTGCCAGATGAGCCTTGGTTTTTTCACTCCATCTTCACCATCTGCTTGGCCGATCATATGCCTTCACTTGGTTGTTTTACCCGTTCCTGAGGAACTGTTGCGATGAGTGGTCTTGTTAGCCAGCCTCTTAACCTTTACTTGTTCTGAGTAGTTCCACCATTACCGAAACCAGTTGCTACCCTTTATACCACTCGTTCCTCCAGGAGGAGTCACCTTTCAGCTCTTTTCTGACTCTCTAAACATGAAAATATTGTCGAGGCCCTTGTCATTTCAATCTCGTTAAAGTGGCCACGAAACGACATCTACCCAGTATACGTTTACCCCTTTTTCGGGTTGGGATGGATTATTTACGAAAAAGGAATACCCTAGCCTATTGCGACTAGGAGGTTTTCTCGGATATTGTTTTCTACCTTTTCGGATATGAGAAACTATTTACGAAAAGGGACTTTTGGAGTTTACTTTTCAGCTGTATTTTCAAACTCTCTAAACATGAAAAGACGCCGAGTTCTTCCTTTGTCAGGCTCGTTAAACCCTGATGACATCGGTTTCAGTCAAAATGACGATATTCGAGTCGCTCCTTCCTAGGGCTCGTTAAATGTACTAGGATGGATTCGCCTGAAGGGCGATCTTATATTACAAGCATATGCTATCCCCTTCAAGCTTGTTATCAAAAATAATTGGGGTACTTTCCAGAAATGGTGGGGGAAAAATGGAACCATCGTCGTTGTCATCAGCAGTATGTCGATCTTGAACATGGCACTTGTCTGCATTCGTGTCGGGTTGGGGACATCTCATCTCGTTTCTTCACTTTGCCTCCGTGGGTTTGGATAATCCCTTTTGACCTCTCCTCTACTCATTGCCTTGTCACCATGACCTCTGATCCGTTGATGTCAAATACCGCCAAGTCCACTGTAGTGCCATTTATATGTTCAAGAGAAGTTGACCTCTGCAAATATCAACCTTCCTCTGATTCTCACACGATCCTGATTCACAATAAAAACATCATGTTCCTCTATCTCGTGTCGATGATGTGGGAAATATTATGGCCCACCTTCGATCAAGGTCACTTCCTGTCGACTTCAGCTCATTATCCAGGAAGTTGATCTAGAGACTCCTTTATGGTACGTTGGAGCCTGCATGCCTCAATGGCAGGTTCGTCGCATTCGACGTGAGGTTTTCATCATTGGCCTCTGATCGAGTGATTCTGCGGGTGTTCGACGCCAACTCATTGATTCACACGCCATAGACTGTACCTGCAGTACCTTGAGGGCCGTTGTCATTATTGGTGGTTCCTCTTGCATCTGTTAACAACTTTCATCATTGGCTGGTAATCAGAAGATGTTCCTGCATGTTTGACTTCAGCTCACATATTCGCATGCTCGAACTTGTACTTTGTTTGGGTCGAGATGGAGCGCAAGACCCTGGATTGTGTCTGTTGTAATCCAGGCTCCGATTGTGGATTATTATCATTATGTATATGACTCATTGATTGGATGGATGCAACCATACCTGAGTCTATTTATTTGATCCTCGCTGGATGGATGCGCCCATACCCTGGATCCGGATTATAGCGTACTCTGTTTCGGATGGCTGCGCCCATACCACATATACATCATGTACTTGAGATATCAGTTGTATTTTTCTGCGCAGGTTTTCCGACGGCGGGCCTTCAGTTGAACATGTTCTCATAAAGCATTTCACCCCTCTCTCTCTCGGGCCTCATACTTTAGGGGGCATCTGTTACACAGTAATTTGTCACCGTCCCTACCATTCCCCGTCCCGCACAATGGAGGACCCATTTTGTGACTTGTGAACATTGTCATGCCTTGAAAACATCATCAATGCATTCCTCTAAGCATGAGCTTCAATTTCCCTAAAGACATCTCCTTGCAAAAAATCATGAAAACATCTCCTTTTGCATTGGCGCGGGCAGACAGTTCACCACTCGTGCCAATGAAGAAAATCCTACAAAGAGGCCGCGCCAACTGGCGCTCTGTCCCAGAGCAGTAGTCGTGCCAACCAATTTAAGGAGTGTTTTTTTATATAAAGATGGCAGAATTTTTGTTTCAACAAACTCAGAAACCATTGCCTGTCTTGAGTTGGGAGGTTTGGCTGCGGGAGTTCTATGGAAGGGAAGTGGTTTTGCCACCTCTCATGGAACCTTCCTTGTTGATAGGGCCAATCCCACAATAATAGGGATCCCAACTCCCTCCTTCCCCATCTATAAAAGCCTGCTCAATCCCATGGCAAGCTAGTCTTGAAGTGCCTAAGCTTTGAATCTCCAAATTCCCAAGAGCCTTTGTGCTGTAAAGAGCCCTCTTTCTTCCCTTAAGGCCGACTCAAGTAAGGAGACTATCGTCAAGAGACTCTAGAGAGGTTTTCCCTTTCCCTGGCGAGCTTTGTGAGACGTGAACAACTAGAGACCCATCCGAAGGAGACCACGACGTCAGAACTTTGGTTGTAATCTCTTTCGATTGTTATTTAATGAATGATTATGATTATGGTTCCACTCTCTTTTCGATTATGTTAATATGAGTAATATCCTTTCTGACTGATATTTAGTTGCGTATGCTGGATTTTACGCTTGTATATGTTTGTTTCTTGCATGTGCAGGTATCCATCCGCGGAGATCGTGGAGGATCGTGATCTGCCAAGGCTGAGGAACGGGAACGCTCTCTTCTTCAGATCATAGCGTTGGATTCTAGGTAGGCCTCCATCTTTGGTGTTTTCATTCATAACTAGGAACTTGCGTTGTAACATTTCATGATTGTTGCTAGACCCCTGCTGGGCTAGTAGGGATCGCCTCTGTCCACAGAGGGGATTTACCTCCTCAACACCCACCAAACACACATGCTCTCTCAATCCATATATCTCAATCTCTTTGTCCCTCCCTCCCTCTCTCCATCTCTCTCTTCTTCACTCTCTTCACCTTCCATCTATATCTCTATCAACCACTTCTCTCCCTCTCCCTCGCTTCTATCTCTCTTTCCTCTTGTTTTCCTCTCTCCCTCTCTCTCCATCTTCCTTATCACTCCCTGTGTCTCTCTCTTGACCTTTATCTCTCTATTCCTTTCTCATTACCTCCCTCTCTCTCCCCCTTGAACTACATCTCTCTTTCCCTCCCTCTCTCTACTCTCTCACATCCTCTCACTCTTTCTCTCTCTCTCTCTCCAAATTTCTTAAAATATCCATACCTCTCTCCTTCTCTACCATTCTCTCCCCCCTTGTCTCCATCTCTACTTCTTTATATATTTCTCTCACCCCCAAAAATACATACAAACTTTTCGTCTCTCCCTTGTCACTCAATCTCTCTCTCCATCTATCCTTATTTGTCTCTTTATCTCACCCCAAGCTCTCTCCACTTCTCACTCTCTATGTCTTTATTCTTCCCTCCCTCTCTCCCCCTCCAACTTCGTCTCTATATCCCTCCCTCCCTTCTCTTATCTCTCGTCCTTACCCTCTCTCCTTTTCTCTCCTACCTCCCTCTATCTTCCCACATCCCTCTCTCTCTCTCTCTCTCTCTCTCTCTCCAATCCTCTCACTATCTCCCTCCCTCTATTCTTCTCTCTCTTCCCCCTCCATCTTTGTGTATCCCTCCCCCTCTGTTACCATTTTCTATCTCCCCTACTCCTATCCCTCTCTCTCTCTTCATTCCTCCTCTCCCCTCTCCTTTAGATTATCTCCATCTCTCCCTTGTCATTTCCCCTATCTCTCCACATGTATCAAACTATGTCTTTTTTCTTCCCTCCCATATATATCTAGAGTTAATATATATCATGATATATTAATATATATTATACTATAAAAATTTAATACTGTATTAATCCAAAGTTATTAGATGTAGTAATATTAATATTATAATATATTAATATTAATATTAGATTTAATAATATTATTATTAATATTTTAATATTAATATTAATGTTAATAATGTTTTTTAATGATATTAATAATAATTTGTCCCATGGTATTTGGCTATAGGCTTCACCTAAATAAAACCACTTTTTTTATTGTTCATAAATATAAAGTGGATTGTGGATTAAGTATGAAAATAGTTTTTATTTATTTATATTTTTATTTATTTACCATACATATTTTATTTACCTTGGTATTTGGCCCATACGCTTGGTATATAATTAGATGTTTATTTCTAATCCTAATTGATATATTAGTATTTTTCTACCATGCCTCTTGATTATCTTTCTATTTTCACGATCTAGAAGAAAAAATGAACATCGCTAATATTAGAACTGATTCTCATGAGATTCGAAGTGAAGACAGGGGTGGTCTACTCCCAAGACTCCTTCAAACAATAGAATTTATCACATTTTCTATACTAAGAAGGTGGAGGATGAAAACCACTTTCTCTTAGATTTTTCATCCCTTACTCACATCAGGTCTTATTTCCTAACATCTGTCACACATCCAATCTTCTTGACTTGTTAAGTTAGCCCAACTATAGTGATCTTGGTGCTCTTATTTTCCTTCTTTTTGAGCATGGAAATAAGATTTTAATAATTGCAATTAGATTCTACTTCTTCTTAAGGTCTTGTTGAATGTTAATAATCATCATATTTAGTGATTTACCATACCTCTTTTATAAATATGGTGTTTGGCCCATGGCATTTAGCCCATGGTATTAATAATAACTTGTCACATAGAATTCACCTAAATAAAACCTCTTTTTTGAGTTTTAGTAAATACCATCATAGATCCATCTTAATTCTCGATCTATCAACCGCTCAGAGGGATCAAATCTCTCGAGCTGAAAACCTATTTTTTGGGTGCTAAAATTGGGAAATGTTTTGCACCCCGAGAGTTTTGATCCCTCTTTATGCTTCATAGATCCGGAATTAAGATGGATCTACACTAGTTTCAGTTGTATGCAATGAAGGAAAATATATCAAAGATATTATTAATTTTATCAATAATACGTAAATACATATAATATTAATATATCCATTTTAAATATCCTAAATATGTCTAAGATTTATCTAGGCATTTTAATTTTAAATTTGGTTAGTTACCTCAGTTTTTTGAGATGAAAAATATTGTTAATAACGTTAATGACAAAATGATGAAATAAAAATTTTAAATGCAAAGTGACAATGTAATAGTGTTGAATGATAGAAAATGTCAATAAAAAGAATGTAGTCAATTGCAAATATTCTTACTTGTGATAAATCGAAAACTATTTTCTCCTACTATTATTATTGTCACCCTTGTTATTTTTGTCATCTCTTCATATCGAGTATACAAAAAGGACAATTGAAATCGTAAACCATTTAAATATTTATCTCGAGTTGTTGTAGTAAGCATAATAATTTGGCTTTTTTTCTCTCTAATATTACTAGGTTGAATTACTATAACAAAAAAATCAATGTACATTCACCACAATTTTTTGTGCTTACACTAAAATCAATCTGCATTATTAATCTAATCATATTAAAATCAATGTACCATCATACATCAAGTTACATCAAATCAAAAATCAGCATATACACTCAAATCAATGCATCTAATGCAAGAAATGAAATAATATTAGAAAACAACATCTACAATGAAATCAATGCATCTAATGCAAGTAACAAAATAGGATTAGAAATCAACATCTGCACTCAAATAAATTCATCTAGTGCAAGTAATCAGCTAGGATTAGAAACCAACATATACATTGAAATAAATGTATCTAGTGCAAGCAATCAAATAGGATTACAAATCACCATCTACACTAAAATCAATGCATTTAGTTCAAGAAACAAATATGATTAGAAGTCATCTACACTGAAATCAATGCATCTAGTTCAAGCAATCAATATAGTTAGAATCAACATCTACATTAAAATTAATGCATATAGTACAAGCCAAATAGGATTAGAAATTACCATATAGACTAAAATCAATGCATTTAGTGCAAGAAATCAAATATGATTATAAATCATCTACATTGAAATAAAGGAATCTACTTCCAGTAATCAAATATCATTAGAAATCAAAATCTACACTAAAATCAATGCATCTTTCCATATATCTGGGCGGAAACGTGAAGCTTGGTTACACTTTTGTGAGAATCGGGGGCAGAAAATTTTTTTCGGCAATAGTTCGACCGAACATTTTATAAAGTTCGACCGAAATATATAATAGTTCATCCGAACTTTCTTAGAAAGTTCGGCTCAACTTTTGATTCTGTTTAGATTGACGACACAGTGACGGCGCAGCAAACAGAATTTTTGCCAGAGGTTTGGAAAACTGGCAATAGGAGTTCGGCCGAACTTATTTAAAAGTTCAGCCGAACTATTTTTTATAAATAAATCGCGCGCGAAAGCAGTAAGGTTACTGTTTTCATTGTTGGCGCGTGATTTTTGCTGCTCTGTTTTTTATTTCCGTGTTGGTCGAGTTGTTGCTATTTTTCTGATTGCCGCAACTGGTCGAGTTGTTGTTGTGTTTCTGATTGCCGCGTTGGTCGAGTTGTTGCTGGCCATTGTTGGCACGCGATTTTTGTTGCTCTATTGCTGACTGCCGCGTTGGTCGAGTTGTTGTTGTGTTTCTGATTGCCGCAACTGGTCGAGTTGCTGCTGTGTTTCTGATTGCCGCGTTGGTCGAGTTGTTGCTGGTCGTTGTTACGGGCGCCATTGTGAAAATCTGCCGGGTAATTCTGTTACATCCGCCATCGTGAAAATCTGCCAGGTAATTCTGTTACGTCCACCATCGTTAGGCTTCAAATATTAGCTTGACATTTAAAAATGAAAATGCACTGTAAATTTAGCTTTTCACAGAGAAAAAAAACAACATATTTTGCATTAATATCCCGGGATATCTACTACCGACATGTATTTTTAATTATTGTTTATAATTTTTCTGTTTTTGTTAGTAAGCTAAGCACCGAGCTTACTAAGTAGCTTTTAAATTATCCCTGAAAATATGTATATTTCTGGGACTGATTTCATATCTGCTGGATGGCATGTATTTTTTTGACTGTTTTTATAGTTTTTCGACTGATACAGTTCTTGCACTATACAGATATATGTAACATGTAATCTCTCTTAATGAAAGTTTACGAATTTTTTCTCTCTGAAAAAAAAAATTGCTCTATATCCAACCCAGAAATAGAGTTGCAATAGCCACTAAACAGGCCCTGAAAATTTAGCTTGTTTTGACAATTGTAGGGATATTGTGGCTTATTAAAACTTTCCTTGTAGTTTTCTTTATAAAAATTTGCTTATTCCTCGGAGCAAAAATTACAATAGATTTTGATGGGCAGTAACGTTGCTTCAGATTTGGGCTAAAATGGCTTATGCACGCTCTGCTAAAATGGCTTATGCACGCTCTTCTATCACTGAATTAGAAAGTTCAACAAAACTTCCCTTCAGTTAAAACTGAATTTCAACACAATAGCTTCTAGATTAATTGGACAGTTCAACAAAACTTCCCTTCAGTTAAAATTGAATTTCAACACAATGTTTACTGATAAAGATCTGATTCAACCATAACTACTATTTCCTCTCAAAGGGGGCTGGTCTTTGAACTTTATTTATGCTTTTTGGGTGGAACTGATCATCAGGGTGTCTGATGTCTTTTTCTGTATCATCCTACCCTCAATTTATATGCGTCATTCCTGTATTCTGCTTTTGACTTTACAGATTTCCTCATATCCCATATGAGGGTCATACTGTATATTTCTGTTGATTCTGTATCTGTTTGATATGGGGTTTTTTACCACAATTGGCCAGGGCTGAGTGTTCCTTTTATCCTGTTTGGATAAACATGGGCTCTCCCTCTGTGGGTGGACATATGTAATCGGTATATAGACTATTTTCCCCTTTTAATATACTGAAAACAGTGTTTTTTTTCTCTTGAAAAAAAAATCTTGTAATATTATGTTTTTATTCACATTTATTGTTTCCACATTGCTATTGAATTAACCTTTTAATACTCTTCTTAATCGTGGACATGTGTTGGTATATTATGGTTTTAGGAGGAAGTTTTCTTGGCCAATTATGCCATCAAACTGAAAACACATCTTGGTATATTATGCCATCAAACTGAAAACACGTCATTTTTCTCCTTCAAAGAAAAAAAAAACACATGTCTCGGTATATTATGCCATCAAACTGAAAACACATCATTTTTCTCCTTCAAAGAAAAAAAATTAAATTTCAATAGGCTTTAGGAAATTTAATTTCAAGTCATTTAATTTCACTACATTAGAATTTCTTTCAAATTCAAGAGCTTAGAATTTCTTTCAAGTTCAATAGATCAAATTCATTTCCAAGTCCAATAGAATAGGATTTACCTTTATGTTTGATAGAATCAAATTTCAAAAAGCTTTCATAGTATAGAATTAGAATAATTTTTTTCAAGTTCTGAATTCGATGCTTTGATATATGTAGTCTTTGATAAATAACGTGTTTGTGCTCATTGATATATTTTCATTAATTGGTTTTCTTTGAGTATTGCAATCATTTCCATAGGTTAATTTCCATTTTTGATTGAGAGTTAATTTCTTAGCATATATTGTGCAAGTGTACTTCAGAAGTATAAGAACCTGGATTGACATTTAATGCAAGTAATTTATCTCACAATTAATTTACCCATTAGGATGCTTTGACCTAGTAATCTGAGAGATGAAAAAGATCCTATCACATTAACGTGAGGATCCATTTTCACAATGAACATTAGGAAAAGACAATATTCATTGCAGTTGGTAATATAGTCAACTAGTATACTATTCAATTATTAACAAAGTTGATGAAAGAATGCAAGGAATTTAAGGTTGCATTTCAATTTTGAAAATTTTCTACAATAATTTTTGTAGGATAATTTGTTATACAATATCATTTTCATAGTTTACTTTTATTTTTATTTTTATAATAAAAAATCTCATACCTATAATTTCAATTATATGGTTGGTTGTATTTCACAAATTAATTTTGATTATATATTTGGTTATATTTTCCAAGTATATTTATTCTTGTTGGACTAAGTATTTTTAGGATCACACACACACACACACACACATGTTAATGTAAGTTTCCATAGTTATTTATAATTTTTATTTTAGAAAGAGCCTTCAACCAAAAATACCCCTAAGGTTAGTCCCCCGTGTGCCCTTTGAGACACATTAGGTCATCCCACCAATTCATGCCCCATGCTTCATGAGTTGAAGGGTATCCTTCATACCCCTTAAGCACCCCCATTTCTCCCCAATCCATCATGTGATGTTGCCACCTCATCACGTAATAAGGGTTTAAGAACCAACGACCTCTTGTCTATTTATGTGAAATACAAACATTATACACAACATTGTCTCAATCTCCGACGATATCAAGATGTGTTGGTCACCATACATCATGCCTCAATAGTAGCACCACCACTTACACCAACCTCATATGTTGATGATTCCTCTTCCACCATTTATTATGTCACGAACTCGGTTAATTAGTATATGGCATGCCCTTGAGTGCTCTATGTTAAAGACACTCATCTCATCTATATGTGTCCTTTACTCATCAAATACCATCATCACCGCATGCATCAAGTGACATATCCCCCTCATCAAGATCCCAATCCGCCTAATTTTGGATGCTCCTCATACACTAAGTACCTTGACCATATCAATGGAATACCCAACTCCTAGCATGGTTCCCACCACACCAACACAACTATTGGAGATTCAAACGACCTCACCACTTAGAAAATGATAAGAAATTATTTCACCCCCTTGTACTAACAATGCATAGAAAGAATAACATAATTAATAGAAGAGATAAAAATATGAATTAGAGAAAGGGATGGATCACATATTAAAGGAAATGTAAGCCAACCTAGGAAGAAACCAACTCTTCGCTCCCACTTCAAATAATTTTTAAGAGTAAACAATGAAAACAACAAATTGATCTATGTACCATATGTACAACATTCAACCATACCTATATAAAGAGTGTACAATGAAATTAATGTTGGTTTACTTCAACACTTGGAAAATATCTTGTTTCTATCCCATTTGTGGAAGTTATGAAAATATGAAATAAAGATATAAGGTTAAGAAGTTCTTAAAATTTGATGAAGTAGATGACCCTACTTTTGAGGATTATCCTATAGAGTTATAAAAGATGAATCAAGGGAATAAAAATGTAATTCATAAACATTTTCATATATTCCTACTAATAAATAAAATATTATTACACAACTATATGCTAGATTTAGGAGAAACAACTGATGTAATTCCTTTGAAAGTGATGAAATAATTAGGCCTTACAACAACTAGGGCATATAGAAATGTATGTGCTATGGATCCTATGAAAATCGGGATGGGTAGAGTAATAAATACACATGTTTTGAAATTTTTTGAGGAGTAACTCAAAGCATGTATATATACAAAATGAAGTGGCTACTTTATTCATATTCCATGAGGGACTATTGTTCTTCCTAAATACTATTCATTTCATGTACCTCTGAATTATTTCTAGTGAAATTAAATGACTTGAAATTAAATTTCCTAAAGCCTATTGAAATTTATCCTTCAAAATAAGGATGCACTCCCATTTGATTCTCACGGATAGGTTGTAATCATGAGGCTCTCGCTCAAGAGTGGACCTTCGCAAAATCTTGTGACGTCTTGTCACAAACAAAACCATCAAACTGAAAACACATCATTTTTCTCCTTCAAAGAAAAAAAAAATTCACCTCATGTGAATATGTCCATGTACTCTTACATATTGGTGTACAAAACCATCAACCAAACACAAGTTGACAAAACATGCCTCTTCAAACAACTGACTCTTAAGTCAAATAATATAGCTCATGTACTTTCAACATCTTGCTTCATGCAACATGCACCATACTTTGAATTTGCAAAGAAATTCATGAAACATCAAAATACATGCTAGGCCTTAATTGGATAAGAAATCTTTAACCATTTGTCAGCAAACCATTTCAATGGCGCTTTTTTTTCTTTCAACTATGTTGAATTTAGTTTTTAGTTATATTTTTAATGTTGGAGAAAATAACTATTTATTTCATGTGTAATTAGATTAGTGATTTCATGTGTTAGGGTTGTGGATTCAGGCATTGAAACAACACAATTATATTTCAAATTTAAAAATGATGGTTTGAGTCCTAGGTAGCTTAGAATCCTACTTGTTTTCAAAATAAGGATGCACTCCCATTTGATTCTCACGGATAGGTTGTAATCATGAGGCTCTCGCTCAAGAGTGGACCTTCGCAAAATCTTGTGACGTCTTTTCACAAACAAAACCATCAAACTGAAAACACATCATGCAAGAAACATAGCTCGCTGACATATCATTTTTCTCCTTCAAAGAAAAAAAAATTCACATCATGTGAATATGTCCATGTACTCTTACATATTGGTTTACAAAACCATCAACCAAACACAAGTTGACAAAACATGCCTCTTCAAACAACTGACTCTTAAGTCAAATAATAGAGCTCATGTACTTTCAACATATTGCTTCATGCAACATGCACCAAACTTTGAATTTGCAAAGAAATTAATGAAACATCAAAATACATGCTACGAATTAATTGGATAAGAAATCTAACCATTTGTCAGCAAACCATTTCAATGGCGCTTCTTTTTCTTTCAACTATGTTGAATTTAGTTTTTAGTTATATTTTTAATTTTGGAGAAAATAACTATTTATTTCATGTGTAATTAGATTAGTGATTTCATGTGTTAGGGTTGTGGATTCAAGCATTGAAACAACACCACTATATTTCAAATTTAAAAATGATGGTTTGAGTCCTAGGTAGCTCAGAATCCTACTTGTTTTCAAAATAAGGATGCACTCCCAGTTGATTCTCACGGATAGGTTGTAATCATGAGGCTCTCGCTAAAGAGTGGACCTACGCAAAATCTTGTGACATCTTGTCAAAAGAAAAACCATCAAACTAAAAACACATCATTTTTCTCCTTCAAAGAAAAAAAAATTCATATCATGTGAATATGTCCATGTACTCCTACATATTGGTGTACAAAACCATCAACCAAACACAAGTTGACAAAACATGCCTCTTCAAACAACTAACTCTGAAGTCAAATAATAGAGCTCATGTACTTTCAACATCTTGCTTCATGCAACATGCACCATACTTTGAATTTGCAAAGAAATTAATGTAACATCAAAATACATGCTATCCCTTAATTGGATAAGAAATCGAACCATTTGTCAGCAAACCATTTCAATGGCGCTTCTTTTTCTTTCAACTATGTTGAATTTAGTTTTTAGTTATATTTTTAATTTTGGAGAAAATAACTATTTATTTCATGTGTAATTAGATTAGTGATTTCATGTGTTAGGGTTGTGGATTCAGGCATTGAAACAACACCATTATATTTCAAATTTAAAAACGATGGTTTGAGTCCTAGGTAGCTTAGAATCCTACTTGTTTTCAAAATAAGGATGCACTCCCATTTGATTCTCACGGATAGGTTGTAATCATGAGGCTCTCACTCAAGAGTGGACCTTCGTAAAATCTTGTGACGTCTTGTCACAAACAAAACCATCAAACTGAAAACACATCATTTTTCTCCTTCAAAGAAAAAAAAAATTCACATCATGTGAATATGTCCATGTACTCTTACATATTGGTGTACAAAACCATCAACTAGACACAAGTTGACAAAACATGCCTCCTTAAACAACTGACTCTTAAGTCAAATAATAGAGCTCATGTACTTTCAACATCTTGCTTCATGCAACATGCACCATACTTTGAATTTGCAAAGAAATTAATGAAACATCAAAATACATGCTAGGCCTTAATTGGATAAGAAATCTAACCATTTGTCAGCAAACCATTTCAATGGCGTTTCTTTTTCTTTCAACTATGTTGAATTTAGTTTTTAGTTATATTTTTAATTTTGGAGAAAATAACTATTTATTTCATGTGTAATTAGATTAGTGATTTCATGTGTTAGGGTTGTGGATTCAGGCATTGAAACAACACCATTATATTTCAAATTTAAAAATGATGGTTTGAGTCCTAGGTAGCTTAGAATCATACTTGTTTTCAAAATAAGGATGCACTCCCATTTGATTCTCACAGATAGGTTGTAATCATGAGGCTCTCGCTAAAGAGTGGACCTACACAAAATCTTGTGACGTCTTGTCACAAGAAAAACCATCAAACTGAAAACACATCATTTTTCTCCTTCAAAGAAAAAAAAAATTCACATCATGTGAATATGTCCATGTACTCTTACATATTGGTGTACAAAACCATCAACCAAACACAAGTTCACAAAACATGCCTCTTCAAACAACTGACTCTTAAGTCAAATAATAGAGCTCATGTACTTTCAACATCTTGCTTCATGCAACATGTACCATACTTTGAATTTGCAAAGAAATTCATGAAACATCAAAATACATGCTAGGCCTTAATTGGATAAGAAATCTAACCATTTGTCAGCAAACCATTTCAATGGCGCTTCTTTGAATTATTTTTTTTTTTTTTTTTTGAGACAATCTATATATAGATTATGATTTGCTAGGGTTGTGGATTCAGGCATTGAAACAACACCATTATATTTCAAATTTTAAAATGATGGTTTGAGTCCTAGGTAGCTTAGAATCCTACTTGTTTTCAAAATAAGGATGCACTCCCATTTGATTCTCACGGATAGGTTGTAATCATGAGGCTCTCACTCAAGAGTGGACCTTCGCAAAATCTTGTGACGTCTTGTCACAAACAAAACCATCAAACTGAAAACACATCATTTTTCTCCTTCAAAGAAAAAAAAAATTCACATAATGTGAATATGTCCATGTACTCTTACATATTGGTGTACAAAACCATCAACCAAACACAAGTTGACAAAACATGCCTTTTCAAACAACTGACTCTTAAGTCAAATAATAGAGCTCATGTACAAATTTCCATATTTGTTTCATTTAAGTGTGTCTAACATAACTCTACTTTCAACATCTTGCTTCATGCAACATGCACCATACTTTGAATTTGCAAAGACCTGAATTCTCCACCCCCCATTAAAATGACCCTACAAGTTGATTCTTTCAGTTTTTTCACTCTATAAGCATCAACGTACGATTATGCATGATGGATAATTTCTAGCGCTTTCCCTTGTTAATATATTTAACAAGGGAAAGCGCTAGATATTTTCCATCATGCATAATCGTACGTTGGATTTGGTGATAATTGTCTCCATATTTTGGCTTTCTGACCCCGAAAAACATAATTATTTTAGAAGGGAGGGAAGGAGGGATGATCACATTGACTTGCTTGATGACATGTCTATGAAGATTAACTACCTCAAGAACTATTTTTTTGCGTAGGGAAAGAGACACATTCCCATGTCCGAGCATGAAAACGTTCTTTGATATTGTTAATGCCTCTAGTGTTTACTTCTACAAGTTCTATAGGCAGAGTCTGTAAAGGGCCAGGTAGCCTCTGGATCTCATCTTTTATGAAAGTTGACATATCTAGTAAATGCCCCTGCAGTCAATCTCTGGAATGGATCTAAATAGAAGTTCTTCATTTTAATATCCGTAAAACACAACAACTTTAAGGTAAACTATGTACATGTTCCATTCATCATGAACACAAAACTCACAAGCCTCCTTGGCTTTGGAGCATTTTCCATGTTTTCCATAACCAAGACCCAAATAATTAGGCCCTTCTTGAAGAACATTTGGCTCAACTATGCCTTGTACATGCTTGCCTTTAAAACCCTTTAATTTCATAGCACATTTTCATCAAAAATTTGGACCTTATTCCTCTAATGTCTCTAATGTCTCTCAAAAGCATGTACGCATTCATTTTCAGAGGAAATTTAAGGTACTCTAATGTCTCTAATGTCTCTCAAAAGCATGTACACATTCATTTTCAGAGGAAATTGAAGGTAGAAACCAATAGCTAATTCTTCTAGATAACCTTGACTAAAATGAGCTAAATTGTACTTTGATACGAACTTGATTTAAATTGTCCACCCCACATTAGGCACCAATGATTATAACCTTTAATGGGCTAGCACTGGTTTGTAATCATCATCTCAAAATGACCTAGTAGATGAAAAATTACCATGTTTGTAATCATCGTTTCGCACCATCTACATATGACCCTTCTACACATTATATGATTGAATTTATGGTAGTTCATCCCTTCTATCTAGACCATGATTGATTGTGACATTAGGTGAATAAAGGAAATTTGATAAGGAAGGGACACTATAAGTTTGTCCTCCTCCACCCACTCCATATTTAGTGATTGCCTATTTTTTCTCTTCCAACATTTTATTTTGGAAATTCATTTTGGTAGTTAATTCTACTAATAGTCACAACACACCTGGAAGTCAAAGAAATTGTTATATACACTACTAAACTCAATTAACATTGTTTTTTATTGGAATTTACAATAAAAAACAACGTAGAGTTCATTAATGTAGTAGTGTATATAATAATTATATGTATAGTGGTGTGGCTATCGATAATATTAGCTGCTAATGAATTTTGAGAATAGAAAGTTGGAAATGGAAAATTGAGAAATCACTAGCTATGGGGCGGATGGAGGAGGACAAACTAGAAACTATCTTCTGCTTATAAATTGTATTTTATTCACCTATTGTCACAATCATTCATGGGATAGGTAGAGTGGATGACATTCCAAAAATTCATGCATATAATATGTAGAAGGGGTCATGTATGAGATGGTGTGAAGTGATGATGATTGACATGGTAAATTTTCATCTGCCAAGTCATTTTTAGATGATGATGACAAACCAATATTAGCCATTTTAAGGTTATAATCATTAACAATAAATATGGGGAAGGAAATTCAAATGTCTCATCATGGAAATTATAAAAATTGTAAGGATGGGGTTATAAGCGTTATGGAAATTCTAAGTGCCAAATTCTAAGGAACAAGCCATATTTGCTTCTCAAAAACAATTTGATATATTCTTAAAAAACCAAGTACAAATTTTAGTAATCCTAGAATCATGCTTTACATAAGGTAAAATTGGGGAACTCATGACTTGTACGATAGATAAAAAAACATTTACACTTACCAAACAATATATGATAAAAATTGACAAACTACATTTAAGCTTAAGCTTAAGGGGATATAATCATTCTTGCCTTCCATATAGATAATGAAAATGATTGTTATAAGTCTCATGTTGTTTCTCATGTTATTTTATAAACCTTGGTTGGAAAGAAAAATAGGAGGGCTGAAATGTAAGAAATATAGAACATACTGGATTTAACAGCCCCAAACTGGATTTTACTCTGAGGTATTGATTTTTTTAAATCTATTTTGTGAATGTCGACCAATAGATATATATCATGGAGGATGAAAGATGAAGATCAGCCGAATCCCATATGGAGGCTCAGGGATCGGAGGATGTTCACGGTATTTAAATATAATCTTAAATCTCCATACATGTGTGTACATATGGAATTGATTTTTTTATTAACTTTGTGAGTGAAATTAGTTGTTATTAAGTTTCATATTTTAATTTTTAGGAGGCAAGAGGAGAAGGCTTTCTACTCCATCCATGGAGCGTGGCCAAGGTTCAACCGGTCGAGGTATGAGTGGTAGCAGGTTGCGGGAAGGGGGTGATATTTATTCCCCCGAAGGCCAATCAACGGCTGCTGGTTCTCAACAGGGTCACTGTGGGTCTGGTTCTCAGCAGCGTCATTCTGGGGTTGGTTCTCAGCAAGGTCATGTTGGAGATGATGTTAACCAACAACATCAAGGTTGCCATCAATTTCAATATTTTTTCATTAAATTTGTACAACTTTTTTTACACGTGTTTTTTCTAATATACGAAATTTTATATATATTGATGCAGAGGCTGAAAATGTTCGAGCCAGTGGTCAAAAAAGACGTAGGGCAGCGTGCTACATTGAAGAAGAAGGCTGTCAACCCAGCACAACTTATCCGGCTGAGATTACTGATATACCATGGGAAACGAACATGGCGGAATGCACCTTACAAATGTGTCAAAGCCTTCATGCAAAATTGCAAAGAGATCTTGAGTCTTTGTCTCTACCTGCTGAGAGTAGACAAAGCCTAGAAATAGTTACACATTCATTGAGTGAAATGGTAAAAGTGTACAAAGATTTGGGGCCAACAACTGATTCGTTTGTAGAAGTGATGAGAAAGAGAAAAGAAACAGTGATAGGTCCCGATAAATGGCAGGACATAAAGCAAAGAGTTTCAAGAGATGATGCTAAGTCAATGTTTAATTACAAGGAAGGGATAAAAAGAAAAATGTTGAAGGTGCAGTATTTCAAGTACCCAGACAAAGCACAATATTTGTATAGTCGACATCTTGCGGCCTTTGGAAGGCTTCCATGGAACGATGAGGTTCCTCTTTATTTTGCACAAATGTTTTATGCAGAATTTTTTTTGGGTATGAAACCTGACTATAATGACCTTCCTTCAGAATTTTTTGGCCCGGGGAGAGGTCGATTATATCAACGTAAGGGCGCTAAGCGAGATGTGGAGTTGCCTCACCCTGAGCCACCATTGGTGAGTCGACCGTCTCGAGTCGAAACCCTGCGATCAGAGATGGATGCGACTTCTCAAATAAGTCGTGAAGCAAGAGATGTTATGATCGAAAATGTTCATAGCGGATTGAGTGGAGTCAATATTGGCTTAAATCGACAAAGAGCACGTGAAAATGCACGTGCCATTTTTGTTTATCATACATATGAGGAGATTTACAACATGAATGTTGAAGATCTCCGAACATACGCAATAAATTGTCGCAATGGTCTACAAGACCTAATTTTTCGTGAGGAAGAGGGCACCGGAATGGTATGTGTTAGTGACCTTAGGTTTGAAATTATATTTACATATACATGTGTACAATTTGTAATAAATACATGTGTATGTACACATGTATACATTTATTTGTATGTGTACATTAATCTAACAAAAATGTATGATTATATGTTAAAACACCATTTGCAGTTCTCAGGCATGATGCGTGATGAAAATCTTAATATTACGTTTGGGACCTCTGGCTCAAACAATGCAGATGGGTCTGAGCATCATGATATGTTGGCACATGTATGTTAGTGTTTTTTAAGTGACTCTAAAATAAATAATTGTTGCCACACATGTACATGTATGTATATATATAATTCGATAAAATGTTTTAACAGATACCGATTCCATCTGATGTTTTTGGGATGGCGGTACCTTCTTCTTCCTTAGGAGATATACCTTCTACTTCATTGGGAGATGTACAAGTATGGACAATTTTTCACAAGTTCAAAATTTATGTTACCTCAAAAAGTTCCATTAAAAATTGAGATATATAGAGAGAGATCTATATTTTGAGTTATTTAAAATTTTTTGAATTTAGGTTCGTTTTGAAGATTTTTTTAATCCAAGGACTTTAGCGACGGAGATAGGAACATCCACAGCATTTGAAGAAGTTGTCTTTAGTTATTTTTTTTAATATTATTGTTCAAATAAGTTTATATATGTACACGTGCATTTTTATTTGAAAGTTTTTAATTTATATAAATTATTTATGTATATATATATATTTATATTTAACTGTACATGTATATTGTACAGGTTACCACTGCAGATGTTTCTATGGCAGAACCTGTCCATCAAATGGAGAGGCAACCTTACGAGGTATTGCGTGATTTTTTGTTATATTTTGTTTTTACATGAAGTTCTAGATATATATATTCTCATTCATTTTTAAAACTTCAAATTTTAATGTTCAAGTACATGTGCATTGTGTATGTAGGTTTCCTATTTACAGGATAGGGAGCTAACCGAGACCCAGAGGCTAGATCCTCCATTTGATGGACAAGATTTACAGTAGATTTGATTTGATTTCAAAATTTAGATGGTTTTAAAATTTTTTAAACTTGATACAGTTTGATACTTGAGTGAGATTTACAATTTTTGGACATATTTTATTACAATAAGTTTTTTGGACATATTTTTGGACATATGTTAAATGTTTTTGTTGGATAGTTGAATTATAATTGGCATGGTATGTGATATTTAATGTTAAATGTTTTTGTTAGATAGTTGAATTATAACTGGCATGGCATCTGAAGTTTTTAAAACTACATGAATGATAGAATGTGAACCTACATTTGCACATGTGGTATTTATTGAAATGTTACTTGTAACAAGACAATCCCCATTGATTTCATTACACTATATGTTGATTTCTGATTTGATATAATTGCATGTATGATGGTACATTACTTGTAAAGTCATTGGATTAATAGTGTTCATTGATTTCAGTGTTCTTTGGATGGTTTTATTACTTTTGGCATGTGAATGTGAAGTAATGTTGTCATATGAATTACATTTGACATGTGATATTTAATGTTAAATGTTTTTGTTGGATAGTTGAATTATAATTGGCATGGCATATGATATTTAATGTTAAATGTTTTTGTTGGATCTAGTTGAATTATAATTGGCATGCCATCTGAATTTTTTAAAACTACATGAATGATAGAATGTGAACCTACATTTGCACATGTGGTAAATTGAAATGTTACTTGTAACAAGACAATCCCCATTGATTTCATTACAATATATGTTGATTTCTGATTTGATATAATTGCATGTATGATGGTACATTACTTGTAAAGTAATTGGATTAATAGTGTTCATTGATTTCAGTGTAAGCGCAAAAAATTATTGACAATGTAGAATGATTTTTGTGTTATAATAATTAAACCTAATAATATTGGAGAGCAAGAGAGACTTGAGGTATGGTGTTTACTACAAGAGCTTGAGCTAAATATTTAAATGGTTTATCTATCTTTCATAAAATAGTTTAAGATTGATCACAAGAATTAAGAGAATGTCTCGGTCCATCATTGGTATGGCTTATGCTGCAACCATGAAGTCTCGTCCCAACACCATAGAATGATCATCCATGTCAATGACTCTTAATTCTATCTTTCCAAACCATGATCCTACTCTCACATGTGTGCCTTTCATTACACCAGTCACTGCTTTCATCCTCGAGTTGACTGCCTTGAAAGCACTCAACTCTTTCTCGATGCTAGCCTTCCTCTTTCTAAGAGATGAAGCTGCCTTTCGACTTAGGAAGCTATGGGTAGCCCCCGTGTCTATCAAAGCTGAGAACTTTTTCCCATGTACAGTTGTAGACATGAATCTCAAGTCCAAGGAACTTTCATCATCATTTGTCCTCCTTGTCTTGCGCCTTACTTCCGCAATCTTCTTCAAAATTTCCTCTTCCAATATGTCTTTCGAACTAGCCCTTGGATTAACAGTGCTTTTCACATATCTCTTCTCATGAAGCTCCATAGAACAATTCGATCCTGAGTCTGCTTGAATTGGTTCAAGCTCTTTCCTTTTCGAATTCTGTCTAATTGCTCCAATACGACATATATTGACTCCTTCCAAACGAAGTGCACCAATCCTCATAGTGTGGTCATATTCTTTTCCAAGTGTGTCAACACATGCATTTTCTTTCTTCAAACCAATAGGTTTCGGATCAAGAAAGTCCCTCTTGATCTTATCTTCCATGCTCTTGACTTTAGCCTGCAACGTGGTGCTTCTTTCCTTCAAGTGAGCCCTTTCCATAAAGAGTTTCTGAAGTCTTTTTTCACCTTGTCGTATCTCCATGTCAAGCTTTTCAATTTCAGCAGTTTGTCTAGAAATTCCATCCTTGGAATTTCTTGGGTGAAAAACGAAGTAGGTTGAGCCAACTTTGGTCTAGTGCATTGGAATTCATTAAAGAATTGGTCATTGGCATTGCTTCAAGCTAGGAGTGAGCATCGTCACCAACCTACATTGAATATTTTACACTCCCTAGGGTGAATGATACTTTAAATTGATTGACAGTCTAATACTTTCGAATTTTTTCGAATGCCAAATGATCTTACAAAGTTAGCATTTATAATATCCTAGTAGGTCATTCGGTGACAACTTTTACCGGAAACTTGAAACGACTTTGGCATGTGATATTTAATCTGTTAAATGTTTTTGTTGGATTGTTGAATTATAATTGGCATGGCATGTGAAGTTTTTAAAACTCGAGTTTTGGATGGTTTCAATCTACATTTTTCATGTGATATTTAATGAAATTTAAATGTTAAATGTTTTAATGATGCACAATATATAATCAAAAGGGTTTTAAAACTTAAAGTTTTGGATGGTTTCAATTTACAACTTAAAGTTTTGGATGGTTTCAACCTACATTTGCACGTATGGTAAATTGAAATTATGTTACTTGTAACAAGACAATCCCCATTGATTTCATTGTATATGTTGATTTCTAATTTGATATAATTGCATGTATGATGGTACATTACTTGTAAAGACATTGGATTAATAGTGTTCATTGATTTTAGTGTTTAAGCGCAAAAAATTATTGACAATGTAGAATGATTTTTGTGTTATAATAATTAAACCTAATAATATTGGAGAGCAAGAGAGATGAGGTATGGTGTTTACTACAAGAGTTCGAGCAGGTCATTCGATGACAACTTTTGCTGGAAACTTGAAACAAAGAGAATTTATCTTTGGCTAGGACATCATGTAAGATGCTTGACATAAAGAGTAAAATTGTACTTAAAAGCTGAGATTCGGGCAAGTGGGGACAACCACTTGTTATCTCGTCCCTTGGAGGCTAGGCCATATGGGGACCGAATCTGACCTTACAAAATAAAGTGAAATAATTTGTACCATATGGTCGGAGAACATATACAAGAACAATTAATATACAAGAACAATTAATTTCATTCTAGAATATATATATATATATATATATATACATATATATATCCAATACATATAACATTTTTAATCAATTCACATGTATAGAAAAACTACTTTCAGTTGATACTAGAGCATGTGCTTGTACCCAAACAATTTGTAACATCTGCAAACCACAAATAACATAAGCAACTCAATTTTTAGTTGAGTACTGAAAGTTCTAAAACATATTTAATCCAAAGATAATAAATTGTTGGACACTTCACTCAAAAAAATTCTAATGGAATTCCATCCTCAATAATCCATTCATGATCGGATTTTGACATTTTCCATTTCTTAATTTTTGATTTTTTTCTTTGATTGAACTTCTATCAAATTTATGCATGCTGCACACACCAAGTGACTATATTGACAACTTATGGAATCAGGTTCATAGTCTTCAAAGTAAACAAAGTCTCCACTTTAACGAGTTTGTTTGAAAAAATAACCTTTCAGTATAATAGACCCTTTGTCATACTGAAATCCGTGATCATTATAGTCTTGTAATAATTTCATTTTTTGTTCAGTGCAATGCATCAAATAATACTTCACATTTTCATCGTTGTCAATAGGTGCAACTACAGCAAAAACATCTCCTGCACAATAAAATAAATTTAACATTTAATTATGCATATTTAAATTTATTTGTAGATCTTTAAATCATTAAAAAGTAATTCAAATGTTACCTTCTCTAATAAGATCAGAAACTCGATCACCATCGGATGATATTGTAGTTTCCTCTGATTCCATTTCTTCAAACATTGCAATAGACATTTTTCCCTTTGTATTTAGCTCTGTATGTTTCCAATCGTTCACATACATTTTGTTTTCACAGACGTCATTGGATTTTGTGTTGTCTATGCAAACATCACAAAAACAAGAATATTTTTTTTTATCCAATGCAAACACATTTGTGGACAACTTTGTTTGAATTGAATGCAATTTTCGAGTCCCTTTTATTGTTTCAACGTCATTTCCAATTGATCTATTTATGTCTCCGATTCCAATATGCCAGAAAAACCTTTATATGGAAAATTAGAAAAAGAATTTGTAAATATGATATCAAAATACAATTAAAAATAATCATTGCATGATAAATGCACAATGTTTAAAATTAGATTTCCAATATAAATTAAATTGAATGTACCTTCGCACTTCTCTTGATGGGTTAATCTCATGGCTTAGAGCATTTTTGCACCATTGAACAACTTCTTCAGCGTTCACAAGTCGGCGTGCAAAGTGGTTCATTTTATATATTCGAAGTACTCGTTTTATGCATGCTCCTGCACCGTCATGTTCTCCTTTTCCATGGCCAGTCTCAAAGAAATTCCAACAATGTTTAATGCAAGTTTTCTTATGAAGACGACACAACCAAAAAAATGATCGTGCAGATTTGAATTGACCTGCGCATCCGTTTGACCATATCCAATGTTCATTGAATGTTATTCCACGATTTTTCAATGAATCATAAATTCTTCCAAAACAATGTTGTACAAAACATGTATCATGTGTACGATCGTCACTGATATAAAAGTGATATTCTTTAATGATATGTCGATTTTCACTCGTGTTTTCTATATGATCGACATTTTGTTCAGCATGTCTATATAGAATATGGACGAGCATGGAGACTTGGTCAGAATGATAGTATTCACTCTGAATTTCTTTTTGTGGAACAAATGTGTAGTTTTTTGCAAAATCAATCACTAACAAAATGGTCCCTGGTGGAAAAAATTCACGAGATTTTTTGAATTGCAAGTCTTGCCATCGAGCTCTATGGGAATGCTTGGTGTATTTGTAAATTTCTGCCTCAAACTTTCTCAAAAAGTCTATTAGAAAATTTTCGTCTTCTCGTAATTCGATTCTTTTAACACTATTTGCACCTTGAATCGATGTACCGATATATTCATATCTCTTCCATTTCACTTTCATGTTGGACAATGATTGATCATTTATATCAATACGATATTGGTTTTGAAATTTAGTCAAATTTCCACAATCATTGCATTTTTTACCACCAACACATCTCTTTTTGTAAAATAGTTCATCGCTTTCTCTTTCACATAGAATTTGAGATATGAATTCACGGATAGTGGAAGGAGGAGGTGAATCCTTCCATAATGTTCTACCGAAATGAAGGAATGTGTCATATTATAACTCAAATTCCACATGATAACGGCAACAACAAGTGTCGCGTACGGTGATAGGTTTTACATACCATGGTTTTTGTTGAACAAAAGCACTGAGTGAAACTTGAATTTGACGATTCTCTTCTTTGAACTTGTTGAATAACTCTATTTGAGTGGTTTCCAAGAGATGTTTTTCATGTTGTTCGTATTGATTTCGTGCTATTCTTCTTCGCATCACATGTCTTGCAGTGGGTGAAACACGCGAATTGTTCTTCCAATATTCATATATTATTTTTTTAACATCTTCTCCAAGTCTATCTTTGTATGGGTTCCTACAAATAGCTCTCCAACAAGCGAGCTCATCATTTACATCTATTTGCACTCGAAATTTTCGATGTTTGTGCAGAGTTTTTCGCGAGGTTCCCAGTGCTTGTGCCATAGATGTTAGATTCAAACGATTCTCTTGAGTACTTGGTGAAACCAATGCCATTTGTATTCCTCTACGTATATTTGAAACATATTTATCTCTAGATCTCTTAATTGACTCTATAGCACTACTCATATTTTTTATCACCTCTTCTTTCATTTTTTTATCTTTGGTTGATTTTCGAATACCCAATAGTGTGGTCACTTCTTTTAATTTCTTTGATGATAGGAGACCTTTCAACATTTGAGCTTGAACTGTCACTTGCTCAATTTTGAAAAACATTTCAAAATTTTTATCGACACGATATCGTATAACATAGTCAGGTTTTTTATCTCCATATGTGTGAGTGTCGACATTTTCTAACATCTAATTATCGATAGTGATTTCATCTGTACATATTCGAAAAAATAGTACATATTCAATAAATAACTAAATTAATAAATATGTCAATAAATATTAGGAAATTTTAAATATATCAATAGATCATAATATTTACATTTACATACCCGATTCAATTTATGCTTGAGGTTGATTTTCTTCTTCAATATTTTGAGGAGTATCTCTGTCTGTTTACATTAAACAAAATATTTTTCAAACTAGTTCATCAAATAAAAATCAAGCTTCACATTTTACATTGGGAAAACTTTAAAAATATATCAATAGATCATAATATTTACATTTACATACCTGCTTCAATTTCTGCTTGAGGTTGATTTTCTTCTTCAATATTTTGAGGAATATCTCTGTCTGTTTACATCAAAAAAATATTTTTCAAACTAGTTCATCAAATAAAAATTAAGCTTCACATTTTACATTAGGAAAATTTTAAATATATATCAATAGATCATGTAATATTTACATTTACATACCTGCTTCAATTTCTGCTTGAGGTTGATTTTCCTCTTCAATATTTGAGAGAGCTTCTAATTTTCTTTTGCGATATTGTCTCGTCTCTTCTCTACGTTCCTCAAGCTTTCTTTTTCGATCATATTTTCTCACACAAGTTCTTCGATTTCCCATGATAATAGGGTATGAGGTTCAAAAAATTTCCTTCAAAAAATTAGACAATAACTCAATTACAAACAATATCACAAAAGATTTAATTTAAACAAATATTTTCTAAAAAATACGTAATCCAATCCAAAACACGTACTTCAACACAAAACACGTACATACCTCTAAGAAAAATCACACCGCCTCCAAGAAATGTCTTCCAAAAAAATTCTTTAAATCCAAAATTTGAAGAAAAGTTTTTGAACAAAGAAGCTCAAAAGATTTATTTCAACACAAAACACATACATACCTCCAAGAAAAATCACGCCACCTCCAAAAAATGTCTTCCAAAAAAGTTCTTTAAACTCAAACTTTGAACCTCCAAGAAAAATCACGCCGCCTCCAGAAAATGTCTTCCAAAAAAGTTCTTTAAACCCAAACTTTGAAGAAAAGTTTTTGAATTCAAACCAAGTTGTAAAATGAAATGAAGTGCGAAATGTGCGAAAATTGTGAATAATTTTGTGGCAATTTATATTGACGCGAAATATGTGTTTTGTAGGGGGCTCCACAAAAGTTTCCGGCCGACGGAAAATTATACAATAGTTCGGCCGAACTTTTGATAAGAAGTTCGGCCGAACTATTAAGACGTTAGTTTTAACGACTCGTAAGCGGAAAACATAGTTCGGCTGAACCAACGCGTCACCAATTACGTAAAACCAGGCTCTGAAAACAGCTCTGCAACTTTGGACTGATTAAACTCCATGAAATGTTGTTAATTAACTGTCGGAACCAAGACAAGAATTTTCAGAATTGAATCTACTTTCAGGAAATATAACTTTTATGTAATTTCGTAAATGTTTATTAATTTTAATTATTTTTCTAATAAAATGAGTGCAAACAATTTCTAAGAGTCATCGTGATTCAGTGAAATCAAAATTTTGTGTCTCCCAAAATACATTGTAAAAAAAATTGAAAAAATTATGGGGCATTACATTGGTCCGTTGACTCTAATGGGTAGGTTTTAGATTTTTAGTTTATAACTTATATCTTAAGAAATTTGTTGCCACGCGAAACATATCAAAAATACGCAGTTTTTCGTATCGGACCAGTTCAAAAAATTCTAGTAATTATGATATGCATCCATTGGCTTTGTAAATATGACGAAACCAAAGTAGACTCTGTCTAGATTGTTGTAACACATTTTGTTTTTTCAAAAACACAAATTTTCAATGAATACAACGTTGCAACATAACATGACTTCTTATGAATTCTTTGATTGTTAAGAAACACACACTCAAAGAAACGCTAAGTTGACATATCAAATCTGCATTAAAAATTTTCAAAAAATAAGTAATAGAAAGCTAACAAAATTTCTCACAACTTTTATTTTTATCGCAAAATGAAATTCTACACAGAAAAATTGTTATAGTTTGCAGAAAGTTGAAGAACCGAAAAAAATGAAATTTTTTTCTCAAAAAAGGGCAAAAAGTGTAACCCAGCTTCACATTTTCACCGATCTCTTCTTTCTATTCACCTTGCATCTCTCTCTTCTTTCCTTTCACCTTACATCCATATCTCTATCTCCCTTTACCTCTCTATATCACCCCTAAAACATACACTCTCTTTCTCCAATATATCTATCTATCACTCCCTCATCTTATCCCCCTCTCTCCCAATCTCTCTCTATCTTCCCCTTCTCTCCCTCTCACTCGCTTTTATCTCTCTTCCCTCATATTTTTCTATCTCCCTCTCTCTCCATCTTCCTTATCACCACCTCTCTCTCTCTACCTTTCTCTCTCTATGTATTTCTACTTACCTCCCTCTCTCTCCCCCTCCATCTCCATCTCTTTTTCCCTACCTCTCTCCACTCTCTCACATCCTCTCTCTCTCTCTCTCTCTCTCTCTCTTCAACTTCCAACTCAGTTACTATATGCCTCTATATCTCCTTCTCTTCCCCCCTTCACACCATCACTAATTATTTTCCTCTTTATCTAACCCTTAAACATACACACTCTCTCTCCATCTCTTTGTTGCCACTCCCACTCCCTCTCCACTTCTCACTCTCTATGTCTTTCTTCTTCTATACCTATCTCCCCCTCTAGCTCCATCTCTCTATCCCTCCCTCTCTCCTCTTCTCTCTCAAGTCATTTATCTTTCCCTTCCTCTATATCCCTTTCTCTCTTACCTCACTCTATCATCCCCCATCACTCTCTCTCTCTCTCTCTCTCTCTCTCTCTCTCTCTCTACAATCCTCTATATTCCCCCATAGCTCTCGTCCTCTCTTTCAGTTCCTCTTTCTCAATTTATGTACTGCCTCCATCTATCTCCCCCCCGTGAGCTCTCTCTCTCTCTCTCTCTCTCTACAATCCTCTATACTCCCCCATAACTCTCTTCCTCTCTCTCAATCTTTGTACTTCCTCCATCTATCTCCCCCCCATGACCTCTCTCTTTGTCTCTCTCTCTCCCCTTTCCATCCAATCCTCTCTATTTCTCTCTCTCTCTTTTTCATCCAATCCTCTATCTACCCCCATCACTCTCTATCTATCTAACTATGATACTATATCCCTCTCTTTCTTCTTCTTTCCCCCCTTGTCTCCATCTCTCCTTATATTTATCTTTATCTCACCCCTAAACATACATACTCTCTCACCATATCTCCCCTATCATTCCCTCTCTCTCCACTTATCAATCTCTTTGTATTTTGTCTTCCCTCCCTCTCTCCCCCTCCAACTCCATCTCTCTATCCTCCCTCTCTCATCCTCTCTCTCAAGTCCTCTCTCTCATTCTTCCTCTCTCTCCCTTTCTCTCCTACCTCCCTTTACCTTCCTTCATCTCTCTCTCTCTCTCTCTCTCTCTCTCTCTCTCTCTCTCTCCCACCTCCATATTTGTATCTCCCTCTCTTATCCTTCTCTACCTCTCTCAATCCTCTCCCTTTCTCTATCTCACTCCATTCCTTGTCTCTCGTCTTCTTTAGTTTATCTCCATCTCTACATTGCCATGCCCCGTATTTTCCCACCTCTATCACTCTATGTATTTGTTCTTCCATCCCATATATATCTAGAGTTAATATATATCATGATATTTTAATATATATTATAATAATAATAATTTATATTGTATTAATTCAAAGTTATTAAATTTAATAATATTAATATTATTATTTTTAATATTAATATTAGAGTTAATAATGTTTTTTTGCATGGCATTAATAATAATTTGGTCCATGGTATTTGGACCATAGGCTTGGTATACTGTTAAATTTTGATTTTGAATCCTATTTTCTATATTTCTATTTATCTTTTGTCCATGGTATTAATAATAGTTTGTCCCATGGTATACGATTCACCTAAGTAAAACCTATTTTTTGAGTTTTTGTAAATATAAAGAGGAGGATTTATTTATTTACCATACCTCTAGGTTATTTATATTTTTATTTATCTATTACACCTCTGGAATAAGTATAAATTACCATACCTCTAGTTTATTTATATTTTTGTTTATTTACCATATCTCATTTTTTGGTGTTAGTAAACCTCTTCACATTTCAAATTTATATTATTTTCCTTATGCTAATATGAATTTACCAATCCAACTAGTGCCATGAATATAGAAAGAATTTCATTTTGTCAATGAATTTGTAATTGTTTATTTATATCGTTATGTAAGTTTTTGTTTAAGTCGACATTATTTAGATTTTGTTTTTAACATTTTTTTAGTTTTTTTTTTTTTATTATTTTAGAAAGAATTTCATTTTGTCAATGAATTTGTAATTGTTTATTTATATCGTTATGTAAGTTTTTGTTTAAGGCGACATTATTTAGATTTTGTTTTTAACATTTTTTTTTAGTTTTATTTATTTATTTACCATACCTCTATTTTATCTATATTTTTATTTATTTACCATACATGTGTAATAAGTATAAAAAGAAGTTTTATTTATTTACTGTACATTTTGTTTATTTATAGTTTTATTTATTTTTCGTACCTCTTTTATAAAAAAACGTTTTATTTATTTATCATACCTCCATTTTATTTATGTTTTTATTTATTTACCATACGTGGAGTAAATATAAAAAAAAGTTTTATTTATTTACCATACATCTGGTATATTTATATTTATATTTATTTATCATACATCTTTTTTTATTGTTCGTAAATATAACTTCGGGTTAAGAGGAATGGATAACTATTGTAAATATATTGACTATAATTGATCCGAAATTTAAAACCCTTACTTACATTACATCTACTCATGTACCCCATACTCGGTTGTAGAACAACTCTTGGCAACACAACAAGTTAGGAAAAATGATTTAGAAATCTTATATATAAGCAAAAGGGACATAATCACTTTTGACATAAATCTCTAAATTCTTTTATGACTATTACAAAAAAAAATATATTTTGTATATCTTTACCATGTATTTATTAATTATTAGTGGTTTAAGATAGCCTAATTTACTAGGTAGTTCATTATATTTATATTAGTATGGGATGGATAATATTTATAAGTTTGAAGAAATGGTTTGAAGAAATACATTTTAAAATTATCTGAAAATTTATTTGAATAGATCTTATTACAATAAGATATCTTTTCAACAAACTAATAGTACAAACATAGATAAATTAAGTTATGTGTCAAGATAAGAAAACTATCCTACAGATATAATAGTTTGTTTGTGGGAATATATCAATGAAAAACTAATTTCGGAGACTAACTAAATCGATACAATCTAGCATCCAACTAGACCTCTTTAGCTTCCTACATAATAGAGAAAAATTCATCCTTATAGAAACTAGAACTCCATTTAATAATGATCATTAATATCAAAAATCATATATGATAACACGCATTAAACATTTGAGAGTTACATACTCTAACCTTCCCTCTTAACAACTACTTACCTTCATATCCATTTACTCGTCTTCATCTATATCATATTTGTAGCACGTGCTCTAGTGAATCATCTACCAATTAACAAACCATACCTCTAGTCCAAACAAGCATTTTCACCTTGCACTACGATCAGGAATACATTACCAAACTATGAAAATCTATATAAAGTAATATCCATTAACCAAAATGCATAAGTACCTAATTATTGTACCCATCTACTAGGATGTCTCTCCATAAACATGGTTTAGTAAACTTTCTTAATGACCTCCCCTCGAATGTAAAAATTCACCCTCTATGGTCTACAACCAATCATATGGTACACCCATAGTAAATACAACCAACACATGGACAAATCCTTTCAGTGTTAAACAAATTTGTAACATATGATACTAAATTAAAGTAAACAAGATATCCAAGTCATCAATAGGGTCACATGATAAAGGGGTATGCATCACTATCCAGGTCTTCCAATGTTATGCTATTTTCATGTTATATAGATAGAGATATATAGAATATACTCTAACTCATCGAAATACTAGGTACATACTCTTCAAAGATTGTTGCATCAAATAAAAAAAAAAAATTTACGATAAATATAAAGTGTAGATCACATTACAATATGTAATAAGTCACTCAAATATCTCTCTATTGTATCAAGGTCACTATAACTATGGAAATGTGAGTAATAAAAAACTTTATCTTCATTCATTTTGTTACCAATGGAGATACCATTGTTCTCATTACCGCATACCGAAAAGGTACATGCGCAAGTATCTTCCTAGAAGCCCATTGTAGCTTCTCTAGAAATAAATTATGGGACGCCATGTTTTAAAGATGAAACAATTTGTAGCCTTATTATGAAGTAAAATTAGTGTCTAGTTTTGTTTTTAGGGTATCCTTGATAGAGACATCAATTAATGAACTATACCAATGCTTGTGCATGGGAATGAGTGTCACTTAATCTTGAGTAATGAATGTCTTGCGTCAATCATTGGGATACCCCAACATAAAATATTAACAGAACATTGACAACGAAAATGCTAAAATTTATTGAGAAACCATATGCACGCCAGTTAACCCCAATCTATTTATGGAATAACTATCATGTCAAAGGTTTACATAGTAACTATTCCCATTGTTTCTTTGCACTCCCTCAATGTTTCGAATTCTCCCACATGGAATCAGCTACTAGAGAAGTGTCTCCCTAAAAAATTATAAAAAACACACAATATGAATAAATGAGCAAGGAAAAACCCTCTATGTTAGGCCTCATAGGTATAAAGGTTAGTGGAATTTCAGAACAAACAGGCCCATAGATGAGTGATTTTAAATAAATATCTATAAAATCATCACCTTCATCTCTATTATACACATTCCCTTGCTCATTCACTGAGTTCATCAAAGCTACTATAGAATTGGGTTGACAGATGGGGCTTTAGATCCACCTTACTCATTAATGTTTAGATATTTACCTCACTGTGTCCACATTCTAGGTGTCACACTCAATTCATCTTTCATCTTTACTTCAGTTTAGTTGAATTTCAATTCAGTCATGTGCCTTCTGTGTAATATATTTAACTATTTTGGATATTGAGAAGAGTAATCTCTACTCCACAATTTCTCTTCATTATTTTTCATGGTAACAAAGCTTAAGGTCGGATAAGACCCTAGAGAGATTAGTGTGTCCTCAAAATTCGTGGATGAGAGGTTGAGGAGAAAATATGAAAACAACTTGAATTTCGTACTTCGGAAGAAAGATAAGTGCATAATTTGCACACCCGTAAAAAGGGACAAGTGTGCCACTTCAAACCCCAACAAAGAAGTAACTATGAAGAAGTGTTGAAAACTTCTGATTTTGTCTAATTTTTTAGAATGAAACAACACACTGGTCAATATAGTGTGCAAATTTCGCAGGGGCTCAGTATCAGGAGTGCTAAAGATGAGCCGACATTTAAAAAAAAAAGGAATGAAGGTCAAAGGTTCATTTTTGAAAGCCTCCATGAATTTTGAAGGTTCTCATTAAACGATAAAGCTAAAAAAGTTTCCTTTTCATGAAACTAGTTCAAAAGGCTCACATTCGTTGAAAGAACTTATTTAAAGGTTCTTAAGATTTATTTTCAAAAGGATTTAACGATTGTCGAAAGTATTATGATGGATTTTAAAAGGTTCACATTCATTTAAAGGAATATTGAAAGGATTTAAAAAGGGAGCTTTTTTTTAAGGATTTATTTGAAGGTCCTTTAAATAAAAGGGAATTATATATATATATATATATATATATATATATATATATATATATATATATATATATATATATATATATATATATTTATTGCTTAAATTTTTTATAATGATGTTTTAAAAGAGCCTTTTTCACTGACAAAACATGTTTTTTTTTAAAGGAGGTAGTTTTATATTAAAATAAATAAAAAAAAACCAAAAATCAGATTTAGAAAAAAAAGGGCGCACATCCATATTTGAAGAAATGGCTTCCTCTAGTGCTTTGAAAGAAACCCCAACTTTTCTTTGAAAAAATTACGAGTTTTGGTGTTTAGGAATGAAGGCGTTTCTGCAAGCCCAAGAGTGTTGGGATAGACTTTAGAACTCCTATGTAGATACGACCCAAGAAACATGGGAAACCATGACCAATAATAAGAGGAATGCAAATATTGAAATCATAAAGAAATAGCGTAGAGATAAATGTTGGATACATAACTAAGTCGATGACTCTATCTTTGACAAGATAACCAATGCATCAAAAAAAAAAAAAAAAATCAACTATTGAACTTAGAAATAAATGAAATAGAGCCAAATGTTGGATACATAACTAAGTCGATGACTCTATCTTTGAGAAGATAACTAGGGCATCAACAACAAAATAAGCTTGGGATATTTTGAAAGTTGTGTACCAAGGTAATGATACAATGAATAATGTTAAATTGAAGACAATGAGAGCACTATTCAAAACCCTAAAGATGACTATCACAGAGAATGTGAACTAGATCATGACAACAATCATGGGAATATTCAATCAGATAAAACTCATTGGTGAAACCATTAGAGATCAAAATATTGTTGAAAAAGTCTATCGAAGCCTGTCCAAAATTTATGACATGATTGTAGTTACAATACTGGAATCCAAATATTTACAACTTTGTTAGTAGAATAGTTGACTGGATCACTTTTGGCACATGAGACAAAACTTAAGTTAGTAAAATAATTCATGGAACATATTTAAAAACACAAATCTCTTTGCAGAGGTTGGGGCAGAGCACATAAAGGCGACAAAAAATGAGGTAGAGACCAAGGAACAGGAAAATCAGAACACCATCATCTATAAAAATAATGGAGACCTCCACAAAATCAAACACAAAGAATTATAAAATGGATAAAATCCAATGTTCAGTGATATTACTACAAAAAATCTGGGAATTATCAACATGAATGAAAAAATAAATAGTTAGGACAACAAAGAGGCACTGTCCATCTCTCCAACAATGAAGGAGAACCTTCGAATACCATGTTTCTTTCTTAGCATATTTATGAAGACAAACACAAAGAGGACCTTTGGTTGTTGGACAATGGCTATAGCAATCATATGATAGGTAACAAAAATATGCTTTCAAATTGTCATGCTTCCATAACATCATAAATTACTCTTGGATATCATTCCAACATTAAAGCTTAAGGGAAAGGTATTTTCCCTATTCTTACTAAATAGAATCGACACAAATACACACCTAATGTTTATTATGTTCCACTTATGAAGCATAGAATCATTAGTGCATAGTTCCCTTGATGGAACATGGTTATGTTGTAATATTCCAAGAGAATACATGTTATATCTAAGACAAACTACCCAATATAAGATTGATAGAAAAGGTTGAATAAACCAAGAATAAGATGTCTCATTTGACTCTTAGAAGTCGAAATATTTCACACTCATTTTCGCACAAAGTGTCAAGAATAGATAAGTCTTAGCTAGGGAATTCTATGTTTGGCCACATCCTATTCATTAGTCTAATTCTCCTTCAGAGACATTCAATGGCCATAGGTATTCATGTTATCAATCGAAATGATTGTAATTGTGAAATTTTTTTTCCATCAAAGCATAAAAGAGATAGCTTTCCAACATAATTAACTGGGGAGAAATATCCTCTAGAGCGAGTCCATACAATGTGGCCCAATGTACACATAATCCATAGGTGGTAGTATTTAGTATTTTACCTTCATTGATGATTATAGCAGGAATATATCGATTTATTTTCTCAAAAATAAATTACATAGATTCTCAATATCCAAAGAATTCAAAGCAGAAGAAAAAAATCAGAGTGGAATGCCTTTAAAATTACTTTGGTCAGATCGAGGCAGAAATTACAACTCCAATGAATTCAAATATTTTTTTCAACAACAATGAATCATAATGTAGAACACAACAAGATATACTACACAACGTAATGGAGTAGCAGAAAGAAAAAATCACTCAATCATGACCATGGTCAGATGTATTCTTCAAGAGAATAATTTTGCAAATGACTGTGGTTTGAATTAGTTTCAACAACAGTGTACATTCTCAACATATATTCAACAACGAGTCATTAAGATACAATGCCTCAAGAAGAATGGGATGGTAAAAAGGTAAATGTATCTCACTTTAGAATTTATGGATCAGTAGCATTTGCACATGTTCCTGAGTAACTAATAAAGAAGTTTGATGATAGGACTGAAATATGTATTTGCGTAGGCTATCATGAGTAGTAAAAGGATCATAGAATTTACAATCTACTTACCAAGAAGCTTCTTTCAAGCCGAGTTGTTAATTTTTTTGAAAATAAATCTTAGTATGATCATGTTGATGAAGCTTCAAATTAATCTTTTTATACACCACAACTACCAATATTGGATGTTTAAGAAGAGCCATAACACTCTTAAAATCATACATCTTCGAGTATTTAATCCACCAATGATTGAACATATTCAGATTACAATCAGAAAAAGGAAAACATCAGAGAAATATATGAGCAACAACATGAATTTGGTAAGCAAAATATGTTTTCCTCTCTTTCATCTCAACCAGCATATTTTAAAGAACCAATTAAATAAAAACCTTGGGTTGATGCAATGAACCATTTAATTTTTTCCATAGAGAAGAAGCAAACTTGGGAATTAGCTAATATCCCAAGGGAGAAAATCAAAGTTGGTATAAAATGAGTATATAAAATGGAACTGAATTGAAACAGAGAAACTGAGAAACATAAGTTAAGGTTTGTTTCCAAAGGATTATCACAACAGGTTAGTGTCGACTATGGTGAAACATTTTCTCTAGCCTTAAGGATAGACTCTGTCATAACCTTTTGGTCCACGAGAACTCAACACAAGTGGAATGCATATCAACTTGATGTAAAATCTTCCAGGAAGAAGTTTTTGTAGAGAGGCCTCCATATTTTGAAGTTACAGGACATGAGCATAAGGAATACATATTGAAGAAAGCTTTTTATAGTATGACACACGCTCCATGAGCTTGGTACAGTCGCATTGACACCTATCTCATGAAAATTGGTTTTTGCATAAACAACCATGAGCCAAATTGGTATACGAAAAATTGTGAAGGTAAAATTCTTATTGTATGTCTTTATGTAGATGATCTTGTTTATATAGGAAGTATTATATTAGAAGACTTCAAAGAAGCACTGCAAGAAATGTTTTAAAAGACTGATCTAGGGGTCATGAAATACTTCTTAAGGATGAAATTCAACAACCTTCCAATGGAATCTTTATTGGTTAACAAAAATATGCCACTGAAATCATCCAAAAGTTTAGAATGATCAATTGTGAACCAATCGATACACCAATTTCTCAAGGAACCAAGCTGAGCAAACAAGATGTAGAACCACCAGTTGATCCCACATTATAAAAAAGTATAGTTGGATGTTTATTGTATATCACTACAATTAGACTTGATACTTTGTTTTTAATAGTTTTGTCTCCATGTTTATGCAACAACCTAAGTTTTCTCATTGGAATGTTGCAACAATGGACTTAAGGTATACTGTAGGGACCCTAGAATATGGTTTTTTCTACACTAATTCTGAAAATTTGTCACTTCTAGGTTATATAGAAAAATATTATGCAGAAAATTTAGATTATCTCAAAATCATATCAGGATATTCATTTTGTATTGGAACCAATATGATCTCATCGGCTTCCAAGACACAGTAAATTGTTTTAATATCTTCTGCAAAGGCATAATATGGAGCAACGAATTCAATAGTTTGTCAAGCAGTGCGGATGATAATACTATTGAAAAAACATTCAAATTTTTACAAGGAGCCAACTCCTATTTACTGTTATAAAAATTCAATGATTTATTTATCAAAAAATCATGCTTTCATCAAAAGAACAAGCACATTGACAAATATTTTCATTTCATCCATGAGCTTGTCAATGACGGGGATATAGTACTTACTTTTTTTGGTTCCAAAGATTAGCTTGCATATATTTTCATAAAACCATTGGGAAAATTTCTATTTTAATTTCAAAGAGATAAAGTAGGAATTATAAATTCACACTGTCTTTAGATTTGGAGCAGGTGTTGACATATTAATCACACTGTCTTCTAGGTTTCACCACATTTATTTCCATTCTATGCTAGGTGTCATATTTAGTTCAAATTTACTTCATTTTAGTTGAGCTTCACTCCAGTAATTTATTGTTGATTCATTCTATGTAATCGATTTAACTATTTTGAATATTTACACGAGTAATCTCTACTACATGAATTTTCTTGATTCTTTGTCAATTAATATACATAGTTCCTTTCTCATTCATTGAGTTCATTACAACAATTATAGAATTGGGTTGACACATGGAGCTTTAAATCCACCATTCCCATAGATGGGTAAGGTGAGGCTATTGTTGCCACTAATTTGTGATAGTCATGGTTGTGATCAGTGTTAGAGTGGTTGTTGATTAATCTTACTTTTGGGGAAATGAGGGTTTTCTGGATGGCATTCTCCTCCACTAGGGTGGTGGTGGAAGCTAAGAACAACGATGTTATTCTAAAAGAATAGGAAATGGATAAAAAAACATTTTTCATGAAACACTTTTGTAGATAGGGCAACGCATTCATACCTTCTCTTGGTATCTTCACGAAGCATGTCCAACATAATAGATTTAACGTATGGAATTCGAAAATAATTCACTAAAATTTGGTAATTATCAACATGAATGAAGAAATAAACAATCAGGAGAAAAAAGCGGTAGTGTCCATCTCTCCAACAATGAAGGAGAATCCTTTTATACCATGTTTCTTTTCTGGCATATTTTTGAAGATAGACATAGAGAGGGCCTTGGGTTATTGGGAAATGTCTATAGCACTCATATGATAGGTAAAAGAAATATTCTTTCTTATCTTGATGATTCAATAACATCATAAATTACTGTTGGAGATCGTTCCCACATTAAAGCTTAATGGAAATATACTTTACCTATTGTTACTAAATAGAATCAACATAAATACATACCCAATGTTTATTATGTTCCACATATGAAGCATAGCCTCATTAGTGTAGGTCACTTGATGAAACATGTTATGATGTAATATTCCAAGGGAAGACATTTTGTATCTATGACAAACTACCCAAGGCCGATAGGAAAATTTGAATAAACCAAGAATATAATGTTTCCTTTGACTCTTCGAAGTGTAAATATATCACATTAATTTTCCCACAATGTGTCAAGAATAGGTAAGTCTCATTTATAGAATTCTATGTTCGCCAAATCCCATTCAAGAGTATAATTATGTTTCAGAGACATTCAATGGTCATTTCTCTCCCTGTTATGAATGTAAATGATTTTATTTGTGAATTTTTTTTTTCTACCAAAGCATAAAAGAGATAGCTTTCCCAAATATTTACTAGAGAAAAATAGCCTTTAGAGCCAGTCCATACAATGTGGCCCAATGTAGACATAATCCATTGGTGGTATTACTTATTTTCTAATCTTAAATGATGATTATAGTAGGAATATATAGGTTTATTTTCTCAAAAATAAATTAGATACATTCTCAATATTCAAAGAATTCAAATTAGAAGAAAAAAACAAAGTGGAAAGCCTTTAAAATTTCTTAGGTTAGACTAAGTCAGAGAGTGCAACTCCAATGAATTCAAATCTTTTTTCAACAACAATGAATTATAAAGTAGAACAAAACAAGATATACTCCACACCATAATGGAGTAGCAGAAAGAAAAATCACTCAATCATGAACATGGTTAGATGCATGCTTCATGAGAAGAATTTTTCAAATGACTATTGGGTTGAAATAGTTTCAACAACATTGTATGTTCTCAACATATATCCAGAAACCAGTATTCAAGATACAATACCTCAAGAACCATGGGATGATATTAAAAAGGTAAATGTATTTCACTTTATAATTTATGGATCAATAGCATTTACACATGTTCCTGAGAAGCTCTGAAATAAGTTTGATGATATGAGTGAAATATGTATTTTCCTAGGCTATAGTGAGTAGTCAAACAACTATAGAACTTACAATCTAGTTACCAAGAAGTTCCTTTCAAGCCGAGATGTTAAATTTTTTGAAAAGAAATCTTGGTATGATCACGTTTATGAAGCTTCAAATCAAAATTTGTATACACCAAAACTAAAAATATTGGGATTTTAAGAAGAGCCATAACACTCTGAAAATCATCACCTTCAAGTAGTGTATCCACCAGTGATTTATCATCTTCAGAGGACAATCAGAAAAAAAGAAACACCAGAGAAATATATGAGCAACAACATGAATTTGATAAGAAAAATATGTTTGCCTTTCTTTCATCTCAACCAAAAAATTTTAAAGAACAAATTAAATAAAAACATTGGGTTGATGCAATGAACCAAGTAATTGTTTCCATAGAGAAGAAGTACACTAGGGAATTAGCTGATATCCCAAGAGAGAAAACCAAAGTTGGTGTAAAATGACTATATAAAACGAAACTGAATTGAAAAGGAGAAAATAAGAAAGATAAGTCAAGGTTGGTTTCCAAAGTATTATCACAAGAGTTTAGTGTTGACTATGGTGAAAAATTTTCTCCTGTCGCAAGGATAGACTCCGTCAAAACCTTTTTGTCCACGAAAACTCAACACAAGTGGAATGTTTATCAACTTAATGTAAAATATTCCTTCTTAAATTTTATATTGTAGGAATAATTTTATGTAGAGAGGCCTCCAATTTTTGAAGTTACAGGACAGGAGCATAAGGTATACATATTGAATAAATATTTGTATGGTCTGAAATATGCTCCAAGAGCTTGGTACAGTCGCATTGATACCTATATCATCAAAATTGGCTTTTGCAGAAACAACCATGAGCCATGTTTCTATACCAAAACTTATGAAGGTAAAATCCTTATTGTATGGCTTTACGTATATGATCTTTTTTATATAGGAAGTATGATGTTAGAATATTTCATAGAAGAAATGCAAGAAATGTTTTATATGACCATTCTAGGGGTCATAAAATACATCTTAGGGATGAAATTCAAGAATATTCCAATGGCATTTTTATTTGTTAACAAAAATATGCCACTAACATCATCCAAAATTTAAGAATGACCAATTACGAACCCATTGAGAAACAAATTTCTTAAGGCACCAAGCTGAGCAAACAAGAAGTATAACCACAAGTTGATCCCACATTGTACAAAAGTATAGTTGGAATTTTATTGTATCTCACTACAATTAGACTTGATATCATGTTTGTTGATATATTTTTCTCCACTTTTATGTACTAACTTAATATTTCTCATTGGAAGGTTGAAAGAATGGAGTTAAGGTATATTGTAGGGACCCTAGACTATGTTTTTTCTACACAATTTTCTAAAAATTTCTCACTTTCAGGTTATATAGAAAAATATTATGCAGGAAATTTGGATGATTTCAAAAGCATCTCGGGGTATGTATTTCATATTGGAACCAATATCATCTCATCGTCTTGGAAGAAACTGTCAATTGTTTCAGTCTCTTCTGTAGAGGCATAATATGGACCAACAAATTCAATAGTTTTTCAACGAGTGTGGATAAGAATACTATTGAAAGATCTTTCACATTTTTAGAAGGAGCCAACTCCTATTTACTGTGATAATAGTTCAATAATTTTTTTATAAAAAATTCATGCTTTCATAAAAAGAACAATCACATTGACAAACATTTTCATTTCATCCATAAGTTTGTCAATGATGGGGACATAATACTTACTTTTTATGGTTCCAAAGATCGACTTGCATATATTTTCATAAAAGCATTAGGAAAAAATATATTTTAATTGCAAATAAATAAATTAGGAATTATATATTCCTATAGTTGTAATAGTTGAGATTTGGAGGGGGTGTTAAGAAATTAATCACATGGTCTTCTAGGTTTCATCACATTTATTTCCATTATATGATAGGTGTCATATTCAGTTAAAATTTACTTCAGTTTAGATGAGTTTCACTCCAACCATTTATTGTTGATTCTTTCTATGTAATCGACTCAACTATTTTGAATATTGAGAGGAGAAATATCTACTCCATGATTTCTATTCATACTTTGTCAATTAGTATACATTGTTCCTTTCTCATCCACCGAGTTCATTAGAGCTATTATTGAATTGGGTTGACACATGGAACTTCAAATCCACCATGCCCATAGATGGCTAAGGTGAGGATATGGGGGCCACTAATTTGTGACATTCATGGTTGTGATCAGTGTTACAGTGGTTGTCGATTAAGTTTACTTTTGGTGAAATGACGGTTTTCTGGATGAAATTGTCCTCCACTAGGGTTGTGGTGGAAGCTAATGACAATGGAACTCTTCTAAAAGAATAGGAAATCCATAAAAAAAAACATTTTTTGGGTGAATATTACCGTGTAAATTATACATGAAATATTGGTGTACATAGTCCACCCCATTCATATCTTCCCCCGATATATTCACGGATCATGTCCAACATAACATATTTAGCATGTGGAATTCGAAAATAATTCACTAAAATTTGGTAATTATCAAAATGAATGAAGAAATTAACAGTGAGAACAACAAAGAGGAAGTCTCCATCTCTCCAACAGTGATGGAGAATTCTTTGATGCCATGTTTCTTTCCTGGCATATTTCTGAAGACATACACAAAGAGGACCTTTGGTTATTTGACATTGGTCATAGAAATCATATGATAGGTAAAAAAAATGTCCTTTCTTATATTGATGCTTCCATAACATCATAAATTAATCCTGGAGATGGTTCCTACATTGATGCTTAAGGGAAAGGTATTTTCCATGTTCTTACTCAATAGAATCAACTGAAATACATACCCGATTTTTATTATGTTCCACATATGAAGGATAGCCTCACTACTGTAGGTCAATTGATGGAAGATGGTTATAATGTAATAATCCAATGGAATACATGCTATATATATGACAAAATACCCAATATAAAATTGAAAGAAAAAGTTGAATAAAACAAGAATATGATGTTTCGATTTACTCTTAGAAGTCAAAACATTTCACAGCCATTTTCTCACAATGTGTCAAGAATAGATAAGTCTCAGCCATGGAATTCCATGTATGTACACATCCCATTCAAGAGTCTAATTTTAGTTCAAAGACATTCAATGGTCATTGGTCTCTATGTTATAAATGGAAATGCTTGTAATTGTCAAATTTTTTTTCTAGAAAAGGATAAAAGAGATAGCTTTCACACATATTTATCTAGAGAAAAATAGCCTTTAGAGCCAGTCCATACAATGTGGACCAATGTATACATAATCCATTGGTGGTAGTCTTTAGTTTCTGAGCTTCATTGATGATTATAGCAAGAAGATATGGTTTTATTTTCTCAAAAATAAATTATATACATTTTCAATATTCAAAGAATTCAAATGAGAAGAAAAAAACCATAGTGGAAAGCATTTAAAATTTCTTTTGTACACCTGAGGAAGAGAGTACAATTCCAATGAATTCAATTTTTTTTTTCAACCACATTGAATCATATTGTAGAACAAAAATGAAGTAGGAAGCACTAGAAGGGTTTCAAGTTGCTGGTCAGAGGGTTTGGTGGCTTCGTCTAAGCACTATAGAAAGCTCTGGAGGAGGGTAAGGCCCTTCTTGCAGAGCTCCTGAAATGTGGTTTAGCTCTAGCCAATCATATGAGACGAGTCGAGGCCAATGGGGCCCCTTCTTACAAAAAAATAATTATGGATAAAGGAAAGGACCCAAGAGAAGAGGTGCAAATTTCTGGTTCAAAAACAACAGAAAAGGATGAGGTGGGAAAGAAGAAGAAGGCCAGCCGGACTACCAAGGAGGCACAGGGTCGAAAGAGGTCAAGTGGAATCAGGATAATGGAAGGAAAAGACAAAGACAACCCTACCCCCCAGCAGGAATCTCTTGCGACTGAAGAAGGGACGAAAACCACTGTAGAAAACCAAGCCCAACCCCAAGAGGGCTTGGATCCATTTGGATCTGTCGTAGAAGGAAAGAAACAAGGGGAAAATGGATGCTGTAAACAAAAAACCTCAAAAAGGCTTCAGCTCATCATTACAGATCCATAAATGCAAGATTATAGGGACCATATGTCAATACATGCACTAATCTACAAATTTATGGGCTTTTGGCCAACAGAAAAATCCCTATGCCTTTGGATAAAACAACAATGGAAACCTAAAGGCGATGTCCTGCTCCACCTTGGAGCTAAGGGTTTCTTTACGATTGTTTTTGCAAACCTGGAAGACAGAGACAATATTTTTTATGGGGGACCCTGTTTCTATGCATCGGAAGGTCTATATATAAGACCATGGAAACCCAACTTCGCCCCAGAACAAGAAAATTTCACTCATGTGCTAGTATGTATAAGCCTCTTCTCTCTCCCTATCGAATATTGGAGGCCTTCGACACTTGAACAGATCAGTAACAAGCTGCGAAAGTTTGTCCAAGCGTCGGAGGCCACCCTACAAAAAAGGTATACCTCCTGTGCACAAATATGTGTTGAAATGGATGTTTCAGGGGCCCTGCACGAAGGACTGTGGCTGGAATTTAGGGATGAAGTTTTCTTTCAGGCCATTGACTATGAGTAGATACCCTTTCAATGTTGCCAATGTCACGAACATGGACACCTGTTCATGGAATTCCCTCTGAATAAGAAAATAGAGAAAAGTAAGGAAGTTGCGTTGAAAGACCAGGAAGGCTTATCCCAACCTAATGGGAGACAAAGAGAAAATCGAAGGAACCAGCCTAAAACAACGATAGCTACTAAAGGCACTGGAAATGATTTTGAAGTTCTAAGATCCAATAATGAATCAGAAAAAGACTCCCATCAGTTGAACTCCTTACCAGATTTAATGGGAACACTACTACATTTGGCGGAAATTCCGACACTTGTTTCCGACGCTTTTGACCAAATGTCGGAAATTTTCCCAAATTTTTTCCATCCCGCCCGAAACCGTCGCTATACCGACGTCTATAGAAAAGTGGCGCAATACCGACACTTTACAACGTGTCGCAATTGCGACGTTTAGAGGAAGACGTCGCAATTGCGACAACATGGCCCAAAGCGTCGCTATTGTGACGACTCTAAACGTCGCAACTGCGACACAATGTCTAGGTGTCGCCATTGTGACGTTTGGAGGTACCCGTCGTAATAGCGACGCCTATTCCACCGTCGGTATAACGACATTTATTTTCGCGCTACATAAAAGTACCAAACTTATATGCGCGCTACATAAAAATTCGAAACTTATATGTGCGCTACATAAAAATGATTTTATTGTTTCGTATTTGTTGCAATAGCTACATTAACGTTTGATATCACATGCGCATTCGCCCTCAACTCTTGCAGAACAGCATTTGCCCTCAGCATTCGCGCTCAGCTCTTGCAGAATAGCATTTTCCCTCAGCATTCGCCCTCAGCGTTCACCCTCAGCTCTTACAGAACAACATTCGCCCTCAGCTCTTGCAAAATGGTAAGTTCTTACTGCAGGCCCTTCCTCCTATAGTAGGGTTGACTCTATTTGGGCTTTTTTGGTCAATTCCATTGGATTGTGTTAGGCTGTAGGGTTATCTCTAGATGTCAAGAATCAAGATTCAATACCCTCTATTATCTTCATCACCCAATACAAGATTTAAATTTTTCCCAAAGAAACGCTTATTAATTTGGCAGCCATTATTTCTCCCTGCTTTAAAAACCCTACATTTAAATAAAAACAAGCATTGCATTTCAACTACAAAAATCTATTAGTGTTCAAATGTACATGTGTGCTACATTAACGTCTGATATCACGCGCGCATTCGCCCTCCGCTCTTGCAGAATAGCATTCGCCCTCAGCATTCGCCCTCAGCTCTTGCAGAACAACATTCACCTTCAGCATTCGCCCTAAGCTCTTGCAGAACAGCATTCGCCCTCAGCATTCGCCCTGAGCTCTTGCAGAACAGCATTCGCCCTGGATTCGCCCTCAGCTCTATCAGAACAACATTCGCCCTGCATTCGCCCTCAACTCTTGCAGAACAGCATTTGCCCTCAGCATTCGCCCTCAGCTCTTGCAGAACAGCATTCGCCCTCAGCTCTTGTAAAATGGTAAGTTCTTACTACAGGCCCTTCCTCCTATAGTAGGGTTGACTCTATTTGGGTTTTTTTGGTCAATTCTATTGGATTGTGTTAGGCTGTATGGTTCTCTCTAGGTGTCAATAATCAAGATTCAATACCCTCTATTATCTTCATCACCCAATACAAGATTTAAATTTTTCCCAAAGAAACGCTTATTAATTTGGCAGCCATTATTTCTCCCTGCTTTAAAAACCCTACATTTAAATGAAAACAAGCATTGCATTTCAGCTACAAAAATCTATTAGTGTTCAAATGTACATGTGTGCATCACTTGTGTAGGGTATTCCTTTTCCACTTTCACATTATCCAAGAATGTATGCAGTATAGTTCATATTTTTTGTGATTTAGATTATCTTGAAAAAGGAAAGGTAAATTATTTCCCATGGAAAAAGAAGGTTTTCCCTTTTTATAGGTTGTTTGGACTTACGTGGAAAAATTTATGGTATTCCTTTCATATTATGTAGTTTAAATTTGAATTAACAGATTATTCTACATGAAAATATAATTACCTATGTGATATCCTTCATCACTAATTAAAATTATAGGGTTTCAATTTCCTAGACTCTAACTCATTTGATGCTAAATTCTAGGTTCTCATTGGTGGATCACTCTTCCATTGATTTCCTTTCCCTCTGGATCTTGTCATACTTTAAAAGTCATCAATGATACATATATTATTTTAGGTATCCCAAAAGGATTTATAGTAGAACATATTGTGAAGTTTTTTTGACACTTGAGGATTCTTTTTAGAAATGCAACGTGGTCTATGCTATCGAGTTATATATCAAGCAACTTGTCCTTAATAACCACACTATGAGGTAGGTTCAACCAGTTTGAACTTGTTGGGACATAGCATATGAAGTTGTGTGATGAGTCCATATCACAGGTCTATTATGGTGAAAAAATTGAAGACACGCAATGATAGTTATTATGTTAACATTACTAGAAACATTTTCGAAATTATCCATGCTATCAAGATGTCAAAATTCCAGGCATTAGGTGTCAGTACTCGTAGCTAATAGATAATAATAATAATATAAAAAAATCACAACTTTATTCTTGAAATATGACTGTTACACATTGGTAACCTATTTCATGAGTTACTATCACCCAAAGATTGCAAAACAAACTTAAAATATAAATTAAACCAACATGAGAATCCAACTAAGGGTTTCTCGAAAAAATCATGCCATAACCTGGCATTTTGAAACCCAAATTTGAATCCATCATAAGTAATACAATGCAAACTCAAATGGATTTTCAATTCATGTTTGCATGCTACACTTATTCCCTGTCTAGATATCATTTTTTAAATGGAACCATTAGTCAAGCCCACAGTCCTTTTTATGTGAAAAATTTCAGCTCTATTTGAGCTCTTTTTTGCTCCACCACCCCCATAAACCAGTGTTACACAGGGTCTCGCCCCCCCACCTAGGGGTCTAGATTCCTCGCCCCCTTGCGCTTCGGGGTCTTGGGGACTTCTAGGGGATGTTTCCCTCACGCCCCCTCACGTCCCCCGATCGCCCCTTTTATTTTATGGTTTCGTGTTAAAAGTTGATGTGCCACTTAGCATATTTGAGAATCCAAGTGATTCTGATTTAGATGGTGACATGGTTGATCTTGATATATTCGTGCAGAAGTTGGATGCAGAGACTAGTGGGGCATTAACTTGAGCATTTATGATCATTTATCAGTATGATGATATCATTTGATATTCATATGTTATGTTTTATGTTTTATGTTTCAGAAATAACTTATTTGCATTTAATTTTTATGTTTCAGACTTGAGTTGTAAACTTCAGTTTAAACTCTATTTTGAATCTTGATATAATATGTCATATGATATCTTAAACTTTATTTTCATTTTACATTGTTAGTAGTTACATTAATGATTATATAGTTACAAACTTACATGCATGATTGTATGACGTATGTTTTAACTTTTAACTTTTAAATTTGTTTCAATTATATGATTCATCATTCATCGATTTGTAATTTTATCATTTATGATTTATCTTTCATGATGCAAGTGTATGATGACTGTATATACATTCCTTGCAAAAATATAGTTACATTTTAAATATTAAATTTTATAATTTTATGACCCCGACGTCCCCCCACGTTTCCTGAAAATTGGTAGGGAGCTTTTGCATAGGCCGCTCCCGCGCTCCCTCGTCCCCTCGCTCCCACCTCCGGGGGACTTGGTGGAACATTGCCATAAACATATGCAAACATATATCATGATCTTGGAATTCCATTACATATGTATGTGCCAATGTTCCATAATCATGCCCCATCATCAATTTAAGAAATTTCCATTGAATATCAAATTATGGAGGGGGGGAAATTTTTGCTGCAACATTTGGCTCAAAATCGGGGACCATCTTCGTATGAGGTGAATGAGAACTATAGATATTTGAAGAAGTAGATTAGTGCCTTTTCCTCTGGCCATGGAGTCATATACAGTCATCCATCACAAAAATTTGTCTTTGTTCATTCTCACCTTGAAAGTTGCAAAAAATCATGCCCTAATTGAAGCGACACTAAATTTGAAAGATATAATAAAAATGCAAGCTAGAAGTGCCCTATTAATACAAAGGGAAAACCTTCCTACCTACCCTAACTGAGATAAATTTTTATTGAATAGGAAACATGATATTTCCTATGGAGTTGATCCAACAACTTGTTAAATGTATGGGACTAAATCATGCATTTGATTTCCAGGGAAACATGTGCATGAAGAGAAAAAGTGCAGAATTAATGGAAAATCCATACATGCCACTTATGAAAACTACACCGAAAGGTCAAAAAATACTTAAGGCCTTAACTTAATTTGAATCCAAAATGACAAAACAGGATTAGTGAAAACACGAGAGTGGTGTGGGTGAACAACATAAATAAAAAGTGAAGATACCTTTCCCCAAGATGCCTTTGTCACCGTTGTATGAAAACATGTTTTCCTTTCCCTTTATGCATGCAAGTGAATGCATTATAGGTATGGTGTTTTCCCAGAATAGGAGAAGCCTACTTAAATATATCATTCATGGATTGAATGTTTGGGTGCCTTAATGTGCAATGACATGTTTCCAGGACTGAATTCAATGCAAGGCATATTTGAAACTCTAACTCTATCTTCCGGTGTCTTATTAGAAATTATTTCAGTTTTCATTTTGTATTTTCAAGTTAGATATTGTTTTCAAGTTTTTACATTTATAATTTTATTGCAATGTGGCAGACTGATCAGAGCAGTGCAGGAACAACCCCGAGACGGGATGATCATGGAAAGAGGCCAGCGGAAGAACATGTAAAGTGCCAGCATTGCTCTATCTTTAGGTATTTTAGTTATTTACATAATTGAAATAATATTAATTTTGTTCAAATATGCAGACACCTAGCCATGGTACGCCTGATGATTCCCTCTTTGAGGAAGAGCTTTCTTCATCCCTATCTCCAGTGTTGTTGTTGCAAAAAAAGGTACGAGATGCAAGGTCGAAATTTAATGCTTTGATAGACGCGCCTCAAACACCTGAAACAGAAGAGAGGATACAACATCTTATGAGGTAGCTAAATATATATCAGGTAATAATAAAAAGTCAAAATGATATTTTTTTTGTTCTGCATGAGATGAATTGTGATAGTTTGATTTTTAATTTTTACATTGACTAAACTAACAAAAAGTTCTTTTATCTGTAGTGTTTTCTGGCATTTGCTGAACCCGGTGTTGGTGGTAGTGGGACACAAGGGCAAGAGATTGCCCAACAACCCTCTCATACACCTTCTACTCCTTTAGGTGCTAGCCAAGAAACACACCCTGCCCAAGCAAACACCTAGCCAACTGCTGAACGTGTTGGCAATGATGAGGCTGATATGACCAACTACATTATTGCGTTTCCTGGAGCTACATGTGTCAGCTCCACAGGGACCATTAATGGCACGTTGTTGGTGAACGATGAGGGTGTCCCTATAAATCATGTACAACTCCCGAGTAAATTTTAATATTTTAACTATTTCATGTACTTTATCTAAAACATATTTATCATGATTTATATTTTTAAATTAATGATAATATCTTCTTTTTCTTTTGGTTTTATTCTGTGTAGGAAACAATGAGTTCTACAGGATTCTGGAGAGCCATGCGTTGGTAATTTTTGGCCCAACCATACGTACAGGGTGGAATTCCCAGAATTCCAACCTAAAAAAAGAACTTCTAGATTATCTAGAAGCCCTTTTTGGGGTCGGCACATTTGACAGAACAACGGTGGCTCGGGTAGCCAGCAAATATTTGAAATATACCAGGGACACCTATAGGACGCAATTGCAATTTAACCCTAGATATGAGCGTCCTCTCGCAGTTTCAGAGAGTGAGTGGAGAGCACTCATCCATGGCGGAAAAGAGAAAAGGGCAAAGAAAGAAGGAAAAATGCCAACTGGACCCGCAAGGTAAATTACAACTTTAATTCAATAGCTTTAATTTTCTTTATGTATAAAATAAAAGTGTGCTACGTCATATCTGACTTCAATATTTTGATGCTAGGTTTCCTGACACCTCAAAGGCAACCAGAGTTAGGATTGAGAAAAAGGGCCATCACAAGCTCGGCTAGGGTGGCTACTTGAAATTAGCTGCAAGAATTTTAATTAAGTAGCTAAACATCTTATAATTAATTGTATCGCCTTCCAACGTTTTTGTAATCCTATCAGATATGATTAAAAATACACAATCATATATAATGTAGGGTGATGACTTCGGAACAATAACTACAGAGGAATATAAAAATATTTCTTTCCGTTTTGGCTATCAAGCTGTAGTTGAACGTCGCAGAAGCTTGGGGCAGGTCCCAAGATCTACAATGCCTGATAAGGTAAAACATTAACCTTTCAATATTTTTGTTTTCATCCATAAATTTAATGTCTAACAACTTTGTTTAAATCAGGGGAGCAACACTACCGACGACGCAAATAACCCAGTTTTAGAGCCAAATGTAGATGATCCTCACGTGCAACCTGATCATTGTAGTAGGGACCAGGCCGACAATGCTACTATCAGTGAGGGCCGTGACGGTAATTAATTTCCACTTATATTTTTTTCTAATTATACCTTGATGGTTGTCCTTATAACGTTTTTGTTTAAATGACAGAGAATGTTTCCCTTGAGGATCTTACCACCAGAGAGGAAGACAGGGCAACAGTCCCAACGGCGACAACTGGTGCACCAGGTAAATAATATCATTGCAATTTTTTTTATTAATATTACCGAACTAGTTCAATGATATTTAAAAACTGATAATTAAAATTTAATATTATCTGTTTTTGGAGGCGATGCCCCATCACTGGATGAGACAAGACATCGTGACAATGTAACTAGGTCAGCGGCGACAACTGGTGCACCAGGTAAATAATCTCATTGCAATTCTTTTTATTAATATTACCGAACTAGTTCAATAATATTTGAAAACTGACAATTAAAATTTAATATTATCTGTTTTTGTAGGCGATGCCCCGTCACTGGATGAGCCCAGACATCGTGAATACACAACTAGGTCAGCAGTGCGGGTTGAAAGGCACGAAACAGGAGCAGAGCATGATGATATTGATGATGTAATTAGGAGCTTTAAAAATAGGAAGAAGAAAAAGAAAATTTGACAATGTAAAATATTGTATTATTATAAGACAAACGTTACCATACTTGGAGCGTTTTTTGTGTTATATAAAAAACTCATTTATCATACTATTTTTATGTCAAGCATTAATTGCAATGTTTCCTTGCGTACTTTTTGTTGAATTTTTTTTTTTATTAGTTATTGAATATTTTTTTTTATGCTCATGAAAGTAAAAAATGAAATATAGATTGGGTATTGGGGAATTGAGAGTGATGTGAGGGGAGGGGCCATAAGAGCTTCCACCTTCACGTGGTTGGCCCTGTTTAGTAGAGAATAATTTATTGGAGCAATTTAATCTTGGAGCAAACCTCCCTTGATCCAGCGTAGCAACAAAAAAGTCACTGTTGACTTAGTTGCTACTCTTTCAGATCGTGGGAGGCTTGTTCCAAGTTCATGCGACTCCAATAAATTGTTCTTGAAACAAAGAGGAGCTTATTCGGGTATGTTTTGACATTTTCAACATATGTTCTAACATTATCATAAGAATGCATCTTAGAGTAAAAAATACTACATCAATTACTTGTATTTGTTGTATAGATAATGATGGATTTTGATTGACTTGGCAGTGCAGGTACAAATCCTCTTGCATCATGAGCAATACAACTTGTCAACCAGGGTCATATCCAGGATATTTTTTCTTGTGCGCTTGACCAGGTTCGTAATGTCACATTTTTTAAGTTCCTTTACAATTCATAATTCAATATTAAGCTTGTTCATGATTATTATCTAGGTTTTTTGTATGTGTTTTTTCATCTATTTGATTGTAAGCAACTCTGCATGTTTCCTGTTGTTCACTATGATTTCTCCCATTACCACTCCTAGGATGAATCCGAATTTATTGTTACATAGGTTACTTTATTTTTACTCTGATTTCTCCATTTACGATTTCATAGGTTACATCATGTAAAGTTGTCAATCTCAGGTTGGTGATGAGCTTTAGTTCTCCAGATTTGGGGCTTTTCTGATATTTTCTCCCTCATGTCATTCCTGCATCACCTCGTTGTTTGAGCATGCCAATTATCTACCACTTGTACCAATTGGAACGTGTCAATCTCTAAGTGGTGCCACATTTCACCTATTTTCAGTGAGAGTTTAGGGTTTCTCTAACATAGCTTCAGAAATCCAATTCAGTGCCTGCTTGAATATTGTCACATAATACTTATGGTTTGGATTGATGAGCATGTTCTGAATGGTTGGTTGATTCATAAGAACCACCCATAAATCTCCCTTCCTCTAACACGGAGAAAATAAAAATTTCTTTGACAGGAGACAGAGTTTCAATACTTTGAAAACAAACTTCTATTCCCTTCAATAACTCAAAAAAAAACTATTACACTACTTCCTCACTGAGAGGGATTACAAAATTATGACTGCTACAAAACGCATTGCATAAAACCAACTCACTGTCTGTTCAAAACAAACATACTCTGTCTCTAAAACACTCTGCTGTGTTTTTCACTTTCGCACTGCTGTGCATACACACTTAAAAAGTTACACTCAGTCTTTCACTTTCTACACACTGCTGTGTAATAAAAAATTTACGTACTGTCTATAAAAAAAACTACCAAGATTTTTTGTCCTTTTTATTTTTATATGCCATAACATATAAAACATATTATAATAAACCCTCTTTTTAAAAAAATAAAATTAAAACTAAATTCTATGGCCCACCTTTCATTTCGCATATGATATATATATAACATATGTTTAAAACATATGTATATATTAAAATATCAAAACATTAAAGAACCCTTTCCATCGGACTTCAAAACTTTGAATAGGTTGAATTTCAAACCAAATTCGCGTTCCAAAATGGGATGCTGACGTCTGCCTAATTTTAACTCGAATTCTCAATCCAATGTGCCCTATAAAAAATTTGGGTCCGGTTTTCAGGTTTTCAGATTCCCTTCAATTTCATGCGATCCAATATTAATGCTCCACGTGTTCTCCTTTTGAATTTACAAAACTGTCGGGTAAATTTCTGTTTGTTTAATTTCTGGTTGGTGAATTGCGTTAATGCTGGCTGTTGTGTTTAAATACAATCCTGTACAGAAATATGGCTGTGGCCGTCTACAAAAAAAACTTGCGGGAATTTTAAATGCTGAATTAAATTTCTGGATGGCATGCAAGCAACCTCCAAAAAAAAATGTTGCTGCTGCATCCGTCCTTCTGCTGCAGCAGTTGAAGTTAAAATTCAACAGCACAGGGTTTAATAAGTGAGGGTGTAAAGGTAACTTTTTATCGATAGTACTGGATTAAGATCATCTATTCATTTTTGTAGGGTCTTATGGTGTTTGGTTTTTTAGTTTTGGGTTGGGCTTATTGAGTCTAAGATAGTTTTGAGTGAAAAAATTGCTATCAGGTATTAAAAAATTTTGGTTCTTTTGTCAAAATTTATGAGCTTGTTAGGAAATACAAAACTGACAATGGTTGTATCTTAAATTTGTGGAAAATAATTTGAAATGAAACCTTTTTGTTTAGGTTGTTGCAGTAGGTGCAAACCCCATTCAAATTACTAGGGGCATTGACAAGACAATAAAGGCCCTTGTTTCGGAACTCAAAATTTTGTCAAAGGAGGTAAACGTTTGCCTTTTGAGTAGGCTGGTTTCCTTTTTGCTAATGGTTTGGTGTATCTAATTGAATTAGTTGCCTAAGGTATTTTTGGTTGCAAAATCCTTTTCATTTTTCATACAGTATTGGCCTTGTGGAATACATTTGATTGTGTGGTCTTGTTAGATCTACAACATTTGTAGTTGTTTAGTCTTATGGCAGAGGTGCACTTTTATTATGGAAATAGTTGATGCAATATTGTCATTTAATCCTTATTGCAGGGTAGCATGTTGAGAAGTTTCTTGTGAAACATTTGGTATTCAAAATGACACTTGATCCTATACAGCATCATGCACTTGAGTTCAAAATTCATATTCAAAGTGTGCCAGACAATTCTTGCAAAATTTCAAATATTTATGTTGTTTTAAACCATTATCTTTTTCATGTATTGGATGTTGAAAATGTGAAAAAGACTTTGGTATGAAACCAACTGGTGAATAATTTCCAGCAAAACAACCACTTTCAAGACATGATTTAGAAGTAGAACATATGTACTTATGAAGCATAGAAAGATATCCTTGATGCATTGTCAATGTTTGGCTAGGGTTATTTTGGAGAAAATAACTCCTTATTCCTAGAATAGTGATCTTCAATACAAGTAAATGCCAGAGAAGAGAGATCATCGTGTGACGCAACAAAACTGAAATTGGACCCCAAGGAGAGCTGGTGTGTCTACAATCGCTCTGTCAGCATTTTCCCTTGGTTTACCCCGTTCTTTTCCTCCAGCCTGAGTCTTAATTGACTTCTTCTTTCTTCGGGTTTATTTATCAAATTCGTAGAATTTGATAAATAAATACTATCCACAATGGTTGGACTTTAATTTATATTTCCGACTTTATATTATCTCCAAGCCTTATAACCAATGTTTAACTTTCAACACTTTGTATTTATACTCCACGTTTCTTTTTAAATAAATAACTTGTAATGAACTTTTGGCTCTATATTTCACCACCCAGCCTTACAACAATCACGCTCTAGACTTATGCTAATTATCCACAAATCGTTTAATTAAAAATTTTCATTATACTCTGGCCCCACCTATATATATCAATAACCAATCAAACACTCATATCGTACCTGGCTATCCTCCGCACACCTTAGTTAACCTCTGGGCAAGTTCAACGTGCGACCACTGTCCGATGGCCCTTCTCCAAATCAACGACTCTTGGCAATTTCACTCGGCTTCTAACATTGGACTTTAACGTGCGATGGCGTGGGTTAAACGGTTGTTTTCCGGGGGTCACTTCGCCACGTGTCGCATTCCCTATGGAATCACTCCCGAATAGGAAATACCGCCTACTCCGCAAAAGCGGTGCGATATGGGCAACCTGCTTTTGTGATTCCGCTCGTGGTTTTGGTAGAGGGCTTGACCACGAGTGCATGTCTGGTTCTGCTATCCTTTTGTTTGTTAACTCATGTCCAATCGTCGGGTCAGGTTCTAAAAGCACAACAATTTTGTCTCTTTATTAAGCAGGGTTTTAATATGTGTATTATCAAAGAAAACCAACACAAATTTTATAAGATGGGATCAAACAAAATTGTTCTTAGGTCGAGCCTGCCGGACTTCAAATGGCGATAAACCATAATTCAAACCAAATTTGCATTCCAAAATAGCCTGCTGACGTCAGCCAATTTTGTGACGTGAATTTCTTATCAAATTCGCCCTAATATTTTACGGGTCCAGATTTCCACTGCGCGAGCGGCCCAAACAAAGATCCGCTCCAATCAATTTCTACCACGTGTCCTCAATAAAAACTTTCCCTGCTCCCGGCTGCAGGTGCATTCGATGGCGTTTACGGTGATGGGACATGGATATGGCGATTTCATATCAATCGCATTAACAATTAACGCTGTTCAATTAAGTTTTCACATCAAATCTGCATTAATTAATTTTTAACACTGTTCAAGATAGGACCTCCACTCCTCTGAGCGATTCCGCACGCTCCAATTTGATCCAGCCTTCGGCTCTCATTATTAATGATCAGAGATTAATTATGACGGGCGTCCTTTGATTGCATTGCAGACGGGTCGACAAAATGGCATTTAGCCATGGTTTTTGAGACAAGCCGGTTGCTGGATTACACTGCCTGGTAACTGTGACGATAAGGAGAAGTGGCCAGCGGAACTTCTGCCTAGACTTTGCTGCATATTTCCATTTCTCTCGGTTCTGTCTCTGTCTGTCTTCCTCTGTTAATTGGAATTTTGCTTCTTTGTCTCTTGTGCCCACTGCGCCTGAGATTGCACCCATGCCTCGCGTGCGTCATAGGATGCGTTGCCGCAGGGGGAGCACTAGAGGTCAATCCCGGCGCGCTCCCTCCAGCACCTCAACAGAGATGACTTCCGGCCAGTCCAGTGATTGTTACTTAGGTCGATATCCAAATACTAGGAGTGGGCGGGGTCGGCTTGTAGCATCTGGCCACCGTATGGATTCCCCTGCTCCTGGCTTCCCCACCGCTAGTTCACCTTCTCCCACGACGCGCACTACGCAATTTTCCTTTGATTGCACTCTCAACCGCCCGCGAATCACAGCTGTAGTCACTGTGGTCTTCCGCGAGGAGGCCCAAACGGAGGAAGAATGCACCCGTCCGGCGGGTCTGAGCTCGGAAAAAGCCGGCCAGCATTCGGGCCTTCGGGAGGGGAGCCGTGGCATGCATGTGGAGGTAGCACCTAGCGATCCTGGACCTTCCGAAGGATGGTGCCGAATCGTGGAGGAACCAGCGGAGGATTAGTTTGGTTAATTTGTTTTTCTTGCTTAGCAGGCCCAGTTAATTTGGCTGCTTTTAGTTTATTTTACTGTGCTGGACCTTTAAGTAATATTTTTGAATTTTGTAAATTAAACGTTCAAGACTGGTTTCCCCGTATGAGGGCAGTCTTCTTAATTTTTTGATTTTTTGATGACAAATTTGCCATGAGTATGGCCAGGCAATGTTTTTGACTTCGGTGTAATTTTATTCGCAATGTTAATAGATTAACTTTACTTTGAATTCTCACATGATTAGCGTTTTTCTTGATCTGTTCAAGGATTTTGGGTACTTTAATTTGTATTTGGAACAATGGGTGTCGGTACTCTATATGTTGCTTTACTATTCTACATACTACTATTTCACTTTCTTATAGATGCCTCGGGCATATTTGAATGCTTTCTCAGATTGTCGATAATCTCCATGTGGACCGTTACTGGATTTTATATCATGTCCCTGTATGTGACATGGGGTATTTTTCTATCATTGTGTGGGGTGGGACTTCCACTTTTCTGGATGGATATTTGGGTTCCAATCTTCAGATGTGAAAATGTAATGACTTCATGGACTGTTTTACTTCATATAATATATTCAAAATAGCGTTTTTTCTCTTCTGAAAAAAAAATGATTAATGTTTATCATTTTGCCTTCAAAACTAGCGATGCTGGTCTATGTTGCTGGTTTATTGATATGGTCTGATGGTCCTTTTATATTTTGGACATATCACACTCCTCACATGATTAGCGTTTTTCTCTGTTCAAGGATTTTGGGTACTTTAATTTGTATTTGGAAGAATGGAAGTTGGTACGTACTCTATCTGTTGCTTTACTATTCTACATACTGCTATTTCACTTTCTTATAGATGCCTTGGGCATATTTGGATGCTTTCTCAGATTGTCGATAATCTCCATGTGGACCGTTACTGGGTTTTATATCAAGTCGCTGTATGTGACATGGAGTATTTTTCTATCATTGTCTGGGGTGGGACTTCCACTTTTCTGGATGGATATTTGGGTTCCAATCTTAAGATGTGAAAATGTAATGACTTCATGGACTGTTTTACTTCATACAATATATTAAAAACATCGTTTTTTCTCTTGTGAAAAAAAAAATGGTTAATGTTTATCACTCTGCCTTCAAAACTAGCGATGCTGGTCTATGTTGCTGGTTTATTGATATGGTCTGATGGTCTTTTTATATTTTGGACATATCACACTCCTCATATGATTCGCGTTTTTCTCTGTTGCGGGATTTTGGGTACTTTAATTTGTATTTGGAGCAATGGACGTTGGTACTCTATCTGTTGCTTTACTATTCTACATACTGCTATTTCACTTTCTTATAGATGCCTCGGGCATATTTGGATGCTTTCTCAGATTGTCGATAATCTCCATGTGGACCGTTACTAGGTTTTATATCAAGTCCCTGTATGTGACATGGGGTATTTTTCTATCACTCTCTGGGGTGGGACTTCCACTTTTCTGGATGGATATTTGGGTTCCAATCTTCAGATGTGAAAATGTAATGACTTCATGGACTGTTTTACTTCATATAATATATTCAAAACAGCGTTTTTTTCTCTTGTGAAAAAAAAAATGATTAATGTTTATCACTCTGCCTTCAAAACTAGCGATGCTGGTCTATGTTGCTGGTTTATTGATATGGTCTGATGGTCTTTTTATATTTTGGACATATCACACTCCTCACATGATTAGCGTTTTTCTCTGTGCAAGGATTTTGGGTACTTTAATTTGTATTTGGAACAATGGATGTCGGTACGTACTCTATCTGTTGCTTTACTATTATACATACTGCTATTTCACTTTCTTATAGATGCCTCGAGCATATTTGGATGCTTTCTCAGATTGTCGATAATCTCCATGTGGACCGTTACTGGGTTTTATATCAAGTCACTGTATGTGACATGGGGTATTTTTCTATCATTGTCTGGGGTGGGACTTCCACTTTTCTGGATGGATATTTGGGTTCCAATCTTAAGATGTGAAAATGTAATGACTTCATGGACTGTTTTACTTCATACAATATATTCAAAACATCATTTTTTCTCTTGTGAAAAAAAAAATGATTAATGTTTATCACTCTGCCTTCAAAACTAGCGATGCTGGTCTATGTTGCTGGTTTATTGATATGGTCTGATGGTATTTTTATATTTTGGACATATCACACTCCTCACATGATTATGATTAGTGTTTTTCTCTGTTGCAAGGTTTTGGGTACTTTAATTTGTATTTGGAACAATGGACGTCGGTACTCTATCTGTTGCTTTACTATTCTACATACTGCTATTTCACTTTCATGGACTGTTTTACTTCATATAATATATTCAAAACAGCGTTTCTCGTCTTTTAAAATTTCAATTTTTTTTTTTAAATTGAACCCTCCGTCGGTCTACCGACGCCTTGTAGACATCGGAACTGCGACAACCCAGAAATGTCGGAAGAGAGACAGTATGAAAACGTCGGAAGAGCGACGTTCCAAACGTCGGACCACATATCGTCGGCATTGCGACATCTTACAGACGTCGTAAGAGCGACGTCCAAAACGTCGAACCACGTTTAGTCGGAATTGCGATGGTTTACAAGCGTTGGAAGACCGACGTCCAAACGTCAGACCACGTTTAGTCGGAATTGCGACGGTTTACAAGCGTCGGAAGAGCGACGTCCAAAACGTCGGACCACGTTGAGTCAGAATTGCGACGGTTTACAAGCGTCGAAAGAGCGATGTTCCAAACGTCGAACCACATTTCATTGGAAGTGCGACAGTTTACAAACGTCGGAGGCGTGACGGTTTGTGAGATGTTGGAAGAGTGACGCTTGTTCGGAACGACGGAAGAAGTGTCGATAGTGCGACACTTTTTACGTGCATCAGAACGGCGACGACATGACAAACCACGGTTTTTCCGCCCCCAAACTGTCGCTCTTGCAAAGACTATGTGTCGGAATAGCGACGAATTGGCTGTCGGAATTTCTGCCAAATTCTCTAGTGGAACTTCACAACAGGGGACCCTAAGCCCTAATAGGAATACTATGGAAGGAACCCTAGAAGACACCAGAAAATATGATGATGCCGAGGGAGATCCAGACATGTCAATAACTAAAGTGGGTACGAAAGACCTAAAACTAAGGGATATCCTAGAACGAGAAGGTATGTACCTAAACACTATGGTGGAACAATGGAAGGAAAGAGGCTTGGAACACATCCCAACAGAGGAGATGGAAAAGGTCAACTTCCTCCTTCTAGCCCAATAAGAGGCAGAGATTAAGCGCTAGAAGAGAGGGAACGAAGAAACTAAAGGTATGGGAATCAAATTCCAAGGACTGCATCAGACAAACCAGAAGGTCAAACATAGGTGCAAAAGGGGAAGATGATCTAACAACAAAGCTCTCCAAGAAGTTGGTCAAATGCTCCTAGATTCAAGTAAGATGAAAGCCCTTGAGGCTTTCACTTCCTCTTCTTTTATTCTTTTGTTTATCATGAATATCTTATCATGCAATGCTATAGGGCTAAAAAATCAAAGGAATCAAAAAATTCTAAAGAAGAAAGTAAGAAATGAAAACCCAGATATGATCTTCCTACAAGAAACTAAGTGCTCGAGTAAAAATATGCAAGAGATCAACAGGAAAATAGGGAGAAGAATGGACTATCTAGATGTTGAAGGAAATGGGATGGAAGGAGGACTAGAAACCTTCTGGAACCCAAACTCATTTCATTTGGTTAATGCAGAAGAAATAAGATCTTATGTATCTTTGGAGATGGAAATTATAGGAGAGCTTGGTACATATTTATGTACTAATGTTTACGGGCCCCAAATACTAGAAGATAAGCTACTATTTTTCGACCAACTTTCACATCTGCAACATAGACACTCTGGTGTTAAAGGGATCTATGGGGGAGACTTTAATATGATCACCTTGTTAGGAGAGAAGAAAGGGGGGTTTAAGAAGCTTAAACAGGATGTGGAGGCACTCAGACACTTTATTAGGTGAACCAAGTTAATTGATATTCTCCCTAAGAGCAGACTATACACCTGGAATAACAAGAGGGGAGGGGGCAAGCAGATTGCATCGAGACTCAACCGCTTCCTCATAACCGAAGACATACTCTTGGCAGGAGTGACAATGGAGATAGACATTATCCCAAGTGGGGGCTCCGACCACTGGCCCATTACCCTGGATGCTGCCATCTTGGGTACTCCAAAGAACCAGCCCTTAAAGTTTGAAACATTGTAGCTAGACCACCCTGATTACAAATCTAAATTAAACAATGGTGGCAAGAACCCCTGATGATTAGAGGTACGAAGATGTTTTGTCTTCAAGCAAGGCTGAAACATATCAAAGCCCGACTTAGATCTTGGAATCACGAGGTGTTTGGAAACATCTTCAAGGATAAGGTAGCCTTGGAAGAACAAATGGAACGGTTGCATAAGGAGTGAATAAATGAGAAAATTTCCCAGGACTCCAGACGAGTTGAGCAGGACCTCATGAAACAATGGGATGAAAGATTTTTGTAGGAGGAGATCCTGTGGAAACATAAATCTCAGGTCTAATGGCTTAAGGAAGGAGAAAAGAATACAAAATTTTTCCATAGATCAGCCATAGACTACAGATGATCTAATAAGATTATCCATTCAAAAGATGAACAAGGAAACTCTTATGAGTCACATAAGGATATCACTACCCTCCTAGTTGACCACTTTGCTCACATTGCCACAGAACTAGATATAGACACGGACAAGGCCATCCAAGCAATGGTTGCCTCCATTCCAAGGGTCTTATCAGAGGACTGCAATAAAAAATTGGACCGCCCTGTATCTATGATTGAAGTGGAAGAAGTTATTCAAGAGATTCCTAATGGGAAGTCACCTAGCTCGGATGGTTTTACCATTGATTTCTTCAAATCTTGCTGGGAAACTGTGCAAAATGAGATCTGGGAAGTGGTTGAAGATTCCCATAAAACCTCCTCCATCCTCAAATCCATCAACACTACGTTTATTGCCTTGATCCCCAAGGAAGTGGCGGCCTATTCTCTAGTGAAATTCCGACACATAGCCCTTTTCAATGTTCTCTATAAAATCATCTCGAAGGTGATGGCTAATATATTGAAACATATCCTCTTGTTGATTATTTCAGAGGAGAAATCTAGCTTTTTTGAAGGTAGACAAATAATGGACAACATCCTTCTAGCGCATGAGATGATTCACTCCCTTCAGTCCTAGAAAAAAGTTGGAATGATAATCCAACTTGATTTTTCTAAAGATTATGATAAAGTAAGCTGGAAATATATGCATTAGGGGAATTTTGAGGTCTAAAATGGGCCTCCTAAGGAAAATGTACAATCAAAATTCACTTTATGAGAACCAATCACATTTTAGGGGATCACATCATCCCTAATGGTTGAGGTGGCATTTCTTGAGTGAAAGGTACTTACTTGTCACATTATCAATGCTAGATAAAAAATCATGGTTAACCATGATAGTGCTCTAAGTACTTTTAAAGTCAAATTAAAGTACTCATAATAGATGTCATTATTGTAATTTCATATTTCTTGAAAGAAACAATGCATATCCCTATACATTTATTATATTATATGATTTTTATATAGTATATTATTTACATGTTATTATACAATTTAAATAATATAAATTTTAATTAATAGCATATAATATAATTAAGAATTTATAAATTTATATTTATATTTTATTTTAAGTTATTTAAGTACAGAGGACAAATGCATTAGTTGTTCAATGATAATGACTTTTTCTTGAAAAGCTCATTCCTATATATAGTCACATTAATACAATTTTTTTATTAATTTATTTTGGTACAAATTTTGAATTTAACATAACTATGGTTACATGGATTGTGTTGCAAAAAGTTAATTGCAATTTCATAAATATTATTTATTGGTTTAGCTATTATTTTATTATTTCCTCAGGAGGCCAATTTTAGACCTCAAAATTCCCCTAATGGAGGTTGTCTTGGGATATTTTGGGTTTGGCCAGCAATGGATAAACCGGGTGATGGCTATGGTTAAGTCCCTGAGTTTTTCTATCTTGGTAAATGGAGCCCTTGCTAGTCCCTTGACTCCATCTAGCGGGATCCGACAAGGGGATCCGATTTCTCCCTTTCTTTTTGTCATTCTCATGGAGGGTTTAAGCTGAATCATTAAAATTGCAAAGGAGAAAGCTGACATTGTGGGCCTTAAACCTATTGAAACTAGCCTAGTGACTACCTATCAAAAATTTTTGGATGATATGATGATCCATGGTATTCCTACTATCCGAGAGGCTCGGGGATTCAAAGCAATTCTAAACCTCTTTGGTCAAGCTTCTGGTATGGACTTGAACTTAGAAAAATCTATGATCTTCTTCTTTAATATGCATGCTACTATTCAGAGGAACCTCACGACCATCCTTGGTTTCAAACGGAAAAGCCTTCCATCCAAATACCTAGGGATTCCCTTAACGAACAAACCTTGGCAGAAAATTCACTCGGAAAAACTGCTCTCTTCCCTCGAAGAACATGGAAACTACAGGACAAATAGAGCCCTAAATTTTTCTGGAAGGTTGATCATGACTACGGCGGTGCTGCAAGCTATCCCGCACTACATGTTTTACATTCTACCTGCGCCAAAGGGAGTCCTCCAGAAAATCAAGGACATCCAACGGACTTTCCTGTGATTTGGTAAAGCTATAAAAAAGAAGTGGGCCCTCGTCGCATGGACGAAAATATACAAACCTAAGATCTTGTGAGGTCTTAGGCTTCAAGACCCAAAAACTACCAATAGAGCTTGCAGTGCTATACTTTGGTGGAGATGGCTTAAGGAACCTACTACCCCTTCGGTGAGGCTCTGGAAGGCCAAGTACATAGAGGATTGGTGCCCCAGGACCTCGTCAGAATGTCAAGGGTGATCGTTGGATCCCCTATTTGGAACCTTGCGTGGGCTAATAGAAACATCATCCAACACCACTGTTTCTGGGAAATCCGAAATGGCCAAACGAATTTCTTATGGGAAGATGCCTGGCAAAAAATTCCAAAGTTGGAGAGTCTGGAGCATCAACTCATTCAACAAATTTTTCAGAGGCTAGGAAAAATGAAGGTCCACCACTACTGGGCCAATGGTTACTTGGACCCTCAATGGCACCACTGGGCTTTGGACCTCCCCTCCTAGGATGTCCTAGTGGAGAACCATTTGCTTTCTCTGTGTCCTTGGGTGGAAAAGAGAAGAGTGTTTTGCTCACAGGAGGATGATTAGCTCAGGTGGGGAAATATGGAAGGAGGCACCTTGAATCTCAAAGAGGAGAGGTACTACCTAGAACAGAGGGATTTAGAAGAAAAATTCCACTAGCATAGAAATTTTTGGGATTCTCTATACTTGCCCAAGATCAAAAATTTCCTTTGGCTCCTAATGAATAGGAAAATTCTCACCTGGGTGAATTTACGGAGGAAAGGCTTCATTTTCCCATCGATATGATGTCTCTGTGGGGCTAACGAGGAAACGATGAACCACCTCCTGAATTCTTGCAATTGGGTCAACAATTTATGGGATTGGACGATGAAAATTTTCAAGCAAATAGAGAGAAGAAAAGACTCTATCCAAGAAAGCATCGCAAGGTGGAGGATTAACTTTACTGAACATGAAATTGTAAGCCTACTTTGGTGTCTTTTCCCTGGTTCCATTGTCCAGTCGGTTTGGAAGGAAAGGAACAAGCGAGTTTTCCAGGATGAGGTACGCCATATTAACCAAATTAAAATTGAAATAATGAAGAACATGAGGGAAAAAATTCTTACCAAGGTCAAAGGGGATCACAATGACAGGTCCTTGGCTAGCGAGTAGTGCATCATGTCCCTGTTCGGGATTGATGCCACAACGGGCTTGAGTCTTCCTTTATGCCATCCGAAGCCCCCTCCGTCTCTTCTCTCCTAGTAGCTCCCTCACCCAGGTTATTGTAAGCTGAATTTTGACGGTGCTTCACATGGAAATACTAGTCTGGTTGGTTTTGGAGGAGTTATCAGAGATGAAAAAGGAAATATCAAGCATATCTACATCCGTCCACTAGGAAAAGCTACTAATAATGAAGCAGAATTTTTTTGCATTGGAACAAGGCCTGCGAACTTTGGTCTGGTTGAAGAATGGAAATTTAATTATGGAAGGGTATTCTCTGTTAGTGATTAATGCAGCCAAACACCTACAGAATGATTCGCAACCTAGTAGGGTCACTAAGCACTGGCATCTCGTGCAAGTCATGAAGATTATCTCTGGACATATCTCCACTCTACGCGGTATTGTGTTTCAGGCTGTTAGACGCACAACAAATTTTATGGCAGATGTCCTAGCTGATCCTGTGGTGGAAAACAAAGAGGTTATCATTGAAACCTGTTGGCAGGACATGACCCCTAATAATTTGAGGGATGAGTGTGAACAAATTTCCATCTAGGACCTGACTGGATCGTCAGGCGGTGTGGAAATTTCACTCAGAATGGAACATTAATTGTTAGATGAGGGCCTGCAAGGATTTTAATTCAAGCTAGTAGTATCATATCCCTTTGTCCTTTGGTAAGTGTGTTAGAGTGTGGGAGATTCATCATAGTGATCAAGGACAATACACCAGGATCGATAATTCTATGATGTGGCATAATATAATTATTAGAGGAAGTGACAACCTATACGAGACAGATTAAATGGAATGGATAAATATCCCTCATTTTCCCTCGGAACAGCCCATCAGACGAAAGTATGGGTTAGGGTGGTCATTTCATTCTAGGGATCGACTTAATGGTATTCAGATTATAAATACTGAGATGGAGAGAAATGGTGAGACCATTTTTTTGGTGCGGACTGTCCTAAAACATGCGCCCAAAGTTCTTGAGTTGCTTCTGGGCATTAGTGAGTTGGGAGAGAAACAACGAAACCACATAATGGCTAAATGTATCCTCCGAAGCTCCAAGGTTGCCCGTGAGTTGCAAGAGGCAGAGGTAGGTTTCAACGGCTCTATTTCCCTAAAGGGAAAACATAAAATTGAGGAGCTGCAGGTTGAAGTGGAGAAAGCCAGTGAAGGAGTGGAAGACAGGGACATTCATGATGAGGTGGATTGGATTACCGATCCTGGCACTCCGACCACCAGGTCTACTCAATTTATACGAACCCAAAGCATAGCCTGGCAGATGAAAACTATGTTGGCCAAGGCTATGAACATGCATGAGGTGGCTCATAGGGAGGCTTACCACGCTGGTACCCTTGGGTCTTCTAAGAATTCTACCAGGATGGATAGCCTGGAAGTTACTCTGAAATCCCTGGTCGAAGAGATGAAAGCTCAATCTAGGCATCTTACGGGGTTTTTAAGGTTCTTCGAGATATATCTGAAACATGTGCTAAACATTTTGATCTAGCTTCGTGAGGAGAATAACAGGGCCACCATCATCCGCCACTTTAAGCCCCGCAACACGCCCAGTCGAGAGGACACAACCAACCCAAGTGATGGAGGTGATCCTGAAGAGCATAAGAGAAAGCGTGAGAATTAATGCCCTGGCTCTTAGTCCTTCTAATTTAGAGGCACTGCTAGTTTATGTTATGATGTTTGATTTTGTAAGGCAACTCGGTTGGGTTAGCCAGCTATCTATTTTCATCGTCCTAGGAAGAGGACGTCCTTTTCGAATCCACTACAGTATGGTTCCAGGCTTGCTAAGGCTTCATTATATGGTCTATCTGCGTATGTTGCAGCATTTTTCTGGTAGGCCTTGCTCACAACTTTTATTTTTGTGCAGTGAGAAGCAATCCCTTTTTGTAACACTATGTACTCTATTTTCTCTTTAATACATTTTCTAACTTACCAAAAAAAAAAATTAATGTATAACACAACAAGGTATACTCCACAACATAATGGAGTAGCAGCAAGAAAAAATCACTTAATCATTAACATGATAATATGTATGATTAATGAGAAGGATTTGTCAAATGAATATTGGGTTGAAGTAGTTTCAACAATAGTGTATGTTCTCAACATATCTACAACAACCAATGTTCAAGATAAAATACTTCAAGAGGCATGGGATGTTAAAAGGGTAAATGTATCTCACTTTATAATTTATGGATCAGTAGCATTTACACATTTTATTGATAAAATAAGAAATAATTTTGATTATAGGAGTGAAATATGTATTTGGGTAGGCTATAGTGAGTATCCAAAGGGTTATAGAATTTACTACCTAGTTACCAAGAAGTTTCTTTCAAGCCAAGATGTTAAATTTTTTGAAAATAAATCGTTGATGAAGCTTCAAATCAACGTTTTTATACACCACAAATACAAATATTGGAGGTTTAATAAGATCCATAATATTCCGAAAATCGTACATCTTCAATTAGTGAATCCACTAGTTATACGACATCTTCAGAGGACAATCACAAAACAAGAAACATCACAAAATTATATTAACAACAACATGAATTTGATCAGAAAAATATGTTTTCCTTTATTTCATCTCAATCAACATATTTTAAAGAGCCAATTAAAGAAAAACATTGGGTTTATTCAATGAACCAAGTCATTGTTTCCAAATAGAACGAGTAGACTTGGGAATTAGCTAATATCCCAAGAGACAAAACCAAAGTTGGTTTAAAATGGGAATATAAAAGAAAACTGAATTGAAAAGGAGAAACTGAGAAAAAAAATTCAACGTTGGTTTCCAAAGGATTATCATAAAAACTTCGTGTTGACTACGGTGAAACATTTTCTCCAGTCATAAGGATAAAATCCGTCATAACCTTTTGGTCCATGACAACTCAACACAAGTGGAATGTCTATAAAGTTGATGGAAAATCTTCTTTCTTAAATGATATATTGCAGGAAGAAGTTTATGTAGATAGGCCTTCATGTTTTGAAGTTACAGTAGAAGATCATAAGGTATACAGATTGAAGAAAGGTTTGTATGGTATGAAACACACTCCAAGAGCTTGGTAGAGTCGCATTGACACCTATCTCATCAAAAGTGGTTTTTGAAGAAACAACCATGAGGCAAATTTGTATACAAAACGTCATGAAGGTAAAATTATTATTGTATGTATTTACGTAGATGATCTTGTTTATACAGGAAATGTACTATTAGAAGACTTCAAAGAAGCAATGCAAGAAAAATTTTATATGGAAGATCTAGGGGTCATGAATTACTTGTTAGGGATGAAATTCAACAATATTCCAATAGAATTCTTATTGGTTAAAAGAAATATGCCACTGACATCATCTGAAATTTTATAATGACCAATTTTGAACGAGTTGATAAACCAATTTATCAAGGCACCAAGCTGAGAAAACAAGATGTAGAACCACCAGTTGATCCCACATTGTACAAAATTATAGTTGGAAGTTTAATGTATCTCGCTATAATTAGACTTGATATCATGTTAGTTCATATAGATCTCTCCATGTTTATCGAGAAACCTAAGATTTCAAATTGGAAGGTTGAAATAATGGACTTAAGGTATATTAGAGGGACCCTAGTTTATGGATTTTTCTACACAAATTATGAAAATTGGTCACTTTCATGTTATATAGACAAAGGTTATGCAGGAAATTTAGATGACTGCAAAAGCATCTAAGGGTATGTATTTCATATTTGAACCAATATGATCTCATTGGCTTCTAAGAAAAAATCAATTGTTTCAATATCTTCTACAGAGGCATAATATGGAGCAAAAAATTCAACAGTTTGTCAAGCAGTGTGGATGAGAATGCTATTGAAAGAACTTTCAAATGTTTAGAAGGAGCCAACTCCTATTAACTGTGATAAGAGTTCAACAATTTATTTATCAGAAAATCATGCTTTCATAAAAAGAACAAGTACATTGACAAACATTTTCATTTCATCCATGAGCTTCTCAATGACGGAGACATAGTACTTAATTTTTGTGGCTCCAAATATTAGCTTGCATATATTTTTATAAAACCATTCAAAAAAAATGTATTTTAATTTCAAAGAGAAAATTAGGAATTATAAATTCCAATACTTTTAAAAGTTGAGATTTGTAGGGGGTGTTGAGATATTAATCACACTGTCTTCTAGGTTTCATCACATTTATTTCCATTGTATGCTAGATGTCATATTTTGTTCAGATTTACTTCAGTTTATTTTAGTCTCACTCCCATCATTTATCGTTGATTCTTTGTATGTAATCGATTTAACTATTTTGAATATTGAGAAGATTAATCCCTACTCCATGATTTCTCTTCATTCTTTATCAATTAGTAGACAAAGTTCCTTTCTCATTCACCGAGTTCATTAGAGCTATTATAGAATTGGGTTGACACATGGGGCTTCAAATCCACCATGCCCATAGATGGGTAAGGTGAGGGTATTCTAGCCACTAATTTCTGACAGTCATGGTTGTGATCAGTGTTAGAGTGGTTTTCAATTAAGCTTACTTTTGGGGAAATGATGGTTCGGTGGATTGCATTCTCCTCCACTACGGTGGTGGTGGAAGGTAACGACAACAAAACTCTTCTAAAATAAGAAGTCCTTAACAAAACAATTTTTGGGTGGATATTACAATGTAAATTATATATGAAACACTGGTGTAGATATGCCAACCCATTCATATCTTCCCTTCCTACCTTCAGGGAGCATGGCCAACATAATAGATTTAACATGTGGAATTCGAAAATAATTCACTAAAATTAGGTAATTATCCACATGAATGAAGAAATAAATTGTCTGGAGAATAAAGAGGTAGTGTCAATCTCTCCAATGGTGAATGAGAATCCTTTGATACCATGTTTCTTTCTTGGCATATTTCTCAGGAGAGACATAGATAGGACCTTTGGTTGTTGGACAATGGCTACAGGAATCATATGATAGGTAACAAAAATATAGTTCTTATCTTGATGCTTCCATAACATCATAAATTAATCTTGGAGATCGTTCCCATATTGAAAATTAATGGAAATACGTTGTCGCTATTCTTACTAAATAGAATCAACGTAAATACATACCTAATGTTTATTATGTTCCACATATGAATCATTGCCTCATTAGTGTAGGTCAATTGATGGAAAATGGTTAGGATGTAATATTCCAAGGGAGGAAATGTTATATCTATGAAAAAATACCCAATGTCAGACTGATAGAAAAGGTTGAATAAACCAAGAATATGATGTTTGCTTTCACTCTTAGAAGTCGAAATATTTGACATTCATTTTCCCACAATGTGTGAAGAATAGATAAGTCTCGGCTATGGAATTCTATGTATGGCCACATCCATTCAAGACTCCAATTATTTTTCAAAGACATTTAATGGTCATTGGTCTCCCTGTTATGAATGGAAATGATTGTAATTGTGATTTTCTTTTCTAGCAAAGCATAAAAGAGATAGTTTTATGACATATTTATCTAAGTAAAAATAGCCTTTAGGGCCAGTGCATACAATGTGGCCCAATGTAGATATAATCCATTGGTCATAGTCTTTATTTTATGACCTTAATTGATGATTATAGGAAGAGTATATGTTTTTATTTTCTCAAAAATATATTATATATATTCACAATATTCAAATATTTAAAATCAGAAGAAAAAAATTAGGGTGGAAAGCCTTTAAAATTTCTTAGGTCAAACCGAGGGAGAGAGTACAACTCCAATGAATTCGAATATTTTTTTCAACAAAAATGAATCATAATGTAGAACACAACAAGATATACTCCACAACATAATGTAGTAGAAGAAAGAAAAAATCACTCAATCATGAGCATGGTCAGATGTATGCTTCATGAGAAGAATTTTTCAATTGACTATTGGGTTTAAGTAGTTTCAACAACAGTGTATGTTCTCAAGATGTTAAAATTTTTGAAAATAAATCTTGTTATGATCATGTTGATGAAGCTTCAAATCAATGTTTTTATACACGACAAATACCAATATTGGAGGTTTAAGAACAACCATAACACTTAGAAAATCATACATCCTCAAGTAGTGAATCCATGAGTGATCTGGCATCTTGAGAGGACAATGAGAAAACAATAAACATCAGAGAAATATATGAGCAACATCATGAATTTGATAAGAAAAATATGTTTTCCTTTCTTTCATCTCAAACAACATATTTTAAATAACAAATTAAACAAAAACATTGTGTTGATGCAATGAACCAAGTAATTGTTTCCATAGAGAATAAGCACACTTAGGAATTAGATGATAACCCAAGAGACAAAACCAAAGATTGGGTAAAATGGGTATATAAAAAGTAACTGAATTCAAAATGAGGAACTAAGAAGCATAAGTCAAGGTCCGTTTCCAAAGGGTTATCACAAGCGTTTAGTGTGGACTATGGTGAAACATTTTCTGAAGTCGCAAGGATAGACTCCGTCAGAACCTTTTGGTCCACGACAACTCAACACAAGTTGAATTTCTATCAAATTGATGTAAAATCTTCCTTCTTAAGATGTATACTGAAGGAAGAAGTTTATGTATAGAGGCCTCCAAGTTTTGAAGTTACAAACCAAGAGCATAAGGTATATATATTGAAGAAAGATTTCTTTGGTCTGAACTATGCTCCAAGAGCTTGGTACAGTTGCATTGACACCTATCTCATTAAAAATGGTTTTTGTAGAAACAAGCATGATCCAAATTTGTAAATCAAAACTTATGAAGGTAAAATTCTTATTTTATGTATTTACATAGATGATCATGTTTATACAATAAATATGATATTAGAAGACTTCAACGAATTAATGTAATAAAAGTTTGATATGACCAATCTAGGGGTTATGAAATACTTCTTAGCGATGAAATTCAACAATCTTCCAATGACATTTTTATTTGTTAACAAATATATGCCCTTCACAGCATTCAAAAGTTTAGAATGACCAATTGCGAACCAGTTGATACACAAATTTCTCGAGGCACCAAGCTGAGAAAACGAGATGCAAAACCACCAGTTGATCCAACATTGGACAAAATTCTAGGTGGAATTTTACTGGTTCTCACTACAATTAGATGTGATATTGTTTTTGTTAATAGTTCTATCCCCATGTTTATGCAACAACCTAAGTTTTCTCATTGGAATGTTGCAAGAATGGGCTTAGGGTATATTGTGGGGACCCTAGATTATTGTTTTTTCTACACAAATTCTAAATTTTTTTCACTTTCAGGTTATATAGAAAAATATTATGAAGGAAATTTATATTATCTCAAAAGCATAACAGGGTATGCATTTCGTATTGGAACCAATATGATCTCACCGTCTTCCAAGAAACAGTCAATTGTTTCAAAATCTTCTGCAGACGCATAATATGGAGCAACAAATTCAACAGTTTGTCAAGTAGTGTGGATAAGAATAATATTGAAAAAACATTGAAATTTTTAGAAAGAGCCAACTCTTATTTACTTTGATAACAATTCAACAATTTATTTATCAATAAATCATGCTTTCATCAAAACAATAAGCACATTGACAAACATTTTAATTTCATCCATGAGCTTTTCAATGATGGGCATATAGTACTTACTTTTTGTGGTTCCAAAGATCAGCTTTCATATATTTTCATAAAACGATTGGGAAAATTTGTATTTTAATTTCAAAAATATAAAGTAGGAACTATAAATTCCTATACTTGTAACAGTTTAGATTTGGAGGGGGTGTTGAGATATTAATTACACTGTCTTCTAGGTTTCATCACATTTATTTCCATTGTATGCTAGGTATCATATTCAGTTCAAATTTAATTCAGTTTAGTTGAGCTTCACTCCAGTCATTTATTGTTGATTCATTTTATGTAATCGATTTAACTATTTTGAATATTGATAAGAGTAATATCTGATCCATGAATTTTCTTGATTATTTTCCAATTAATATACACAGTTCTTTCTCATTCATAGAGTTCATTAGAGATATTATAAAATTGGGTTGACACATGGAGCTTCAAATCCACCATTCCCATCGATGGGTAAGGTGAGGCTATTGTGGCCACTAATTTGTGACAGTCATGGTTGTGATCAGTGTTAGAGTGGTTGTTTATTAATCTTACTTTTGGGGAAATGAGGGTTTGCTGGATGGAATTCTCCTCCACTAGGGTGGTGGTGGAATCTAAGAACAACATCGCTCTTCTAAAAGAATTGGAAATCCATAACAAAATTTTTTTCATGAAACACTGTTGTAGATAGGCCAACTCATTCATATATTCCCTTGATATATTCACAGTGAATGTCGAACATAATAGATTTAACATATGGAATTTGAAAATAATTCACTAAAATTTGGGAAATATCAACATGAATGACGAAAGAAATAATCAGGATAACAAAGAGGCAATGTCCATCTCTCCAATAGTGAAGGAGAATATTTTGATACAAAAAATATGCTTTCTTATCTTGATGCTTCCATAACATCATAAATTACCCTTGGAGATCGTTCCCACATTGAAGCTTAATGAAAATGTATTTTACCTACTATTGCTAAATAGAATCAACATAAATACATACCCAATGTTTATTATGTTCCACATATGAAGCATAGCCTCATTAGTGTAGGTCACTTGATGAAACATGTTATGATGTAATATTCCAAGGGAAGACAATTTCTATCTATGAAAAACAACCCAAGACTAATAGAAAAATTTGAATAAAAAAAGAATATAATGTTTCCTTTGACTCTTAGAAGTGGAAATCTTTCACATTCATTTTCCAACAATGTGTCAAGAATAGATAAGTCTTAGCTATAGAATTCTATGTATTGCCACATCCCATTCAAGAGTATAGTTCTGTTTTAGAGACATTCAATGGTCATTTATCAACCTGTTATGAATGTAAATGATTTTAATTGTGATTTTTTTTTCCAGAAAAGAAAAAAAGAGATATAATTCCCACATATTTAACTAGATAAAAATAGCCTTTGGAGCCAATACATACAATGTGGCCCAATGTAGGCATAATCCATTAGTGGTATTATTTATTTTATGATCTTCAATGATGATTATAGCAGGAAGATATAGGTTTATTTTCTCAAAAAATAAATTAGATACATTCTCAATATTCAAACAATTCAAATCAGAAGAAACAAATTAGAGTGGAAAGCCTTTAAAATTTCTTAGGTCAGACCAAGGTAGAGAGTACAACTCTAATGAATTCAAATATTTTTTCAACAACAATGAATCATACTGTAGAACACAACAAGATATACTCCACAAAATAATGGAGTAGAAGAAAGAAAAATTCACTCAATCATGAACATTGTCATATGCATGCTTCATGAGAATAATTTTTAAAATGACTATTGGGTTGAAGTAGTTTCAACAACATTGTATGTTCTCAACATATATCCAACAACTAGTATTCAGGATACAATACCTCAAGAACCATGGGATGATAAAATTTTAAATATATCTCACTTTAGAATTTATGGATTAGTATCATTTTCACATGTTCCTGAGCAACTAAGAAATAAGTTTGATGATATTAGTGAAATATGTATTTTCGTACACTAAAGCGAGTAATCAAAGGATTATAGAATTTAAAATCTAGTTACCAAGAAGTTCCTTACAAGTCGAGATGTTAAATTTTTTGAAAATAAATCTTGGTATGATCATGTTGATGAAGCTTAAAATCAACATTGTTATACACCAGAACAGCCAATATTGGAGGTTTAAGAAGAGTCATAACACTCTAGAAATCATACATCTTCAATTAGTGTATCCACCAATGATTCATCATCTTCAGAGGACAATCAGAAAACAAGAAACATCAGAGAAATATATGAGAAATAACATGAATTTGATAAGAAAAATATGTTTTCCTTTCTTTCATCTCAACCATTATATTTTAAAGAACCAATTAAGGAAAAAAATTGGGTTGATGCAATGAACCAAGTAATTGTTTCCATAGAGAAGAAGCAGACTTGGGAATTAGTTGATATCCCAAGAGAGAAAACCAAAGTTGGTGTAAAATGGGTATATAAAATGAAACAGAATTGAAAAGGAAAAACTAAGAAATATAATTCAAGATTGGTTTCCAAAGGATTATCACAACAGTTTAGACGTGACTATAGCCAAATTTTTTCTCTTGTCATAAGGATAGACTCCGTCAGAATATTTTGGTCCACAAAAACTGAACACAAGTGGAATTTTTATCAAATTGATGCAAAAATATTCCTTCTTAAATTCTATATTGCATGGAGAAGTTAGTAGAGAGGCCTCCAATTTTTTAAGTTACAAGACAGGAGCATAAGTTATACAAATTGAAGAAATATTTGTATGGTCTAAAATATGCTCCAAGATCTTGGTACAGTTGAATTGACACCTATCTCATCAAAAGTGGCTTTTGTAAAAACAACCATGAACCAACTTTCTATACCGAAACTTATGAAGGTAAAATTCTTATTGTATGTCTTTACATAGATGATATTGTTTATACAGGAAATATGATATTAGAATATCTCATAGAATAAATACAAGAAAAGTTTACTATGACTGATCTAGGGAATTTTTATTTTTTAACAAAAATATGCCACTCACATCATCCAAAATTTTAGAATGACCAATTTCGAGCCCATTGAGACACCAATTTCTCAAGGCACCAAGCTAAGGAAAAAATAAGTATAACCACAAGTTGATCCCACATTGTACAAAAGTATAGTTGGAATTTTATTGTATCTCACTACGATTAGACTTGATATCATGTTTTTCGATAGTTTTGTCTCCACGTCTATGTAGTATCCTAAGGTTTCTCATTGGAAGGTTGCAATAATGGACTTAAGGTATATTGTAGGGACCCTAGACTATGGTTTTTTCTACACAAATTCTGAAAATTGGTCACTTTCAGGTTATATAGAAAAAGTTTATGCAGGAAATTTAGATGATTTCAAAATCATCTCAAGTTATGTATTTCATATTGGAACCAATATCATCTCATCGGCTTTGAAGAAACAGTGAATTGTTTTAATCCCTTCTATAGAGGCTTAATATGCAGAAAAAAATTCAACATTTTTTCAAGCAGTGTGGTTAAAAATACTATTGAAATATCTTTCAAATTCTTATAAGGAGCTAACTCCTATTTACTGTGATAACAATTCAACAATTTATTTATCAAAAAATCATGCTTTTATAAAAAGAATAATCACATTGACGAACATTTTCATTTCATCCATGAGCTTGTCAATGATGGGGACATAATACTTACTTTTTGTGGTTCCAAAGATCAACGTGAATATATTTTCATAAAACCATTGGGAAAAAATGTATTTTAACTGCAAAGAGATAAATTAGCAATTATATATTCATATACTTATAACACTTGAGAATTGGAGTGCATGTTGAGATATTAATGACACGATATTCTAAGTTTCATCAAATTTATCTCCATTGTATGATATGTGTCATATTCAGTTCAAAATTACTTCAGTTTAGTTGAGTTTAACTCCAGTCATTTATTGGTGATTCTTTCTATGTAATCGATTTAACTATTTTGAATATTGAGAAGAGAAATCTATGTTCGATGATTTCTCTTCATAATTTTTCAATTAGTATACACAGTTCCTTTCTCATTCACCGACTTCATTAGAGCTATTATAGAATTGGGTTGACACATGGAACTTCAAATCCACCATGTGTATAGATGGCTAAGGTGAAGATATTGTGGCCACTAATTTTTGATGTTCATGGTTGTGATCAGTGTTATAGTGGTTGCCGATTAATTTTACCTTTGGTGAAATGAAGGTTTTCTAGATAGAATTCTCCTCCACTATGGTGGTGGTGGAAGCTAATGACAACAACACTCTTCTAAAAGAAGAGGAAATCCATAAAAAGAATTTTTTTGGGTGGATATTACAGTGTAAATTATACATGAAATATTGGTGTACATAGTCCAGCCCATTCATATTATCCCTTGATATCTTCATGGAGCATGTCCAACATAATAGATTTAGCATGTGGAATTCGAAAATAATTCACTAAAATTTGGTAATTATCAAAATGAATGAAGAAATAAATAGTGAGAACAAAAAAAATACAGTGTCCATCTCTCCCACAGTGATGGAGAATCCTCTGATGCCATGTTTCTTTCCTCACATACTTCTGAAGACAAACAAAAAGAGGACATTTAGTTGTTGGATAGTGGCCATAAAAATCATATGGAAGGTAAAAAAAATATACTTTCTTATATTGACGCTTCCATAACATCATAAATTACTCTTGGAGATTGTTCCTATATTTATGCTTAAGGTAAAGGTATTGTCCCTCTTCTTATTAAATAGATTCAACTGAAATACATACCCGATTTTTATTATGTTCCACATATGAAGCATATCCTCACTAGTGTAGGTCAATTGATGGAGGATGGTTATAATGTAATATTCCAACGGAAGAAATGTTATATATATGAAAAACTACCCAATATAATACTGACAGAAAATGTTGAATAAAACAAGAATATGATGTTTTGATTGAATCTTCAAAGTCAAAACATTTCACAGTCATTTTCTCACAATGTGTCAAGAATAGATAAGTCTCAGCTATGGAATTCCATGTATGAACACATCCTATTCAAGAGTCTAATTTTAGTTGAGAGACATTCAACAGTAATTGGTCTCCATGTTATGAATGGAAATTCTTGTGATTGTGAAATTTGTTTTATAGCAAAGGATAAAAGAGATAGATTTCACACATATTTATCTACAGAAAAATAGCCTTTAGAGCCAGTCCATACAATGTGGACGAATGTATACATAATCCATTGGTGGTAGTCTTTAGTTTATGAGCTTCATTGATGATTATAGCAGGAAGATATGGGTTTATTTTCTCAAAAATAAATTAGATACATTTTCAATATTCAAAGAATTCAAATCATAGGAAAAAAATCATAGTGGAAAGAATTTAAAATTTCTTTGGTCAAACTGAGGAAGAGAGTACAAATCCAATGAATTCAAATATTTTTTTCAGCCATAATGAATCATAATGTAGAACACAACAATATATACTCCACAAAATAATGGAGTAGCAGCAAGAAAAAATCACTCAATCATGAACATGATCAGATGTATGCTTAATGAGAAGAAATTGTCAAGTGACTATTAGGTTGAATTAGTTTCAACAACAGTCTATGTTCTCAACATATCTCCAACAACCAATCTTCAAGATAAAATACTTCAAGAAGCATGGGATGCTAAAAAGGTATGAGATCGAGGTTGAGTTTTGCTATGGGAGGGGGAATTTCTTCTGAAACTGGGTCAGTGACCTACACTTCTTCAACCACCTACTTCTTCAATTTTCCTTTAGGGGTCACCTGCATTTTCGTCTTGGCTTTCGGGGAAATTCTAACAGGGATACAGAATGTGAGAAATAATTTGAAGATCGATGGTTGTGGAAAGGATAACAGTGGTTATATAAATGGTGGAAGTGATCACAAAGTGTAGGGCTGGTGATTTGGAACAAAATGCAGAGATGACAAGTGCTGACAAATAGATGAGAAAAAAAAAGTGATATAAGGGAGTATGAAGATTTTTTTATAGGTGTAAATCTGGATTTAACGGCCTGGAAGGTGACTATAGAAGTTTAACGACTTACGTGCAAGTTTAGTGAGTAACAATGCATCAAACAACTAAGGGATGATCGTGTGAATGGAGTACAATGGTTAGGGAGTAGAGGCATTGGAAGCTCGGTGATGTGGCAGAATAGAATTGGATGAATTACCAACGGTTATAGCGTGAAGGGAGGATCCAATGACCTGAGGCACGAGAGGAAACGGTCATCGGAAACAAAACCGCAAGTGGATTTTGAGGGGGTACCTCCCATTTCATGGTTTTGGGCAGAGGGGGTGTGAAGTGTTGCAGTGTTGACGCATCACAAATAAAGGTGGCCATTAAAACCACACTTTGGACCCCCCCTCCTGTTAATAAGAAATGGTCGCAGGAGGGGGGGTCGTGAAGTGATCCTCTGCCATCGATATTGAGTAGATATAAGATCCTTTGTTAAAACTTGTCGGTGCATTATTCCTTGCGATTTTACCTTTTTGTCATGTAGTGACTTTAGGGTAAAAGTAAAATGAGCATTATATCATCAAATTAATTAATTTAAAAATAAACCGCTTTTAAATAATTTAATCATCATTAATAAATTTTTAATCTTTTGGTAACTCGATGCATTTAAACATGGAACCTATTATCACTCCAATAATTCTCAAAGGGTTGTTTATTTTTTTGGTTTAAAGAATATTAGAGGTAACAAAAAACCTACTTTTAAGCCTTATGATGTAGCCTTTCTAATGCTCAGAGAGGGTTATCTCTATATGATTTATCTTTGTTGATTGTAGTTGATTTTAGGCTAATTATGTAGGATTAATTGGGGTTTTGATTTTAGATTTGGTTTGTTGGTGAAATCGCTTACTCAGATGGATAGATGTAGGTATGTATTCTATTGGGCTAATGGATTCAAAGTTTCAAGCAGCAGAAGCAAGATCAAGGTTCTAAAGGGAAGTATTCACAGGGCAAGATAGTTTAGTCACTTCAAATCCTTAGGCTGATGGTGAAAATGGTTTAAATTGAGGTAAGAGAGAAATTAAGGGTTGTCAAATTTGGATAATGAGTGAAAAGACAGAGTTCAATCAAAATAAGGGAGAAATTAATAATTCCCTAATCTATATATCAGAAGACAAACATATAAATGATAAACAATTCAAGACAGAGTGTAATTAAAGATATTCTGTAATAACATTCTAGTAATATCATTTAGATTAAGTATACATATGAGCATGTGAAAACTTCAGAAAGAAACAATTGAACAAGTAGAAAGTACTTCATTGTAATGGCCCAACACATGAATCCTGTAATATAGTCTCTTTATTTATTTAACCCAGTCTACTGACTTGAAATTGGTACAATCACCCTTAGGTTCTAGAATAGTACAACTATAGAAATTTTCATCAATTCATCCACACTCAATACTTCGAAATGAGAAGTATTTATACAAAAACTCTTCCAAAATATCCTAAAACAACTTAGGAATTATTCAAGGTAAAAGAAATATCTTCAGGCAAGAATATAGAGACATTTATCTAACTAATGAAAGATGTCCATGCTTTTATTGATTTGTTGTTCAATTGTTGATATTTTTCTGCTGATTTGTCTCTGATTGTTGCTCAACAAAGGCTGCAGTTAGGCAGTGAAGTGTCCTTTACGCTGGCAGCTTTATCTTTGTTTTGACTTTCACTTTTACCTTTCAACTAATACACTTTAAACTTTGTTTTGTAATTTATGATTTTAATTTAAAATATATCTTTCATCTAATACTCTTTGACTTTGATATTCTTTTAATTTTTTACTGCGGTTTCACTTTTCCTCATTCACTTTTCACTTTTTTGTAACTATTAAAATTGCCTGCCTTTTTTACTATCTGACTGATATATTTTCCATTTGATTGCTCTGTTTTTCACTGTAAACTGTTTTCACAGTAAATCAATCATCTTTTCCAAAAATTATGTCTCTAGCAATTTGATCTTCATCATCCTTCTGAATATTTCATCTGCTTCAATATACTTTGAGAATGTAGACTTGTTAACAAATAAGTGTTTTACCTCATGCTGTCGGTAAAAAAGATTCTCAAATTTTTTGTAAAGTACCTTCCCTATTGGAATACCTTGCATGGCTAAGTTATTAGCTTTCTCCTTGGCCACTTCTCTCATATTTATCATAATCATGCTCCTTCATTAGTTTTTTAGAATAACCAAAGGATTGGGAAGGCCTTTCTACCTTAGGACACCAAACTTTATCCTGAACCTTTGATGGAAACTTCCATATTTTGGCATTTTTCTTCTAACTTTATCATCAAATTATTTTTATAAATAACCTTCCTAATTTTGAGGATTGTTTCTTTTCTATCACTTATTCCAATCTCTTCAAGTTCTTGCCTATTCTTGGAATTAAGAAATTTTATGATCTCATTTTCCTCTTCAGGCTTCTTTCCAAGTTCTTCTTTTATCTTTTGGATAACTTCCCTTGCTGATTTGACAAATTATTTCTCTTCATAGATAACCTATATGGATGACCAACTATCATTGACATATTCAATGATATTGGCTCATAGTTGTTGCTTGGCTTGTGCCATTGGTTCTTTTAGTGTTAGATATTTTTCTAATTTCTTAAATTTCTCATTCAACCTGTTTGATTTTTGTTCTTCATTCTTGTGCATAATATTATCAATTTTATTTTAATCTTCCAGAATTTTTAGTTGTTCTTTAAGTCTGTTAATTTCATTTGTCTGAATACACATGTCCTGCATTACTTTAACTAACTTACTTTCTTCATTTGTAGGTTGTGTTGTTGTTGTTGAAGACTTTGTTGCTAAAGTTGTTGATGAGGTGACAGGAAGTGTTGTAGCCATTGGGACTGTAAGAGCCAATGATTCTACTAATGTGGAAGGAACAAAAGTAGTGACTACAGGAATGACAGTAACAAGAAATTCTTCTGCTCTGGCCTTTTTCTCCTGGACCAATTTGTCCATTTAATTCTCCATTTCTTTTATCTGGGAAGTCAATTGAAGAATGAGATTCATCATCTCATATTTCTTATTTTAATCCTATAACACTTCCTTTGCTTGAAGATGTTCAGTAGGAGGCGGCATAATTTACTTCTATAATGCATCTATGTCTACATTCTTCCTTTTTATCAATTCATATACAAATTTCACATTACTAGGATCATATCCTACTTCAATAACCAAATATTCCTGTGATTTGATTCTTTTTTCCTTAGCTTGAGAGGATACCTTTTCAAACTTGAGCTAATCTTTGATGTTTCCAAGAGTGTTTTGAAGCCTCTTTTTGTGGAGGTAAATCCCCTCTGTTGATAGAGGTGATCCCACTAGCCCTAGAGTGGGTCTAGCAATAATCGAAACACGTTGTTGACTCCTAGTTAAAAAAGATAAAATCGCGATAGATCACTTACCTTGATTCCTTCGCTAGTGTTGTCGAAGAAGAAGTGGCACTTCCATTCCAAGATAGATAGGTCACGATCCATGAGATTGTCGCATCCATATACCTGTACACATGCAAAGAAGAGAGACAACATGCAACACAATATTTCACACTTTATAACTATCGATCAGTTAGAGAGGAACGAATGAAATTGCATTATATCATAAACAAACACAATCATGGAACCAATAGCAGAGTCCTGTATATTAAGATATGAGAAAATGATTACAACTGATGCTCTGAAGTCGTGATCTTCCTTCGATAGGGCTCCATCAGGACGTGTCTCACAAAGCCCATCAGGGGTTTGACAAAACTCTCTCTCTCATAGGGTTCTCCTTAGCTCTGCTCTTCGTTGTCACTTAGAAATAATTTCCTTCCCAAAAGTTCAGCTAGCTAGCAAATGGAGAGGGAAGGCTTTTATAGAGGGAGAAGGAGAGGTTAGGCTCCCTATAATCATGGGGGAGAGTCCTATCTATTAGGAAGGCTCCATGAGAGGTGGAAAACCACTTCCTAAACAGGGAAATCTGGAGGCAAACAACACAAACCCTTTTTGATGATTCATTCTGAAGTTGTTAGAATCAAAATTCTGCCTTCTATTGTTAAAAAACATTCCTTAATAGGCTTGGTTCGGGCACAACACAGGGACAGAGTGCCAGCTGGCGCGAACACTAGTGTACATTTTCCCCATTGGCACAAGTGATGAAATGGCTACCCGCGCCAATGCCAAAATATGGGTTTTTAGGGTTTTGCAGAGGAAATGTTCTTGAGGAGAACTCTTGCCCTTATGTAGAAGGATTCCATCAAGGTGTTTCTAGGACATTTTACTGCTCACAGGTCACGGGAATAGTCCTCCAATGTAGGGGACGAGGGATTGCACGGATGGTGACAAAATGCTGTGTAACAGATTCCTCCTAAAGCATGAGGTCCGACAGAGAGGGAGGGGTGAAATTCTTTATGAGAATGCATCCAACTGAAAACACTGTCGTCGAAAGACCTGCAAATACAAATAAAATTGATATCTCTGATACATGATATGTGGTATGGGCGCAGCCATCCATAATAGAGTGTACAAAAACGGGGATCCATGATATGGGTGCAAGCATCCAGTAAGATAAGGATCAACAAGTAGACTCAGGTATGTTCGTAGCCATCCAATCAAAGGAGTCATGTAGTAAATCATAATAATCCATAAAGAACCCGTAGCCTGGATGTTTATGAGACAAAATATAGGGTCTTGCGCTCCATCTCAACCTGAACAAAGTATAAGTTCGAGCATGTGAATATGTGAGTTGAAGTCAAACATTAAATAAAATTGTCTGATTACTAGCCAATAATGAAAGTCGTTAACAGACGCGAGAGAAACCACCAATAATGACAATGGCTCTCAAGGTACAAAAGGTACAATCCATTGAATGTGAACAGTGAGCTGGCATCGAACACCCGTAGAATCATGCAATCGAAGGCCAATAATAATAACCTTGCGTCAAATGCGAAGAACCTGCCATTGAGGCGTGCAGGCTCCAAGGTACCTAAAGGGGGTCTCTAGATCAATTTCCCGGATAATGAGCTGAAGTCGATAGGAAGTGACCTTGATCGAAGGTGGGCCATAATGTTTCCCACATCATCGACACGAGACAAAGGGATATAATTTTTTTGAATCAAGACCAACGGAGAAATAGAGGGAGGTTGAAAACTGTAGAGGCCAACTTCTCTGGAACATATCGGCGGCACGACACTGGATTTGGCAGTATTTGACATCAACGGATCTTAGTTCATTGTGACATGGCAAAGAGCAGATGAGCATTCAAAAGAGATTACCCAAACCCATGAAAGCAAGCAGATAATGAGATGAGATGTCCCCAATCTGACACGAATGCAGAAAAGTGCCATGTTCAAGAGCGACATACTACCGACACGACTACAATATTGGTTCCATTTTCCCCCACCATTTCTGGCAAGTACCCCAATTATTTTTGGAAACAAACTTGAAGGGGATAGCATATGCTTGGGATGTAAGTTTGTCCTTTGGAGAAATCCAACCTAGTACATTTTACGAGCCCTAGGAAGGAGGAACTGGAGTAACATCATTGCGACGAAGTCGGATGTCATCAGTTTTTAACGAGTCTGACAAAGGAAGAACTCGGCGTATTTTCATGTTTAGAGAGTTTGAAAAGACAGCGGAAAACAAAACTCCAGCAGTCCCTTTTCATAGATAGTCCCACAGATCCGAGAAGGTAGAAAACTATGTCTGAGAGAACCTCCTAGTCATGATAGGCTAGGGTATTCCTTTTTCATAAATAGTCTATCCCAACCCAAAAAAGGGGTAACGTATACTGGGTAGATATCGTTTTGCAGCCAATTTAACGAGCTTAAAATGACAAGTGACTCGGCAATATTTTCAGTTTTAGAGAGTCAAAAAGGAGCTAAAATGTGACTCTAGTAGTGAATTTTTCGTGTTTTTACCGAGTCCTAAAAAGTATAAAATACAACTCGTGTCTTTGCCCTAATCGCGTGAAAACCTATTGCTGCACAAAAAGCAAGTGTAAAACCCATTTTTTGACAAAAATATGATAAAATATTGGAAAAACAAGTCCTAAAACCTAATTTTGATTTTGAAAAGTTATAAATATTACCAATAGTAAAAACTTATTTATTTTTCACCTTTTTACCTCTTTGCAGAGCAATAGTGAGCCATTTATTTTGCAATCTTGAGGCACTGATTGTGAGCAATCCAGTGGACGAATCCGGATCCCGTCTTCTTCAGGTAAGAGCTACTTCCATTAGCCATCTTTTAAGTCATATTTCATAGCTTTTAATTATAATTTGGCATCCCCAAGGGGAGGAATTGCAAAATTAGGGCCTCCGCGGTTAGCATTGGTACCAAGCATGGACCCTTGCCAATCCTCTCTATTTTACATAGAGGCCACGCCAGTTGGTGCGATTGTTAGCTAGACATCTACGCCAACAGTGCAATGCAAATTCCACATAAATTTAACAAAAATAGAGCCATTTAATTGCTGTTTTAAGTACCCAAGGGATCTTACAATGTGTCTATGACCAAATTGATGCAGGTACAAAGAAAAAATGGTAATTGAATGGAAGGAAAGAGATCACAGTGAGGAAGATGAATTGGCAATGGGAGATGAGAAATTCATGAATGCTCTGCAAAATTGTGGTTTGAAAAAATTATTCCTAACGCCATCTCTCCGGGCTCAGCCTGAACTACTGTAATATATGATTAGCATCTGGGATGAGGATGAGGAGAAGTTTAAACTTTGAGATCAGTTACTTGAGCTCGAAGTATTAGACGTGTACTTCATCACTAGATTGTCATGCAGTGGTCTAGTTCCTATCTTGACTGGCACCAGGAATTCTGGTGAAAACATGACAATGGTCATGAATAGGGTGTGCGAAGGGGCACACAAAGGGACAGGTAGCGGAAAGGTAGACATTCAGACCATCCCTGATATAGCACTAAGAGTAGTGCTACATACCATAACGTGGACTGCAGGGTCACAGGCATTGGACGAGGCTACCAAGACACAGCTCCTTCTTGCATCAAAGTGCATGAACCCAATAGTGTTTGATTGGGCCACATCCATGACTATGAACATCGAATGGCAATTGACCAAATGCAAGAAGACAAAACTGAAACAGTTTGGATATGGGTCAATTTTGATATCATTCTTCATGGAACGACTACCTATCTTCCAGTGTCAGGGGGCCATAGTCCCAAATCCACCGTTGAGAGAGCCATGGATGTCTCAATGGGCAGCATTGATGCCCAGGGCAGGGGGAGACCAGCAGATGTCATGGTGGCCTGAGTTCTTTGGATGGTTCTAACGATACTTGATCTTCGTAGAGGACTAGCTCTATGCGGGCACTGATTTCATTGGAGACCCAAACCTTCTGCTCCGGGAAGGAGAGGACTAGGACGAGGAGTTTGGTAAGACTCTTTTTAATTTTCTGAGTTTTATGATTTTTTGGTATACATGCATGTTCTAACAATTAATCCTACGTGTATGCAGATGTTGGCCTGGAGAGGCCCGCCGGAATGTCACCAGTAGTGAGGAGGACCCCTCTCGCCTATGACCCTCAAGTTGAGGGGGGCGAGGGGGATGAGCTTGCACAGAACCTAGAGGGGATCTCTCACAGAGTTCCAGATTATGCTCGCTTAGCCGATGTTCCTTTAGCTTATTAGAGGCACACTGTAGGGGTGTCGAGTTGTCTCCACCGCTTACTAAGGTGGTTGTTGTGGGCAGTGACGTGGTACCATGAGCACCATGCCAATTACTCGCCTAGGCTTTTTATTTGCATATTTTTTAAGAGACATGTTGTCTCCGGATGTAACTAAAACAAACATGTATATTTTTGGTTTTATATGATGCACACGTTGCAAACATTCGACATATACATATACACCTATTTTCTACATGGATCTTCCTTACATATGATGATGTTTTTACAAATTGAGTAAATGTGTATCTAATACCATGTTGGCTACTGCATATGTCGGTGTATTCATTCGTCTTTGTATATGTTGATATGTAATGTAATCAAAATTTCTTTCAAGTAAACGAATACGTAGATACAACCTTAAAATGCAAGGTTTTCTAACTGAATAATTACCATTGAGCTGCAAAACCACAACTTGTGAATCTAGATGTACAAGTAACGCGTGAATATAGAGGTTAATAGCCTTGTTTAATGATTCAAAAATGGCACTATATTCTGTGACATTATTTTTAGCAGGCCCTAGACAAATACCTTGTAAATTAACCAACTCACCAGCAGCATTGTAAATTACCCAGGTTGCCGAAGACAGTCTCTTGGTACTGTGGGAGGCACCATTTGCAAAACCAAAATAAGTAGTAATAGACATCTACACAATCAAGAAGACCCAATGAGCAGAAAAAATATTACAAAGCACACCACACCATACATGCACAAAAATGAAAAAATCACCTATGTACATATACTACGCAAGAATGATTCAAGCATAATATTTCTTCAGGTAAAGCCCATTTCTGGGCTGCGCCAAAGGAAGACCTTCATAATCGATCAGCTCATAAGCCCCATTTTTCAATACACGTTTAACGATATAGGGCCCATGCCACATAGGTTTGAATTTTCCTACCCCAAGCTTATCATGGGCTTCATCATACAAGAGGACAAGGTCCCTTCGATAAAAGAGTGTGGAGAAATTGTCTGATCGAAATGAGCTTTAACCTGCTTTTTCTATGCCTCGATAACTAGAGTAGCCAAGCGACGAGTTTCATCCAATCTCTTGAGATATAGGATATGTTCTTCCTCTGGAGAAGTGTCGGGCAGTAATTTCACAACCAATTTTAGTGAAGGGATCTCACATTCAACTGGAAGAGTAGCTTCCATACCATACACCAACTGAAATGGTGTGAATCCGGTTCCACTCTTCACTGATGTTCAGTAGGCCCAAAGAGCTAAAAAAAACTAGAGATGCCAACTTGATTTGTGTATACCAATTGTTCGTTGAAGCATCATGACAAGTACCTTGTTCACTGTTTCAACCTGGCCATTTGCCTGAGGTTAATATGGTGTTGAGCTATTGTGATGCAAGCCCAACTTAGATGTTAGCTCTGCCATCATGTAGTCCCAAAAATGATAGCCATGATTATTGAAGATGGCTTGAGGAATGCTTAAACGCGTGATCACATGGTTGAAAATGAACTATGCAGTTGTCTTACTGTCTGCAGCCAATGTAGGCATCACTTCAGCCCACTTGGTGAAATAATCTAGGGCAACGATGATATAAGCATGCCCCCCGGCTAAGTGAGGGCTACATGTCATAAAATCAATGCCCCATTTGGAAAAAGGGCCCACGATAATGACAGGATGTAATGGGAGAGGCAGTGCACGCATCTTGCGTTGGAAGATCTGGCACGCGTGACACTTTCGTACTGCAACAATATACTCTTTAAATATAGACGGCCAAAAATAGCGCGCAAGAAGGATCTTCTATGCGGTGGCATAACCCAACATGTGACCGCCACAGGTTCCACTGTGACAGTCATTCAGAACTTTCTCAGCCTCTTCTAAGGTCAAACACCAACAGAGTATGTAATTGACTCCAACGTGATATAGGGTATCTCTGACAATGCGATATGGTTGCGACTGATGTCAAACGCGACGTCGAGCATCCTTCGTTAACTCGGACCGGAATGTTGAAGTCTAGAGGTACACGATGATATCACCATACCATCGATCGAGAGTTTTCATTAAGAAGAGAGTTTCATCTGGGATATGATCCTCGGATTGAGACGGAACAGAGTCAGTAGGGAGAGAACAAATGAGATAAAAAAACTAGTGATTTCTTAGATTTGGAAATAGTGAACTCCAATTCGAACTCTTGAAAGATCACAATCCATTTTGAGTACTTGCTCTCGAGCAATTGTCAGGAAAAAATGTAAGTCATGGGGTCGCAATCAGAAATCACGGTTACCATGCACAACAGGATGTAATGGCGAAACCGCTGAATGGCCTGGACCGCGGCTAGCGCCAACTTCTCGACGTGTGCATAACGTGTTTCAGTGTCGAGGAGATTCTAAGATAGATAATAAACCACATGTTTGTTACTATCATCATCATCCTGTACCAGAATCATGGCAATTATACTGAATGCGACAGCCAAATAGAGGGTAAAGTTGCGATGATAATTTGGAGGAAGTATTAATGGAGCATTGACAAGCAACGTCTTAAGGTTATTGAAATATTGTTGAGCAATCTCGTCCCAACAAAAAGGGAAGTCATGTTTTAGAAGTCGCATAAACCCTTTAGCTACCTCTGCATAGTTCGGGATAAAGTGACGTAAGAAATTTGCTTTCCCTTGAAGACTCTGAAGTTCATGCAACGAGGATGGGGAGGGGGGATTAACGATAGCCTCAACCTTTAGAGGGTCAAGGCGAATTCCATCCTTAGAGATAATGAATCCTAAAAGTCGACCAGAGTCAATGAAAAAGATTCACTTATGAGGATTAAGCCTGATGTTGTAACGTCTGCAGTGGAGAAAAATCTAGCAGACATGTTCCAGATGGTCTTCGCGTAGATCTAAATGAGACGGAAGGTCATCTAGGTACGGCTGAACAACATTACGTATGTCGTCAAAGGCGTAGAACATGGCATGCTGGAAGGTAGCCCCAGCATTTTTTAAGCCAAAAGGGAGCTTCTTATAGGTGAATTTTCCCCACGGACAGACGAAAGCAGTCTTATGTTGATCGGATGGAAGGATATTGATTTAATTATAACCTAAAAATCCATCCATAAGGGAAAATATCTCACTCCCCATGCAATCGTCAATGATTTGATCAATAAAGGGGGTGGGATAGTTGTCCTTAGGGAAAGCCCGATTGATATCTCGATAGTAAACACAGACTCAAATTGTGCCCTACTTCTTATCCACAGGGATGATATTGGAAGCCCGCTCTGTCAGAGGGATTGGACATATGAAACCCACTTTAGGAAGTTTCTCAACTTCAATTTTTATAGCAGCGGCTTTTTGAAGATGCACTGGACGCAGACGCTGGTGCACAAGCTTTACACCAGGATAGGTGAGAATTTCATGCACGACGATACTGGGATCAATTCCAGGCATCTCTTCATAAGACCATGTAAAAACATCACGAAATTCGCGGAAGAGACTAGTGTACACTTGAATCTCATTGGGAGAACAAGTGACTCCCACATGGATGTTCTCGACGACCCCCAGTTTGACAGAGATGTCGATAGGCATCGTTTGGGTAATATTACTCAAACTACCTTCCAAAAAAACTTCATGATTTAATATTTCCATTTGGAGTGGCGGAGAGGGAACCTGAGATGCAAAACACTCGAGACAATTAGACACTTCCCCCAGGCTAGGCATGAACGAGGAACGATGATTCCCATCACTCCACGGAAAATATTCGAGAGACATGGTCTCTATGATAGCTTCGTCAGATGGAAAAACTTCTCTCAAAGGATCAGGCGAATCTACATCATCGAGCCAAGGGGATTGAGAATAAACATTAAGAGCCATGCTCAAAGGATCATTATCAGTAGGAGGAGGATCCGATGCAGAAATGATCTCAGAATAATTGATTTCAACCAGGGTCAGAGGCATCGATTCTCCAAAAGAGGCAACCTGTTCAGGAAAAGGGATGATCCACGGGTCATCTGACCTGAAGATCATATTGAATTGAATGGTGTTTGGTGGTGGAATGGGGAAAATACCCATGAGAATGGGGTCCTTGAAAAGACCTGGTCCTATATTGTCGGGGGGATTGGGAATTTGATCCACGTATGGAACATTTTTCTCGCTGTTATACAGTAATTTGTCACCGTCCCTACCATTCCCCGTCCCGCACAATGGAGGACCCATTTTGTGACCTGTGAACATTGTCATGCCTTGAAAACTTCATCAATGCATTCCTCTAAGCATGAGCTTCATTTTCCCTTGAGACATCTCCTTGCAAAAATCATGAAAAACATCCCTTTTGGCATTGGCGCGGGAAGGCAGTTCAGTACTCGCGCCAATGGGGGAAATCCTGCAAAGAGGTCGCGCCAACTGGCGCTTTGTCATAGAGCAGTAGTCGCGCCACCCAATTTAGGGATTGTTTTTTAAATAAAGATGGCGGAAGTTGAGTTCCAACAAACTCACAAACAATTGCCTATCTTGAGTTGGGAGGTTTGGCTGCGGGAGTTCTATGGAGGGGCAGTGGTTTTGCCACCTCCCATGGAACCTTCCTTGTTGATAGGGCCAATCCCATAATAATAGGGATCCCAACTCCCTCCTTCCCCATCTATAAAAGCCTGCTCAATCCCATGACAAGCTAGTCTTGAAGTGCCTAAGCTTTGAATCTCCATATTCCTAAGAGCCTTTGTGCTGTAAATAATTCCCTCTTTCCCTTAAGGCCGACTCAAGTAAGGAGACCATTGTCGAGAGACTCCGGAGAGGTTTTCCCTTTCCTTGGCGAGCTTCGCGAGACGTGAACGACCGGAGACCCGTCCGAAGGAGGCTGCGACGTCAGAACTTGGTTGTAATATCTCTTCGTTTATTATTTAATAGATGATTATGATTATGGTTCCACTCCGTTTTCCATCATGTTAATGCGAGTAACATCCTTTCTGACTGATGTTTAGTTACGTGTGCCGGATTTTATGCTTGTATCTTGTCGTTTCTTCCATGTGCAGGTGTTCATCCGTGGAGATCGTGGAGGGATTGTGATCTGCCGGGGCTGAGGAATGGGGACGCTTCTTCTTCAGATCATAGCGTTAGAATCCAGGTAGGCTTCTATTCCTGGTCTTTTCATTCGTAACTAGGAGCTTGCGTCATAACATTGTTTGATTGTTGCTAGACCCCTGCTGGGCTAGTAGGTATTGCCTCTGTCCGCAGAGGGGATTTACCTCCTCAACACTCGCAGGACGAGGTAAATAAAGACAATTGATCGACAGTAATAATCTTTCCCTCATGTGGAAACTTCAAAAGTCGAAAGAGGGTGGATGGAATGCATAACATGGCGTGGGTCCAACTGCGACTGAGTAGAATATTGTAGTTGAGTTTGGCATCAACAACTTCCACTTTGACATTGACTGTATTACCTTGTAATGTGATCAGTAGACTCATGATAACACCCAAGGGTTTTGATTCCCTTCCATTGAATGCCTCAAGGGAATTTTGAGATGAAATGAGGGCTGGAGAGCCAATGGCCTTCCAGCAAGTAGATGACATAACGCAGGTAGAGGCACCTTCTTCCACAATAGCTCTATGAATATTGAGGCTGTTAATGTTGACTTGTATAACAAGCGCAATCTGGTGTGGGAGTCGGGGGACGAAATTCTCTAGATCAAAGGTGAGAAGGCTAGAATCGACAGGATCGATCTTGTCGATTGCAGATAACAAATATTTCCATTGAGACAGAAAACTCTAAAGTACTTCCAACACGAACATCGCAGAAGGTGTCTGTGCCAAATCCTCAACAATGCTGTAATGCTGAGCAGCATGGGAATTCAGATTATAAGAATATTTTCAGAGAACACCTTTGGAAGGTGGTCGTACAACGGGTTCAGCACTAGGCCTTTCAATCTCAAGAGGACCAGAGGCAAGTGGGGGAGGAGGGCCATCAAAGACCTCCTTCCCAGCTGCCTAGCGTGATCTGGCATAATCCTTCGACCAAGTGGAAATAGAAATAGGTGCAGCACCATTCATCATGAAAACTTGAGACCCAAACGGTGTAGATGGCAAAGGCTGCTCGACCATTTGGGTCTGTTGAGATGGAAAAGGTTCCTTACGAATTGTCAGAGTTCCCTTAGAGCCCTTAAGAATTTGACTAACCTTGGATCGTCTAGGACAATCTTTGGTGTAGTGGTATTGATCACAAATCAGGCAAGGGTACTTCGATTTTCGCTGTGAACCATCATCAACACGTGGTTTGGATGATTCTCGTTTTGGGGCATCGGATTTGGCTTTGCTTTTGCCCTTATTTTTCCCTATGGAAAGTATTTTCTGCAGGATTGACCTGGACAACATTGACCTCCGTGGTCTTACCAAAATCTGGAGCAGGTGGGGGAGCGGAATTGTTGGAAGAATTCGATTTCTGCTTCCCATTGGAAGACTTGCTAGAAGTCTGAGAGACAAAACCAATAACACCGTCAATAGATGGGGTAGTTGGTGCTTTAGAGGTCCCTGGTCGTGGGGCATCAGTCAAAATTTTGTATAATATTTCAGACTGAGAGTACACTAAATCGAGGTACTGGGCATGAGCAGTGGCTTGTTCCTCAGTTACACATGCCCCCATAGCAATGTCTTGTGCAATATTATTGACAAAGGAGGTAGTGAACTACTGAGTTAGAAGCTGATCAGGAATGTCAAACTTGATCAGACGACGATGACGTCTCCATTCGTGAATATGATCTGAAATATGAGTGGATTTTTCCTATTTCAGAGATGTCAGGAGATGCGTCCCGACTTCATAACGAACCGGTAACTGGAAATGTATGAGGAATCCCATAGCTAGAGTATTAAAATCTTGAAAAATACCATGGGGTAATTCCATGTACCATTTAGCAGCAGTGCCGGTGAGAGTGTGCTATAAAAGACGTAGATGAATTGAGTCATCTATCCAAGAATTCGAAGAACAGCACAAATGGTATGTCATGACATGCGCTTGGGGGTCTTCTCCAGATTTACCCTCAAACTTAGGACAATCACCAGGCACCTTCGTCAAAACCAGAGGCCAATATGGATTATGAAGAATCGGATCATTGGTCAATTTATACACGTCCAGTTATTCCAACGTGGCGAGAAAAGGAAATTGAGGGTTAAAAGGCATGCCAAGTCCCCGATAAGGACCTATACCCATAATCCGGTTGAGCATAACTATGCCCCCATTGGTTCTGTCCCTGAGGATTCTGACCATAGGGGGTATAAGTCAGATAATTGCGTTGATAGGGCGACTGAAAACCAGGGTACGGGGGTTGATAACCAGGGTGTTGATTCTGATTATACGTGGGCCCTGGTTGAGCAGTGTATGGATTTTGCTGCAGAGTATAAGTATAGCCTGCCTATTGAAGGTAATAACCAGAACCTTGGGGTGGGTTGTAAATCGGTCGAGACTAACCTTGAAGGTAATAACCGCCTAGGGGTCGAACAGGCTTCTGGTAAGTGGGGCCCTACTAAGTCGGATAAGTCGGGCGCACAGGTGAATTTGGCTGTGGTGTAGAATAGATCGGCTGCTGAGCAGGGTTAACAAGTTGTGCAAGTTGTCCTGGTTGAAGAGGTTGACCTGGCTGTGCAGGTTGTATTGGTTGAATAGGTTGACTTGGCTAATGAAGGACACCAAGTTGGCCTGGCTGAGCAAGTTGGCCTAATGGTGGGAGTGGGCCAGGTTGTGCCTGATAACTAGGTTGACCTATGACAAGACCATAAGATGGCCCTAGCTATGCAAAATTTTGGCCAATTGGAAAATGACATTGTTGAGGTTGCACCAAAGGTTGAGAAGGATGAGTTTTCCCCCCAGGACCTTATGGAGGTCCAGGTTGATACCCCGGTTTCCCACCGGTCCTTGAGGTTGCCCTAGTTGGACCATAGGGTGAGGATGTAGAGGTTGACCTTGAGGATTGTAAGACTGCCCTTGCAGGGCATACAATAATCCCTGCTGGACTGAAGGTTTTCCCTATAAGGGTTTCCCTTGTTGATTAGAAGGTTGCCCAAGCTGGGTAAATAAAAAACCGTTAATATACTAATAAGCCTCAGGAGTAGGAAAATGAAGGGGGTTTCCCTGCTCATTATACTGATATGAAAATACTTATATCGGGGCACCATCTGCTCCATAATGGGAAAAGTAAGGACGATTAAGATCCTGAGAGGACTGACCGACCTCTGAGATTAGCAGCTGTAAGGACATCTGGTACTCCTCGGGAGAAATGTTCTCGGGAATGGCAGAAGCTATATAAACGTCTTCAGGAACTGATGGGGTCTTAGTTGACTGAGCAGTGACAACAAGCGTAGACACAGCCATGTAGACAGTAGGTCTAACAGGTGCTGATGTGACAAAAGGAGATGCCGTGAGAGGTGTTGATGGTGACATCCCTAACGAGGGAATGGTCAGATTCATGGACGGAGTCGATATTCCCATAGAAGAAATAGCAGACATGACCTGACTTAAAGACCTATATCTAGCTAGGAGAGATGGGCTAGGTGAAGACATAATATAAGGCTCTGGGATGTCTTCGGGAAAAGGATGGTAATATTCACCAGAAGTAGGAATTCCCTCACTAGGAGTAGGACTGGATGAGTCCATATTTGACCCTGCCGTAAGATATTCTAAAAGATGACGGGGACTAGGAGGTATGACAACATCCAAAAAGGGTGATCCCGATGTAAGAGGAGGGAAGTGTTCCCCTACTCCAAATACAAACCAAGCATTGGACAAGGGCTAATTGAAGTCAACTATTCCTCCAAAGGGAAGTTCAGATATAACCGATCCCCCGTCGGGAAACTCGGATACAACAGGTTGTTGATGCTCAGCAGAGGACTGGGAGACCTCTGATGAATCATCTGTATAAGGACTACCAGTAGATGAAACTGATGGTTCTTCCAGTGTGACTATATCGAAAAAGAGGAAGAGATCAGAAACAATGATGCAGAGGGAAAAACCAAGGCAAACAAAAACAGGCCGAAAAATCAATCTCTAAATGGGCGTGTGATCATAGGTGATTAATTTTACCACATTTAAACTGGAAATTTTATTGTTTCATGTTTTAAGAGTCTAGAAACAAGTAAAATATGACTCTATCACTTTTAGTTTGGAAACAAGCGTGAAAGGACAATCGCTTGATGATATTTTCAAGTTTAGGGAGTCAGTAAAGATAAAAAATGACTGGTATGGTAATCTAGGTAAATGGGTGTACCAGATATTCATGAACTTCCATATACACCTTGATAAAAATGAAAAATAAATCTACCAAGGACTTAACATACATGTAGGTAATCTCCTCGAATGCTGTGTCTGGTGTATCACGAATAAAAGGTGGCAGACTCGGCTTCCTATGGATAAAGGATTTGTAACCTAATGGGGTCTCCCTTTATATACGCGATGGTACGGGGAGAAGAAGTCCATACTAGCGCTGTCTGTAGCCAGATGGCGAGCGACAATTGCTAGGCTTAAAGATGTCTGAACACGTCTCTACATTAGACCACTAGATGTTCCGTTAAGTTCCAATGCTGCCTTACATTAATTTAGTAAATTTTAAATTTGATCTTCAATTTACATTTCAATTTCAAGGCCCTATCAAATTTTGGATCTCATAAAACCTATAGATGCAAACTACATGCCACAAAACATCATTTTTTTCAATGAAGAGCTATCTACAAGAGAGTTGAGAGCTTTCAAATGAAGCGAAATGAACACACAAAAAAATCCACTACCAATTTCAATGCAAGCTAATGAAACTAGAAAAATTTTCTCCATAATTATATAATGCTAGTAATACAAAAGAGCTTTCAATTTCCACTATGCCAATCAAAATGAAAAAGATTTTGTTTTTGTGTTTTTCACTATATTAGAGCAGATGCACTAAATGAATGAAAAACTAATGAAAACATCAATTTGAGAATGATAAAGAGAGAGATTAAAACAAATCAATTTTACTAAACTCAAGCAAGTGCAATTGAGACTCAAACCGATGATGAAATCCCTGAAAGTGAAGAATAATCTCGAAAGAGACTCAAAAAAACCATGCGATCTAGGCTTGAAGAAACACAAAGCGAAATCGAATGAAAGAGAGAACAATCACTTAATAAACGCAATGATTCAATGGGATTTAGCAAGATGAATAGAAAGAAGAAAAAACAAATTTGACTAGGAAAACAAAGACCCAAAACTCCCATAGGAGGCTCAGCACACTGAAGCACCTAGAAGCCCTAGGGCTAAAATGCAAAACTGATAGAAAAGGGAAAACAACTAGAGGATAAGGGCTAAACACAGTAAAAAATGACTTCAAAGCACTCAATCAATCAGAAAAAATGAACCAGGACCAAAATTCAAGCTTAGAGAGTCCAAGAACAGGAAAACCCTAAAACCAAGCAGGGTTGGCATGCCTGTTTGGCTGTAATATGCACCAAACAGGGGATGGCATGGGTGCCTAATGAGAAACAAGCACCAGATGGCGCGACTGTCAGTGGGATAGTTGTGCCAATCGAGTTTACCTTAGAAAAATGATGAAAATGGACAAACAAAGACTAGATCTAGTCTTCTGGGGGCCGAACAGGGGTTTAACACCAAGGAAGGTGAACCAGACAAGCAAACTAATCAAACGAAAATCCAAAAAACAACCCAATGGAGGAAGGAATAACTCCCACTGATCCCTAGTGGAGTCGCCAAATTGTTGTGGAGTTAAATCCCCTCTGCGGACAAAGGCGATCCCACTAGCCCTAGAGTGGGTCTAGCAACAATAGAAACACACAAAGATTTTGATTCCTAGTTACAAAATATAGAATCGCGATAGATCGCTTACTGTGATTCATTCGATGTTGTTGTCGAAGAAGAAGTGGCACTTTCGTTCCTAGCCAGATAAGTCATGATCCGTGACCTTGTCGCATCCAGATACCTGTTCACATGCGAAGAAGAGAAACAACATGCAACACAATATTTCACACTTTATAAGTATCGATCAGTCAGAGAGGAATGAATGAAATTTCATTATATCATAGACAAACACAATCATGGAACCAATAGCAAAGTCATGTATATTAATATACTAGAGAATGATTACAACTGATTCTTTGACGTCGTGATCTCCCTTCGACAGGGCTCCAGCGGGATGTCTCTCACAAAGCTCATCAAGGGTTTGACATAACTCTCTCTCTCACAGGGTTCTCCTTAGCTCTGCTCTTGGTTATCACTCAACTATAATTTCCTTCCCAAAAGTTCAGCTAGCTAGAAAATGGAGAGGCTAGGCTTTTATAGAGGGAGAAGGAGAGGTTAGGGTCCCTATAATCATGGGGGAGAGTCCTATCTCTTAAGAAGGTTCCATGAGAGGTGGAAAACCACTTCCTAAACAAGGAGATCCAGAGGAAAACAACCCAACCCCTTTTTGATGATCCGTTATGAAGTTGTTAGAATCAAACTTCCACCTTCTATTGTTAAAAAACATTCCTTAATAGGCTTTGCATGGGCACAACATAGGGACACAGTGCCAGCTGGCGCGCCCACTAGTGTACATTTTCCCCATTGGCGCGAGGGATGAACTGGCTACCCACGCCAATGCCAAAACATGGATTTTTATGGTTTTCCAGAGGAAATGTTTTTGAGGATAACTCTTGCCCTTATGCAGAAGGATGCCATCAAGGTGTTTTCAGGACATTTTACTGTTCATAGGTCACAGGAATAGTCCTCCAATGTAAGGGATGAGGGATTGCAGGGACGGTGACAAAATGCTGTGTAACACTTCTTTACCCTCATTTCTTTATTTTTCATTATGGAATAAAGCATTTAACTAGATTTTTTTTTTAATTATATTTGATCAATTGGATGAAGATATTCTTCTTGGACTTCATATGATGTATTTTTGTAATCAGCTAATGTTTTAGGATTCTTTACTTTAGGCTGTAGGAAGGTCATCTGCATCTTCCTTGTATTATAGTAAAAAGGAAAAATCAATCTGCTTCGGTCACTAGGTGAATGTTTCCAATATTGGTTGTATGTATCAGCCTTCAAGGCCTCATTTCTCATATTTATGTCTTTGTTTTTCTGCATAATGTCCATTTCCTTCTCTGCTGGTTTGTTGGATGAGGACATTTCAACACTGTGTTGCTTCTAAATAAGCTGAGTGTTTGAAGTTGAAGGCTGATGTGTTTCTTTTATCACTATAGGAGGTGCATTTTCCCTTGCAGTTATGTTTGTGTCAATCACTTCTATTGTTTCCACTTCTTCATTAACATGATTTAATTTTGGCTTCTTCCTATACATTAATTTAAATTTGGTTTCAGTAGTTGTTGAGGCCCTATATTACTAGTATAGTCCCTTATTGTTGTTAGTGTAACCCCCTTATTGTTATTATTGTACCCTTGTAACCCCCATTTTATTATTATTGTGCCCTTAAATTATTATTGTTAGGTCGGCTAGGATTACATTGTGGCCCACTAGGATTACATTATGGCCCCATGGACTCCTATATATAGAAAAAAGGTTTTGTAAATTGGATCATCCAAGAATTGTTCATTTATGTAATGTATTGGAGGTTTCCCCCTCGAAGTGGCTCATTTCTAAGGCGTTTATATCTCTTTTCTTCTCTTTTTGGAGCTGGTTACACAACATTTGGTATCGGAGCTTTGGATTCTAGGGTTTCGCTGCTCCAAACAGGTCATCGTGGAATTTTCGCTATAACTTTTTTTCTACGAAGTTTCAGAAGCTGAAATTTTTATGGTACGAAGAGGCAATCCTGAGGAAGATTGGTTAAAAATTTCAGAGCTTGGTTCGAAACATTTTTGGAGATATCATATGTGGAAGTTAGGTCTTGTTTCAGGCTCCTAAACAACTCATCATGGAATTTGTGCTATAAAAGTTTTTCTACGTAGGTTCAAAATCTGAAATTCATATGGTACGAAGCTAAAATCTTGAGGAAATTCTTCAAAAAATTTCAGAGCTTGTTTCGCAATATTTTTGGAGATATGATCTGTGGAAGGTAGTGCTTTTTCAGGCTCCTGAATTTCATCTCAAAGAGGTGATCGTGGGAAAAGTTCAATAACTCTCTCTCTAGGGATTGGATTGGAGTGTCGTAAAAATTGGTTGCTATTACATGGACTTTAGTTTCTTGGCTATCAATTTCAGAGACAAAGGACAAAACAGTGACACGTGGCAAGTCATACAAGTTCGCTCTACTGAACCAGTCCAGAATTAGGTCATTGTGGGAGATTGGACACAACTTTGTCTTGGAGAATCAAAATCAGGTCAGACCTGTGGCATTTGAAAAAAGCTTCAGAGGGCTACTATAGGGCTGAATTTTAGATATCGAAGATTTACAATTATAGAGATAATTCAATTTCAATATCGAGCTCCTCAAAGCAAGTAAAAGGTGTGTATTCTTTTTCCGAATTGCATAAGTCTTGTTTGAAGAATCAAGTTGAATTGATTCCAAGGGAATATTGTAGAATAGATATCAATATTGGATTCTAAAATGGCCCCTAAAATAATTCAACACCCATTAAGCCTTCAGAAGGCTCTACTATGACTCATGAAGATGAAGAATTGCAACATGATCTATCAAAATTACAAGAGCAAGTGCAACAGATTTCACTCTCGCAAAGAGCAACAAAAAATTAAATGGAAGTTTTGAAGAAAGGCATGGAAGTGAAGATGGACGGTTTGAAGAAAGGCATGGAAGCTAAGATGGATGGCATGGAAGCTAAGATGGATGGCATGGAAGTGGGCATGGAAGCTAAGATGGATGACATGAAAGACAACATGGAAAACATGAAGAAGGATCTAAAAGTAGATATTGAAGGTTTGGCAAAGTTGATACAAGAAATGTTTCCTAATGGTGAAAAGATAGTAGAGGAAACTCATGATGGAACAAAATAAATGTTAATTGTGATTTCATAAACTCTACTATTGCAGGGAAGAACCACCATATTCAAAAAATGGACATGAAGAAGTTTGATGGAAAGGATCATGTAACATGGATACTATAGATGGAGCAATATTTTAATCTCAATAATGTGCAAAACACACAAAAGATACGCATTGCAACTTTACATTTAGAACAAAATACATTTGTATGGTATCGGTGGCTTTGCTCCCGTAAACAAATTGTCACTTGGTCAATTTTTATGGAGGAAATGATAGCACATTATGAGGATACGAAGAGAAACACCTTCTTTAGCCAATTGATAAATATGAAACAAAAGGGTTCAATGGTGGAGCACATTGAGGACTTCCAAAAAATGAATATAAGGGTAACTGATATTCCATAGGAACACAAGATTGATGTCTTCATAGGGAATTCAAAGGATAACATCCAACATGAGGCTCACCTTTGGGAACCTGATTCATTGGAGAAGGCATTCAGGTTGGAAAGAAAAATTGAAAGTAAAATTATGGTGATAAGGAAACCTACCACTCACATCTATAAAGATGGAAGTGTTGCTACTCCTAGACATCCACAACCTAAAAGGTTGACACCACAACAATTGGAAGAAAAAAAAGAAAAATGGATTTGGTATAGTTGTGATATCAAATACACTAAAGGTCATAAGGGTGTCTTTGAAAGAAATTATTTCACAGTTGTGAAGAAGAAAGGAAAATGAATAGGAAAGAGGATGTACACCGAAGACACGGCCCTAGAAGAGGGAAGAAATGAATCCGACCATATAAATTGTGTAATGCCATGGTAAAATTGCCACTCCTCAAACTCTCAAGATAGAAGAAAATATCAAGAAAGAAAAGGGTAATAGTGAGGATTGATTAGATGCTACAATTTTTATTCATTATAGGTACTTGAGGAATTAAATTGTTTCCTATACCTAGCACCAGAATTTCAAGTGATGGTTGCAAATGGAGGAACTATAAATTGCTCTGGGAAATTCCATAATATCAAGCTAACCATGGGGGAATATGTATTGACTATTCCAATGCTTGCCATTCCTATGGGAGGTGCTGATGTTGTACTGGGAGTACAATGGTTACAATATTTGGGGACAGTAACTTTTAATTTTCAAGAACTTTTCTTGAAATTTTTTTCAGAAGGAAAGGAAGTCGAATTACGGGGTATTGAGGGGAAGCCAGGAAGGATAATAAGCTCTAATGTTATGACAAAGCTTCTAAAGAAAGAACAACGAGACGTAATTTCACAATTATGCTCACTAGAAGTTCCAACATCAAAATCATCTATTTCTGCAGATCTCCAACAAGTCTTGGACAATCATTCAACCTAGTCAAAGTTATTTCTCTGCTCCTGTGGTATTGGTACACAAGAAGGATGGATCATGGCGAATGTGTCCGGATTATAGGGAGCTCAATAAGCTTACCATTAAAGACAAATTTCCCATTCCTGTGATTGATGAATTATTGGATGAATTACATGGAGCAATTTATTTTACCAAGTTGGATCTTCGTTCAGGATATCATCAAATTAGAATGAAGACTGAAGATATTCCAAAAACAGCATTTCGAACTCATGAGGGTCATTATGAATTTTTGGTCATGCCTTTTAGCCTTACCAATACACCTTCTACATTTCAAGGGTTGATGAATTCCATTTTCAAACCCTTCCTTAGAAAATTTGTGCTAGTATTTTTTGATGATATACTAATCTACAGCAGGTCTTGGAAGGATCATGTTGAACATGTTGACAGGGTGCTCAAACTATTGCAGGAGAAACAATTATATGCAAAAAAATCAAATGTTTCTTTGGAGTACAAGAGGTGGAATATCTGGGTCATATTGTATCTCACGAGGGTGTTAAAGTAGACCCTAACAAAATTAAAGCCATTAAGGAATGGAAAGTCCCCACAACCATAAAGCAGTTGCGAGGATTTCTCGAGTTAACAGGGTATTATCGCAAGTTTGTTAGAATTATGGGAGAATAGCAGCACCTCTAACAACATTATTGAAGAAAGATGCATTTTCATGGACTCCTGAAGCAACTAAGGCCTTTGAACGTCTTAAAGAGGCAATGTGCCTAGCACCGGTCTTAACTACACCAGACTTCACAAAAACCTTTATTGTGGAATGTGATGCCTCAGGAAATGGAATTGGTGCAGTTTTAATGCAGGAAGGAAGACCCATTGCTTTTGAAAGTCGTCTAATCAAAGGAAAGTATTTACAGAAACCTATTTATGAGAAGGAAATGTTAGCAATACTGCATGCACTAAAGAAATGGCGAACTTACCTAATGGGAAGACACTTCAAGGTAAAAAATGATCACGATAGTCTTAAACACTTTTTGGAACAAAGACTATCTTCAGAAGAGCAGCAAAAATGGGTCACAAAGATGTTGGGTTATGACTTTGAAATAATCTACAAAAAAGGAAAGCTTAATGTTGTTGCAGATGCACTCTCAAGAAAGAATGATGAGGTGGAAGCATTGCTTTGTGCCATTTCTATTATCCAACCAGATTGGATAACCGAAGCAAGAGATGAATGGAAGAAGGAAAAAGATGTATGGACACTCATTCAAAATTTGCAGCAAGATCCTAGTACATCTGATACATTTAGTTGGAAAAATGATTCCTTATGGTACAAAAATCGCTTATATCTTTGTAAGAATTCCCAACTAAAACAAAATATTCTTCTGGAATTGCACACTTCTCCTTTAGGAGGACACTCAGGATTTTTAAAAACTTACCACAGGGTGAAGAAAGAATTTTTTTGGGATGGCATTAAATCTGATATTCAAAATTTAGTGGCGGAATGTTTGGTTTGCCAGCAGAATAAAGTGGAAACAATTAAGACCCCGGGACTTCTACAACCTTTATCCTTTCCAAGTCAACATTGGGAGGAGATTTCAATGGATTTTATCACAGGTTTACCTAAGTCCGAAGGAAAGAGTGTCATCATGGTGGTAGTTGATAGAATTACCAAGTATGCACACTTTTGTGCATTATCTCATCCATTTAAAGCAAGTACGGTTGCTACTACATTTATGGACAGAATTCAAAAGCTACATGGAAGCCCAAGGGTTATTGTGAGCGACAGAGATCCCATTTTTACTGGAAATTTTTGGACGGGGTTATTTTCTTGTTTGGGTACTCAATTAGCTCATAGCTCATCTTATCATCCTCAATCTGATGGTCAAACTGAGATCGTAAATAAATGTTTGGAAGGATATCTTCGTTGTTTGTATCTGATAAACAAACACAATGGGTCAAGTGGTTACCTCTTGCTGAATGGTGGTATAACACTTCCTTCCATACTGCAGCAAAAATGACCCCATTTATGGCGCTTTATGGATATCATCCACCATCCATCACATCATCTTTAAGGGAAAATTCGAAGGTTCAAGCAGTGGAAGATCACATCAAGCATCAGCAAGAAGTTCTCCAACTCTTAAAGGATAACCTGAATTTGGTACAAAATCGAATGAAACAACAGGCAGATCAACATCGTAGCGAGAGAAGTTTTGATGTAGGAGATTGGGTATTTTTACGGCTACAACCATACAAACAAATGTCCCTCAAGCAAGCAAAGAAGGATAATAAATTATCGCGAAAGTACTATGGTCCTTACAAGGTGTTGCAAAAGATTGGTACTATGGCATACAAATTGGAGCTTCCTGCTTCTTCGCGAGTACATCCAGTTTTCCATGTTTCATGCTTAAAGAAGGTTATAGGTGAAAATATTCCAGTTCAAACAATATTGCCAGAACTTTATGAGGAAAGAAAAATCATATTGGAACTGGAAGCGGTCACGGAAACAAGAACTTGACAACTACGGAATCGATCAATTTCAGAGTATCTCATCAAGTGGAAGAACTTACCCACTGAAGATTCTACATGGGAGGATGAGAATTTTATACAAAAGCACCCAGAGCTACTCAAGTGTTGAAGACAACACTTTTTTGAAAGAGAGGGGCATGTTAGGTCCCTATATTACTAGTATAGTCCCTTATTGTTGTTATTTTAACCCCCTTATTGTTATTATTGTACGCTTGTAACCCCCATTTTATTATTATTGTGCCCTTAAATTATTATTGTTAGGTCGGCTAGGATTACATTGTGGCCCACTAGGATTACATTATGGCCCCATGGAATCCTATATATAGAAAGGAGGTTTTGTAAATTGGATCATCCAAGAATTGTTCATTTATGTAATGTATTGGAGGTTGCCCCCTCAAAGTGGCTTATTTCTAAGGCGTTGATCTCTCTTTTCTTCTATTTTTGGAGCTGGTTACACAACAGTAGTTGTCTCTGTAGTGTATGATCCTTCTTCTCTCATTCTCTTTGAGCTTCTATCTTCTTGGGCTACAGTCTGCAAGGTTTGACTAGTATCACCTTGTTACTCTACCTCTATTAAGGTGTTCTCCAACCATTCAAACTGATTGGAGTATTTCTTAATATATGGTTCCTTGTCATGTACATAAGGAGTTAGTTTGAATTTAATTTTCAATTTACTTATTACTCCTAGAGGATCATAACACCACAGAAAAGTTACTAAATTTAAACTCCTGCAAATAATTTTTAGCCTCTGGACCTTCATCTCTGTTATTACAAATAAAAGGGCTAGCCTGATTTTTTATTTTGAACTCTCTCTTCTTCTTTGTTTCCAAGAAATTGATTCCATCATAATTAAGAATATGTCTGATATACTCAAGGGAAAATAACCTCATTGGGAGGTATCTAGGAAGATTATATGGAATAATATTTTACCCATATACCCTTATCTTTGTATGGCTTTGATACAACTACCAATATCTTGTCCTATTATGCTCTGACAATTGTAGTAATTTCTTAATTTCCTCACTCGTTATGGGCTGCATGTTTTTGTTCAACATATTGACCATAGGATGAATGAATGAATCAATAAAATTTGTATAGGTGGACTGTGTGGAGCCTTTTCTTATTAAAGGAGTCCAAAATATGACTGACTATGGGTTACCTTCAACATCAAGATTTTGAAGGTTGATGGCAAATTTCTCTTATTGAAAATACAAAAACATGTGGAATAGGACTATTGAATACTTGAAAACACCTTATTCAGGAATTTTGACCAACTTCTCATGAATATTATCAGTAACGTATTTGGAAAATTTGAAAATGGTAGTGGGAGGATGACCAGGTGTGAAAGTAGACAAAAAACCTAGTACTCCAACATCAACATGTTCATATGTGAAATAGCCAAGAATAAAAGACAACATGCTAATGATATGTCTAGTTCTTTCAGAAAATTTTGCAAATGGGTAAGGAGGATTTACCTTGGGAATTTCTATAGATGAAGGCATGAAAGTTTGGAATATCTGGAACCTCTTGGGGAAGTCTAGATTTAGGTATAGATGTGTAAGAGCTTCAATGGAAAAATAAATTTCATCTAGTCTGGATTGGATCTCGAGCATTTGATTGATTGACTTAGCAGTAATAGTAATCAGAATTTCTTTACAGGGTTTATTATGGCTTTCTATTCAAGGAAATAGCAAGATTAACAAACTATGAATACTTCTGAGCACTAGAAATTTTATGGGAATACATACTTGGCAAATTATATTCCCATATGAAAACCTCATCTGCTTGGTCTATGAATTTCTCATGGCTCTAGCAGTGGAGCTCAGGAAGGTTAAATTCAGTGACTTTTTCATTAATCTTAAAATATCTATCGACTAAAGGAGTGTGTTCTACATCTACAACTGGGGGTTGTAGAGGATTGACAGATACAATGCATTTGGAAGCGATTTTTTTGTTAATTTATTCAATTGATTAATATTTGGCTTAAGAAAAGCTGATTTAGGCCTATAGGAGCACCTCAGAAAGATTACAGTAGTTTGCAAACTGATTTACTTTGAAACATGGGTCTATATTATGATCTTCAAAGGTTTAAACTTGTTCAATTTGTAATCTTTGTGATTTAAAAATAGTCTTAGTACCTTATATTTCTGAAAAAATAGGTCCATGGTTTGCAGGAAAAAGGATTTGGGAAGCTACAGGGATTCTTTTTTAGGTCTGCAAAGGCTTCTACTTGATTTAATTAATCAAATTGTACTTTCTGTCACAAAATGAAATCTCAAGACCTTCGTAATTTCAGTGAAAGGAAGATTAAGGTTTGTAGAAAAGGATAGGGAAGGCAATAGGCGCTTTTGGTTTGATAAAACTCCTAAACTAATTCAATTACTTCAATTACTTCCTTTTACCTTTAGGAATAGGCCTAATCACTAAAGAATACCTGGATAAAATGAGGATTCTGGTTTGCAGAAGTGCTATGAGGTACCGGAAGGCTTTCTAAGGCTCTTATGGTCTTTATAGTTCTTCAATTCGTTTCTACAATGTCTTTATCACTAAATTGGTGAATTTTGTTTGAAATTTAGTTTAAAATAGGGTCGGCAACAACTTTTTCGGTCGGGAATAGCTCTTCTGTGGAAAATTGTAACAGAAATGGTAAGAAGGGTGTAATGGCCAGCTAATATGCATTTTTAACCAATAGTGTTTTCATTGAATGCGTGGTCAATTTGAATGGGTAGGTGGTTTGACAATAGGAAGAAATACTGCTGAGCAATTTTTCGCATGAGCCAAAGGTGGTTGGCGATATTTTTTTGGATCGATGCGATTGAATGGAAATTGGCCACGTAGCTAGGAAAGGAGCTCTGAAAACCATGAATATCGCAAGGTTGGGGTGTGGTTAATGATCGGTCTATCAGATGTAATACAAAGCTTGCTAGTCATTAGATTTGGTGAGTGATGATCTGACGGATGGGACGATGCGATGGAGTGTTGGGATTTGATGGCATTGGGCCAGGGATATTTGATGTGATTTGTTATATATGCATATAAGTTGTGGTTTATATTGCATGGGGTCAAGATTTTAAGTTATGCGATAGGGTTAAATATAGAGTCAATGGGGTTAGGGAAAGTGGGACTTTATAATAGTGGGGTTTAATACATAATGGGCCCAAGATATATCACATGCGGGGAAACGAAACTATGTATTAAATTTAAAATATCGGTTCAGGTATACATATAAAGGAATAAATTAAATACAGGATAAAGGTTTAATGCAGGAGTTAATAAATAAAGTTAAATGTTAATACTATATAATGAAATGTTACCAAGTACGGGAATTTCACTAAATGTTAATGTGCAAACTTATATCGGGGAGGGATATTTGTACTGGGGCCCGACACATAGATTTAAGAATTTAGACTTACGATAAACTATTTTTATGGGTTTTTGCTATTTTTTGAATAAAGGGAAATTAGTAAAGGTACTTTTTACTTTTCCAAAGATAAAATGTGTTTTAACTTAGGAAAAGGGAATTTTTTCCAGGGAAAATGAGTGACTAATGGGGAAAATATTAAAAATGAAGGGGATGGGGTATTTTTACAAGGGAATGATTTTGAAAGAAAGTTAGTAAATGAAGTAACCAATTTTTTGCTATCCATGCCATGTGAAAACTACTTTTGCCTACCCATCAGCTACCCTAACATTTTTTTTTCATTTCTGTGGGTACATTTAAGCTTGCAAACCCTTATTTATTTTTCCTTTAATCAGCAAACTAACTAATTCTATCCTCATTTCTTCGAAGGGCTCATATTAAACTGTTGAGCTCCTTATTATTTTCTACCTAACTACTAGTATACCAATATTAAACAGTTTGGCTAGATCTTTATTCTCTATCTATCAACATAAAATTTAAAGCATGAAAGGTCAAGATTAAGGGTGAAAATGTGAAGCTCGGTTACACTTTTTGCCCTTTTTTGAGAAAAAATTTTCATTTTTTTCGGTTCTTCAACTTTCTGCAAACTATAACAATTTTTCTGTGTAGAATTTCATTTTGCGATAAAAATAAAAGTTGTGAGAAATTTTGTTAACTTTCTATTACTTATTTTTTGAAATTTTTTTATGCAGATTTGATATGTCAACTTAGCGTTTCTTTGAGTGTGTGTTTCTTAACAATCAAAGGATTCATAAGAAATCATGTTATGACGCAATGTTGTATTCATTGAAAATTTGTGTTTTTGAAAAAACAAAATGTGTTACAACAATCTAGACAGAGTCTACTTTGTTTTTGTCATATTTACAAAGCTAATGGATGCATATCATAATTACTAGAATTTTTTGAACTGGTTCAATACGAAAAACTGCGTATTTTGGATATGTTTCGCGTCGCAAGAAATTTTTTAACATATAAGTTATAAACTAAAAATCTAAAAGCTACCCATTAGAGACGATAGACCAATGTAATGCACCATAATTTTTTCAATTTTTTTTACAATGTTTTTTGGGAGATGTAAAATTTTGATTTCACTGAATCACAATGACCCTCAGAAATTGTTTGCACCCATTTTATTAGAAAAATAATTAAAATTAATAAGCGTTTATGAAATTCCATAAAAGTTATATTTCCTGAAAGTAGATTCAATTCTGAAAATGCTTGTCTTGGTTCTGACAGTTAATTAACAACCTTTCATGGAGTTTAATCAGTCCAAAGTTGCAGAACTGTTTTCAGAGCCTGGTTTTTGCCTAATTGGTGACGCGTTAGTTTGGCCGAACTTTTAGTCCAAGTTCGGCAGAACTATGTTTTTCGCTTAAGGCTCGTTAAATCTAACGTCTTAACAGTTCGGCCGAACTTTTGATCAAAATTTCGGCCGAACTATTGTATAACTCTCCGTCGGCCGGAAAATTTTGCGGAGCCCCCTACTAAAACACATTTCGCGTCAATATAAATTGCCGCAAAATGATTCAAAATTTTCGCACACTTCATCTCATTTTACAAAGATTTTGGTTTGGGTTCAAAAAATTTTCTTCAAAGTTTGGGTTTAAGAACATTTCTTGGAAGCAAATTGATTTTTTGGAAGACATTTCTTGGAGGTTTCTTCAAAGTTTGGGTTTAAGAACATTTCTTGGAAGCAAATTGATTTTTTGGAAGACATTTCTTGGAGGTATGTACGTGTTTTGAGTTGAAGTAAATCTTTTGAACTTCGTTTCATTTTTATAAAACATTTTTCTCTCGAATTTTTTAAAGTGTGTGTTTTGGATTGGAGTATGTATTTTTTACAAAAAAATTACACTGAATTTTTTTAAATTAAATATTTTGTGATATTTTTTGTAATTGAGTTATTGTCTAATTTTTTGAAGGAAATTTTTTGAACTTCATACCCTATTATCATGGGAAATCGAAGAACTTGTGCGAGAAGATATGATCGAAAAAGAGACCCTGAGGAACGTAGAGAAGAGACGAGACAATCTCGCAAAAGAAAGTTAGAAGCCCTCTCAAATATTGAAGAGGAAAATCAACCTCAAGCAGAAATTGAAGAAGGTATGTAAATGTAAATATTATGATCTATTGATATATTTTTAAAATTTTCCCAATGTAAAATGTGAATCTTAATTTTTATTTGATGAACTAGTTTGAAAAATATTTTGTTTAATGTAAACAGACAGAGATATTCCTCAAAATATTGAAGAAGAAAATCAACCTCAAGCAGAAATTGAAGCAGGTATGTAAATGTAAATATTATGATCTATTGATATATTTAAAATTTTTCTAATGTAAAATGTGAAGCTTAAGTTTTATTTGATGAACTAATTTGAAAAATATTTTGTTTAATGTAAACAGACAAAGATACTCCTCAAAATATTGAAGAAGAAAATCAACCTCAAGCAAAAATTGAAGCGGGTATGTAAATGTAAATATTATGATCTATTGATATATTTAAAATTTTCCTAATATTTATTGACATAGTTATTAATTTAGTGATTTATTGAATATGTACTATTTTTTTGAATATGTACAGATGAAATCACTATCGATAATGAGATGTTAGAAAATGTTGACACTCACACATATGGAGATAAAAAACCTGACCATGTTATACGATATCGTGTCAATCGCATTTTTGAAGAGTATTTCTTAAATGAGCAAGTGACAGTTCATGCTCAAATGTTGAAAGGTCTCCTATCATTAAAGAAATTAAAAGAAGCGACGACACTATTGGGTATTCAAAAATCAACCAAAGATTAAAAAAATGAATGAAGAGGTGATAAAAAATATGAGTAATGCTATAAAGTCAATTAAGAGATCTAGAGATAAAGATGTTTCAAATATACGTAGAGGAATACAGATGGCAATAGTTTCACCAAGTACTCAAGAGAATCGTTTGGTAACATCTATGGCACGAGCACTGGGAACCTCGTGAAAAACTCTGCACAAAAATAGAAAATTTTGACTGCAAATAGATTTAAATGATGAACTCACTTGTTGGAGAGCTATTTGTAGGCAACCATACAAAGATAGACTTGGAGAAAATGTTAAAAAAATAATATATGAATATTGGAAGAACAATTCGCGTGTTTCACCAACTGCAAGACATGTGATGCGAAGAAGAATAGCACGAAATCAGTATGAATAACATGAAAAACATCTCTTGGAAACCACTCAGATAGAGTTATTCAACAAGTTCAAAAAAGAGAATCGTCAAATTCATGTTTCACTCAGTGCTTTTGTTCAACAAAAACCATGGTATGTAAAACCTATCACCGTACGCGACACTTGTTGTTGCCGTTATCATGTGGAATTTGAGTTATATTATGACACATTCCTTGATTTCGGTAGAACATTATGGAAGAATTCACCTCCTCCTTCCACTATCCGTGAATTCATATCTCAAATTCTATGTGAAAGAGAAAGCGATGAACTATTTTACAAAAAAAATGTGTTGGTGGTAAAAAATGCGATGATTGTGGAAATTTGACTAAATTTCAAAACAAATATCGTATTGATATAAATGATCAATCATTGTCCAACATGAAAGTGAAATGGAAGAGATATGAATATATCGGTACATCGATTCAAGGTGCAAATAATGTTAAAAGAATCGAATTACGAGAAGACAAAATTTTTCTGATAGACTTTTTGAGAAAGTTTGAGGCAGAAATTTACAAATACACCAAGCATTCCCATAGAGCTCGATGGCAAGACTTGCAATTCAAAAAATCTCGTGAATTTTTTCCACCAGGAACCATTTTGTCAGTGATTGATTTTGCAGAAAACTACACATTTGTTCCACAAAAAGAAATTCAGAGTGAATACTATCATTCTGACCAAGTCTCCATGCTCGTACATATTCTATATAGACATGCTGAACAAAATGTCGATCATATAGAAAGCACGAGTGAAAATCGACATATAATTAAATAATATCACTTTTATATCAGTGACGATCATACACATGATACTTTTTTTGTACAACATTGTTTTGGAAGAATTTATGATTCATTGAAAGATCGTGGAATAACATTCAATGAACATTGGATATGGTCAAACGGATGCGCAGGTCAATTCAAATCTACATGATCATTCTTTTGGTTGTGTTGTCTTCATAAGAAAACATGCATTAAACATTGTTGGAATTTCTTTGAGATTGGCCATGGAAAAGGAGAACATGACGGTGCAGGAGCATGCATAAAACGAGTACTTCGAAGATCTCAAATGAACCACTCTGCACGCCGACTTGTGAACGTTGAAGAAGTTGTTCAATGGTGCATCGCTACTCTAAGCCATCAGAAAAACCCATCAAGAGAAGTGCGAAGGTACATTCAATTTAATTTATATTGGAAATATAATTTTAAACATTATACATTTATCATGCAATGATTATTTTTAATTGTATTTTGATATCATATTTACAAATTCTTTTTCTAATTTTCCATATAAAGGTTTTTCTGGCATATTGGAATCGGAGACGTAGATAGATCAATTGGAAATGACGTTGAGACAATAAAAGGGACTCAAAAATTGCATTCAATTCAAACAAAGTTGTCCACAAATGTGTTTGCATTGGATAAAAGAAAATATTCTTTTTTTTGTGATGTTTGCATAGATAACACAAAATCCAATGACGTTTGTGAAAACAAAATGTATGTGAACGATTGGAAACAAACAGAGCTAAATACAAAGGGAAAAATGTTTGTTGCAATGTTTGAAGAAATGCAATTAGTGGAAACTACAATATCATCCGATGGTGATCGAGTTTCTGATCTTGTTAGAGAAGGTAAAATTTGAATTACTTTCTAATGATTTAAAGATCTAGAAATAAATTTAAATATGCATAATTAAATGCTAAATTTATTTTATTGTGCAGGAGATGTTTTTGTTGTAATTGCACCTATTGAAAACGATGAAAATGTGAAGTATTATCTGATGCATTGCACTGAACGAAAAATGAAATTATTACAAGACTATAATGATCACGGATTTCAGTATGACAGAGGGTCTATTATACTGAAAGGTTATTTTTTCAAACAAACTCATCAAAGTGGAGACTTTGTTTACTTTGAAGACTATGAACCTGATTCCATAAGTTGTCAATATAGTCACTTGGTGTGTGCAGCACGCATAAAGTTGATAGAAGTTCAATGAAAGAAAAAATCGAAAATTAAGAAATGGAAAATGTCAAAATCCGATCATGAACGGATTATTGAGGATGGAATTCCATTAGAATTTTTTTGAGTGAAGTGTCCAACAATTTATTATCTTTGGATTAAATATGTTTTAGAACTTCCAGTACTCAACTAAAAATTGAGCTTCTTATGTTATTTGTGGTTTTCACATGTTACAAATTGTTTGGGTACAAGCACGTGCTCTAGTATCAACTAAAAGTATTTTTTCTATACATGTGCATTGATGAAAAATGTTATATGTATTGGATATATATATATATATATATATATATATATATATATGTAGATATTCTAGAATGAAATTAATTGTTCTTGTATATGTTTTCCGACCATATGGTACAAATTATTTCACTTTATTTTGTAAGGTCAGATTTGGTCCCCATATGGCCTAGCCTCCAAGGGATGAGATAACAAGTGGTTGTCCCCACTTGCCCGAATCTCAGCTTTTAAGTACAATTTTACTGTTTATGGCAGGCATCTTACATGATGTCCTAGCCAAGGATAGATTCTCTTTGTTTCAAGTTTTCGGTAAAAGTTGTCACCGAATGACCTACTAGGATATTATAAATACTAGCTTTGTAAGATCATTTGGCATTCGGGAAAATTCGAAAGTCTTAGACAAATTCTTTAATGAATTCCAATGCACTAGACCAAAGTTGGTGACCTACTTGGTTTTTTACCCAAGAAATTCCAAGGTACTCTTCTTACCTTTGGCCCCCAAAGCTACAATGGAGTTATAGGAAGGTGAAGAAAATTTTTTTCACTGATAGGAATTTGGTCACTTCCCTAATCTCCCCTTATCAAAAAGTTCCTATCTACTACATTATCCAGCATGTACTCAAGATCACTATTTCGTAATTAGAATATCACAATATCATAGGTTCTCACAAAAATACATGGAATGCCATTACGACACTCATCTAACAATGGGGAGCTCAAAACCTAGAAAGCTCCTCGTCCCCTTAATAATAATGTGTTTAATTTAGTCTTTTAGGTGAGGATTAGGTGTGAATCTTGTTTTCACATACAAAAATAATTAATTGTTTAATCCCATAAATTTGATTATTCACCAAAATACATGTCATATCCACTATTTGTCTCTCCTACAAATTCCCATTATTTTATTAAAATATGATTTTATCTCACCCAACTATCACATGTTCCTAAATTTACTCCTAATTGTTCCCTATGCCCTAAATCTACTCCTAATTGTTCCCTATGCTGCTTTTCCCTTACTTATTTTTAGAAAGTTATTTTCCTAGATCCATCATAACTATGGATCTATCAAGGGCCGAGAGGGATCAAATATCTAGAGGTGCAAACCTCTTTTTTGAGTGCAAAACTTGAGGAAAGGTTTGCACCTCGAGAGATTTGATCCCTCTAGGCGCTTGATAGATCCGTAGTTAAGATGGATCTAGGTTGATTTCAGTCGTGTGCAACTAAGGAAAAACTATCGATAAACCATTTTAAATATGCTAAATATGTTTGAGATTTATCATGTCATTTTAATTTTAAATTTTCTTAGTTACCTCAATTTTTTGAGATGATAAATATTGTAGAATAACTTTAATAATGGAAAATGATCAAATAAAATTTTTGAATGCGAAGTGACAATGTAATAATATTGAATGATAGAATGTAATCACTTACAAATAGCATTTATTGTGATCAATCTTAAACTATTTTCTTCTTCTATTATTATTGTCACCCTTATTAGTTTTGTCATCTTTCCACATTGATTATATTAAAAAGAAAGTAAAAATCATAAATCATAAACCATTTAAATATTTAGCTCGAACTCTTGTAGTAAACACCATACATTATCTCTCTTGCTCTCTAATATTATTAGGTTTAATTATTATAACACAAAAATCGTTCTACATTGTCAATAATTTTTTGCGCTTACACTAAAATCAATGAACACTATTAATCCAATGACTTTACAAGTAATGTACCATCATACATGCAATTATATCAAATCAGAAATCAACATATACAATGAAATAAATGGGGATTGTCTTGTTACAAGTAACATAATTTCAATTTACCACATGTGCAAATGTAGGTTGAAACCATCCAAAAATTTAAGTTGTAGATTGAAACCATCCAAAACTTTAAGTTTTAAAACCCTTTTGATTATATATTGTGCAACATTAAAACATTAAACATTTAAAGTTCATTAAATATCACATGCAAAATGTAGATTGAAACCATCCAAAAATTGAGTTTTAAAAACTTCACATGCCATGCAAATTATAATTCAACTATCCAACAAAAACATTTAACATTAAATATCACATGCCAAATGTAGTTCAGATGACAAAATTACTTCACATTTACATGCCCAAAGTACTAAAACCATCCAAAAATTAAATAAAACAAATTATATAATAACAATGTAATAAAATATGTCCAAAAATTGTAAATCTCACAAGTATCAAACTATATCAAGTTTAACAAATTTTAAAACCATCTAAATTTTGAAATCAAATCTACTATAAATCATGTCCATCAAATGGAGGATCTAGCGTCTTCCCTACTAGGGTCTCAGTCCGCGCCCTATCCTGTGAATAGGAAACCTACATACACAATGCACATGTACTTGAACATTAAAATTTGAAGTTTTAAAAATGAATGAGAATATATATATCTATAACTTCATGTAAAAAAAATATATAACAAAAAAATCATGCAATACCTCGTAAGGTTCCCTCTCCATTTGATGAACAGGTTCTCCCATAGAAACATCTGCAGTGGTAAACTATAAAATATACATGTACAGTTATATATATATATATATATATATATATATATAAATTAAAAACTTTCAAATGAAAATGCACATGTACATATATAAACTTATTTTCAATAATATTAAAAAAAGGAACTAAAGACAACTTGTTCAAATGCTGTGGATGTTCCTATCTCCGTCGCTAGAGTCCTCGGATTAAAGAAATCTTCTATAGGAACCTAAATTCAAAAAATTTTAAATAACTCAAAATATAGATCTCTCTCTCTCTCTCTCTCTCTCTATATATATATATATATATATATATCTCAATTTTTAATGGAAATTTTTGAGGTAGAATATATATATATATATATAAATTTTAAACATAAATTTTAAACTTGTGAAAAATTGTCCATACTCGTGACTCATATCCCAATGAAGTAGAAGGTACATCTCCTAAGGAAGAAGAAGGTACCGCCATCCCAAAAACATCAGACGGAATCGGTACCTGTTAAAACATTTTATCAAATTATATATATATACATACATGTACATGTGTGGCAACAATTATTTATTTTAGAGTCACTTAAAAAACACTAACATACATGTGCCAACATATCATGATGGTCAGACCCATCTGCATCGTTTGAACCGGAGGTCCTGAACGTAATATTAACATTTTCATCACACATCATGCCTGAGAACTGCAAATGGTGTTTTAACATATAATCATACATTTTTGTTAGATTAATGTACACATACAAATAAATGTATACATGTACATACACATGTATTTATTACAAATTGTACACATGTATATGTAAAAATAATTTCAAACCCTAAGGTCACTAACACATACCGTTTCGGTGCCCTCTTCCTCATGAAAAATTAGGTCTTGCAGACCATTGCGACAATTTATTGCATATGTTTGGAGATCTTCAACATTAATGTTGTAAATCTCCTCATCTGTACGATAAAAAAAATTGGCACGTGCATTTTCACGTGCTCTTTGTCGATTTAAACAAAGATCGACTCCACTCAATCCGCTATGAACATTGTCGATCATAACATCTCTTGCTTCTCGACTTATTTGAGAAGTCGCATCCATTTCTGATCACAGAGTTTCGACTCGAAACGGTCGACTCACCAATGGCGGCTCAGGGCGAGGCAACTCCACATCTCGCTTAGCGCCCTTACGTTGATATAATCGACCTCTCCCCGGGCCAAAAAATTCTGAAGGAAGGTCATTGTAGTCGAGTTTCATACCCAAAAAAATTCTGCATAAAACATTTCTGCAAAATAAACAGGAACCTCATCGTTCCATGGAAGCCTTCCAAAGGCCACAAGATGTCGATCATACAAATCACCAGCTTTGTCTGGGTGCTTGAAATACTACACCTTCAACATTTTTCTTTTTGGCCCTTCCTTATAATTAAACATTGACTTGGCCTCTGCTCTTGTAACTTTTTGTTTTATGTCCTGCCATTTATCGGGACCTATCACTGTTTATTTTCTCTTTCTCATCAGTTCTACAAACGAATCATTCGTTGGCCCCAAATTTCTGTTCACATTTACCATTTCACCCAATGAATGTGTAACTATTTCAAGGCTTTGTCTACTCTCAGTAGGTAGAGACAAAGCCATGAGATCTCTTTGCAATTTTGCATGAAGGCTTTCACACCTTTGTAAGGTGCATTCCGCCATGTTGGTTTCCCATGGTATATCAGTAATCTCAGCCGGATAAGTTGTGCTGGGTTGACAGCCTTCTTCTTGAATGTAGCGAGCTACCATGCGTCTATTTTAACCACTAGCTCGAACATTTTCGGCCTCTGCATCAATATATATATAATTTCGTATATTAGAAAAAACACGTGTAAAAAAAGTTGTACAAATTTAATGAAAAAATATTGAAATTGATGGCAACCTTGATGTTGTTGGTTAACATCTTCTCCAACATGACCCTGCTGAGAACCAGCCCCAGAATGACGCTGCTGAGAACCAGACCCACAATGACCCTGTTGAGAACCAGCAGCGGTTGATTGGCCTTCGGGGGAATAAATATCACCCCCTTCCTGCAACCTGCTACCACTCATACCTTGACCAGTTGAACCTTGGCCACGCTCCATGGATGGAGTTGAAACCCTTCTCCTCTTACCTCCTAAAAATTAAAATATGAAACTTATTAACAACTAATTTAACTCACAAAGTTAATAAAAAAATCAATTCCATATGTACACACATGTATGGAGATTTAACATTATATTTAAATATCGTGAACATTCCCCGATCCCTGAACCTCCATATGGGATTTGGCTGATCTTCGTTGTTCATCCTCCATGATATATATCTATTGGTCGACATTTAAACAAAATAGATTTCAAAAAATAAATTTGTAATTTAGTGTACACAAATTATGTAGAACACAACTTTCAAAGCAATAATTGATCATGTGTGAAACTAAATTTAATCGAAAAAGAAATTATAAAAATGATAAGTTCACCAAATTGTGCTTTACATGGTGGGATCACACTTGGTATAAAATTTACCACTTATACACTTTAGTTTGTGGGAGAAATGACACATGTACATAGTTTACCTTAAATTTGTTGTGTTTTATGGATATTAAAATGAAGAACTTATATTTAGATCCATTCCAGAGATTGACTGTAGGGGCATTTACTAGATATGTCACCTTTCATAAAAGATGAGATCCAGAGGCTACCTGGCCCTTTACAGAATCTGCCTATAGAACTTGTAGAAGTAAACACTAGAGGCATTAACAATATCAAAGAACGTTTTCATGCTCAGACATGTGAATGTGTCTCTTTCCCTACGCAAAAAAATAGTTCAAGGTAGTTAATCTTCATAGACATGTCATCAAGCAAGTCAATGTGATCATCCCCAACTTACTTTTTATGAAATTAGGCTTGGAATCTCATTTTAGAGCTCAAATTTTTAGGAAGGATTTAAGTATCCACCTTTCAAGAATCACTATAAGAGGTTGATAAAGAATATAAGAAGACAAAAAACTAACCAGTGGTGTACTAAATGTATTTCTTGGGAGGTAGATTGGCATATGGACATTTGGTAGCTAGAAATTTTGCTAACAGATGGTTAGATTTCTTATCTAATTAAGGCCTTGCATGTATTTTGATGTTTCATGAATTTCTTTGCAAATTCAAAGTATGGTGCATGTTGCATGAAGCAAGATGTTGAAAGTAGAGTTACGTTGACACACTTAAATGCAACAAATATGGAAATTTGTACCTGAGCTCCATTATTTGACTTGAGATTCGGTTGTTTGAAGAGGCATGTTTTGTCGATTTGTGTTTGGTTGATGGTTTTGTACACCAATATGTAAGAGTACATGGAGATATTCACATGATGTGAGTTTTTTTTCTTTGAAGGAGAAAAATGATATGTCAGCGAGCTATGTTTCTTGCATGATGTGTTTTCAGTTTGATGGTTTTGTTTGTGACAAGACGTCACAAGATTTTGGGAAGGTCCACTCTTGAGCGAGAGCCTCATGATTACAACCTAATTATGAGAATCAAATGGGATTGCATCCTTATTTTGAAAACAAATAGGATTCTGAGCTACCTAGGACTCGAACCATTATTTTTAAATTTGAAATATCATGGTGTGTTGTTTCAATCCCTGAATCCAAAATCCTAACATAAATTGTTTTATTCTTTTTTTGGAGGATTTAGTTGGTTATATTAAAATTCAGTTGAATTTAAAATTCTTGGCTTAGTGGCATGAACCAAACATATTGTACATATTAAATTCAAGGAATTTCGCTCTCCCAATCATTTCTAAATCACCCATATCACCAAGAAAACATGTTTTAAAAGAACATACTTTGGTATGGGAAGGACCTTCGATTTCAAATATTATAAGAAGGTTTTTGATATGGTTGAGAGAATGTGGAAAATAGAATCCATAAACAAATTATTTTTCAAAAAGTATTACTTTCAAAGTATCAACAAGGAACATGTACAAGGGCGTTCAATGAATTAACGCTATTTATTTAAATTCCATTATGTATATCTTACTCATAATTTTAACAAATTATTAAATAATGATCTAGATTGGATAATTATATTATTTGTCATATATTTTGATGCTTATAGAGTGAAAAAACTTAAAGAATCAACTTGTAGGTTCATTTTAATGGTGGGTGGAGAATTGGGGTCTAAAACTTTTTGGAGTCATTTTGAGGCATTAAATGACATTTCTGGGGGTCAAACGATTATCCCTTGTGCCGAAATCTTGACCATTATTCTACACTTAAAGACATATCCAATGGTGCAAGAAAAACATCAAACGATGTCCATTAAAAATTTATACCTTTAGTAAGTTGACCTATCATGTTGACCACCATGGTACGAGAGAATGACATCTTAGCCCCATTACTCATGCATGGCAAGCTAGCTACATGTGGAATTTTAACAAGACTCTAAAAGCTCTAAAATCACAAACCTCGTTAATGGTTGACAGAGTCAAATCTTACACCTAGTTGGCTATCACACTAGGTTAAATACTTGGCCATTAGGAGGAATAAGAGTTCCATTTTGTGTTATTGTATTTTGTTCCATAGTTGAAAATACAACTAGGATTGTGGATTTAGAGAGAAAAATGTATGAAGTTAAGTTTTTATAGCAACCTTACACGCTAAAAGTCGTAGCTAACTCTAGAGAGATTACCTCTTTCTTTGTACTCACATATTTTCCATACCAGAAAAGAGAGAGTAGAGCATGTTTACATTTTAGTGTTGTTTTTCTCCCATAAGGATTTCCTAGGGAAAAAGGAGTCTAGAGCATCATTAATTTTTAGGGTTGCTTGTCTCCCATATAAGGATTTCCTAGGAAAATAATTGTGTTGATTGTCTAGAGATATTTATGTGTGTGTTTCATTATGTTCTCTATTTCTTATGTTGTGTTTCATTATGTTTTATATTTCTTACATTTCTTACATTTCACATAAGATATATAAAAGAAATTGCACATGTTCCTTTTGTGGTTTGAATAATCATAATGTTTATAAATGTTGGAAGAAGATATCCACGCACATTGAAACTTTCTAAATAAATGAGGCAAAAATTCAAAGGCCCATTGGACAAGGAAAATGATGTTGAAAATAACATGCAATTGTTTATTACTCATTGCCATAAGAAAGGTCACCTTGTGGACAAGTGTTGAACTTTGTACCCAACAAGTCATCCACAACATTTGAAGAAGGTGGAAAGAGATAACGACAAGAATGGAAAAGAGGATTCCATAATCGATGAGGGTCAAGATGATTCACATGATGAAGTGCAGCTAAAAGAAGCACCATTGAAATGGTTTGCTAACAGATGGTTAAATTTCTTATCCTATTAAGGCCTTGCATGTATTTTGATGTTTCATGAATTTCTTTGCATTTACTCAAAGTATGGTGCATGTTGCATGAAGCAAGATGTTGAAAGTAGAGTTATGTTGACACACTTAAATGCAACAAATATGGAAATTTTTACATGAGCTCTATTATTTGACTTGAGAGTCAATTGTTTGAAGAGGCATGTTTTGTCGACTTGTGTTTGGTTGATGGTTTTGTACACCAATATGTAAGAGTACATGGAGATATTCAGATGATGTGAATTTTTTTTTCTTTGAAGGAGAAAAATGATATGTCAGCGAGCTATGTTTCTTGCATGATGTGTTTTCAGTTTGATGGTTTTGTTTGTGACAAGATGTCACAAGATTTTGGGAAGGTCCACTCTTGAGCGAGAGCCTCATGATTACAATCTAATCATGAGAATCAAATGGGAGTGCATCCTTATTTTAAAAACAAATAGGATTCTGAGCTACCTAGGACTCGAACCATTATTTTTAAATTTGAAATATCATGGTGTGTTGTTTCAATCCCTGAATCCACAATCCTAACATAGATTGTTTTATTCTTTTTTTGCAGGATTTAGTTGGTTATATTAAAAGTCAGTTGAATTTAAAATTCTTGGCTTAGTGGCATGAAATCTTGACCATTATTCTACACTTAAAGACATATCCAATGGTGCAAGAAAAACATCAAACGAAGTTCATTCAAAATTTATGCCTTTAGTAAGTTGACCTATCATGTTGACCACCATGGTATGATATAATGACATTTTAGCCCCATTACTCATGCATGGCAAGCTAGCTACATGTGGAATTTTAACAATACTCTAAAATTTCTAAAATCACAAACCTCGTTAATGGTTGACAGAGTCAAATCTTACACCTAGTTGGCTATCACGCTAGGTTAAATACTTGGCCACTAGGAGGAATAAGAGTTCCATTTTTTGTTATTGTATTTTGTTCCATAGTTGAAAATACAACTAGGAGTGTGAAGTTAGAGAGAAAAATGTATGAAGTTAAGTTTTTATAGCAACCTTACACGCTAAAATTCTTAGCTAACTCTAGAGAGATTACCTCTTTCTTTGTACTCACATATTTTCCATACCAGAAAAGAGAGAGTAGAGCATGTTTACATTTTAGTGTTGTTTTTCTCCCATAAGGATTTCCTAGGGAAAAAGAAGTCTAGAGCATCATTACTTTTTAGGGTTGCTTGTCTCCCATATAAGGATTTCCTAGGAAAATAATTGTGTTGATTGTCTAGAGATATGTATGTGTGTGTTTCATTATGTTCTCTATTTCTTATGTTGTGTTTCATTATGTTTTATATTTCTTACATTTCTGCCCTCCTATTTTTCTTTCCAATCAAGGTTTATAAAGTAACATGAGAAGCAACATGAGACTTGGAACAATCATTTTCAGTATCTATATGGAAGGCAAGAAGGATTATATCCCCTTAAGCTTAAGCTTATGTAGTTTGTCAATTTTTATCATATATTTTTTGGTAAGGGTAAATGTTTTTTTATCTATAGTACAAGTCATGAGTTCCCCAATTTTACCTCATGTAAAGCATGATACTAGGATTACTACAATTTGTACTTGGTTTTTTATTGTGATGATGCCCTGTCTCAATCACTTGGTTCAAGAGAAAGATTATATGGATACTCATGTCAAAATCAACATTCCTAGTTATTGGACCCAGGGTTGACTGGATCATGAAAACGAATAAATATACTACTATTCAGCCATGGCAGGGACTTGCTGCTCTGTAGATCGTCTTGTTAAATTATATCTCTTTAACCAAATTTTGTTGTCTTCCGTATTAATTCATATTAAAGCAAATAAACTTTAGGCCCAAATTTCATGTTAATGTTAAAAAGTGTCACACAACCAGTATTGTATGTTTGCCATCTGTCGTGGTACATTTTTTCCATGTTCCATTGTTCACCGTGGTCTTATGTTTTCTCCCCCTCCTTGGTTCAGAAGGGCTGGGAGCACCATTAAATGAAAAGAAATGCAGTTGGTGACATGGAAGCCTAATATATAACAACAAACAGATTAAATGCACACAGATACGAAAGTGAGGGGTAACTGATGTTAGTGCTCCCGGAAATGGGGCTACTTGTACCTTCTACTACATCTTCTGAATCACCCTTGGTATGGGGACATCAATCCTTACGGTACCCCTCACATCACTCATTGGTAGCAGTCGGAATTTTGAAGGGAGACATTCACAGGTCAGAAACACCTCACTCAACGAGCACCAGAATCAGTTAAAAAAAGTACTTTCTGCTGGGAAATGCCAAAGCTAGGTAGTATGAATATGAATAGAAAATACTTGATATATGTCCATGGCAATGAATGTCTTTATTCTTACTATTTTTCTGTATGAAAAAAAATACCATCCCATTACAATACCCAGAAACTTGCGAGGGGAAAGAAACTTATTGGTTAATAATGTGTGTATGCCTCCACAAGAAGGCGGATCAAACACAGTATGTGCAGTGGATGATCCAACTCATAATATTGTAGATGTTACTGCATGAGGTAAGGCAACATGCTCCTGTCATGGCTACTATGTTTGTAACAATGTTCCTCTTTTTCAACCAACTTTAAGGGATGGCTTCTATAAATGCCATGCCCACTTCACAGGCTTCAAAGGAGGGGCTTACGGGTACAAGTGTTAGTATTTGCAGCAGTGTATGGGAGTTCGATATGGGTGAATTTTATTAGGGAAATGTGCTGGCCATAGCCATTCCGAAATGGAAATTTGGATTTCACTCTAGGACCCCATGAAAAATTGCAAAAATAACTTTGACATCTGATACATCTTTTATCCTTCTAAATATGTTTCAACCTTGAATATGAATATACATATTTTTTTTATACTATGATACTTCGTTTATACTCCATTGTCTAAATTGTATAATTAAATTGTATTATTGGTGTAATATAATCATCACCATCCCAGTGGGACATTCAACAAGCACTTATTATTTGTTTTATTTTATTTGCCTTCGGAGTTTCAACAAGCCCCTATTATTTGCTTGTTATTTGTTTTATTTTAATTGACTTGGGAGTTTCAACAAGTGCCTATTATTTGTTTTGTTTTGTTGGGAGATTTCACGGGATATGTAACTTAAGTCTTACTCAAATCTTGAACGTGTCATTCGTATTCGCCACTTGTATTCAACAAGTTATGTGAGCTACTTAAATTTTCAATGTATCATAATTTTTCTTCTTTATATATTAGCATTAGATCATAATTTTTCTCATCTATATATCGGCTACTTAAATTTTCAATGTATCATAATTTTTCTTATTTATATATTAGCATTAGATCATAAATTTTCTCATTTATATATCAGCATTAGATCATAATTTTTCTCATTTATATATCAGCATTAGATCAGATCAGGTTGTAGCACTCAAATCGATGTGTTTTATTTATATATTTTCTGTAAGGTAATCTAGATCAATCACAATCATTGTATCCTTAATCTTTTCTTCTATGTCTAGCTAAACTAACATGTTCTTCTAGTTTCTAGATTATTAGTTTATATATTATGAAACCTTTGTAGTGGAAAACTATATATATATTCATATTTTTCAGATGCATATCTATTTTCTTCTACTTACCATTTTAAAGTTTTCTAGTTACTATTTTTAAGTATAACTACTTTTTTTGGTAAAGAATGTAAGATTTCTTTTCTGCTTTTTTTGGTAAAGAATGTAAGATTTCTTTTCTGCTTTTTTTGGTAAAGAATGAAAGATTTCTTTTTCTGCTTTTACTGTTGGAAGTACAAAACATGGAAAGTTTTTTTTTTTTTTTTAAAGAATAGTAAGATTTCAATGTTCTAGACCAATATGTCACTGCATTGATTTAATTGAAATAGCAGTAGCTATGTGGGATTATAGCCCATACATGTCATTGAAATGGCATGCATTCAATTGAAATGGTAGTAGCTATGTGGAATTATAGCCAATACATGCATCCAAACATCATGTACCCATAAACCTAAGTAGGATTATAGCCCATACATGCATCCAAATATCATGTACCCATAAAACTATAAAATTATGTAATTGTTGAAACTTCTAATGCATTTCCCATTTGTGTTTCTTTAGTGTAATTCATTTAAAGTCTTCTTCCAGTAAGATTGGAAAACCTTAAACAATGTGCTAATTATTCCTATTGTCCAATTGGAAAACCTTAAACAATGTGCTAATTATTCCTATTGTCCAAAGCAATCTGCCAGTCTTGTAAAATTATACACTGTAACCTTAAACAATGTGCTAATTAGTCCTATTGGCCAAAGCAATCTATCAGTCTTTTAAAATTCTACACTGTAATATTGGACCATTTCTGGATGCCTATTGCCCAAAGAAATCTGCCAATCTTGTAAAATTGTTGTACAGTCTAATGTTGAACCATTTCTGGATTGTGGATAACCCTTTCTAGATTATGAATAACCTGGGAACGAGGTTCTTAACATTCAGCATTTTCAAGAAAACATGAGGCTCTTAACATTCAACATTTCCAAGAAAAAACAAAAGAACTATTGAATGGTTGGTATTGCAGTAGCAGGGTTGTTAACTGTTACAATATGAGGGTTGTTAATTTCTACGGGTTTTTAGTTTGGATAATCTCGTATGAAGAGATAAACATCATAATTTTAACAAATATTTTTTTTTATATTTTAACATTTTTTTTCCAGAAATGAAAAAACGTTGTTTACTACTATACATAGTCTATATAGAAAATCACTGGCATCATTCAGGTAGCCCCACACACACAACATTTTTTGAAAGAGGCGATAATTTTTGTGACATACCCGAGTTCTACTGGATGCAAAGTAACTCGACGAGCGGGGACGACAGGAGCACCACGGCGGCCGGGAGTAGCAACAACGCAGCCAGAGCGAAAAAAAATGCGCGTACAATGAAAACTGTAAACCATCAAACTTCGCGGGTGACTTATTTATAAAAAATAGTTCGACTGAACTATTTTTTTTTTAAAAGTTCGGCCGAACTTTTGATGCCGGTTTTCCAATTCCTGGCAAAAATTTTGTTTGCCCGCGCTGTCAGTGTGCCATCAATCTAAACGGAATCACGAGTTCAGCCGAACTATTACAAATTTTGGTTGAACTATTGTTGAAAAAAAAATTCGGCCCCTGATTCTCACAAAAGTGTAACCCAGCTTCACATTTCCGCCCTTAAGCATTTTGACTTTCATGGATTGTGGCATTTTCAACAAGCTGCACACAATATAATTTTTTTAAAGTGAAGTAAAAAGTAGTTACATTTGAATTTGCATCACTTTCATGATCTATTTTTATCTCTTTTTTGTTTGGGGTTCATTTTTTATTCTTTTTTGATTTTCTTTCTTTCAAGTCCTTTGGTTTTTCTTTTAGGACTTTTACCCTCTTTACATTTTTTATTTTTAATATGTGAAAACAATTTTGCAGAAATAAAAGTATGTACATATTACAAGACTTATTCAAATTCAATTCAAAATTATGAATCCTATTATTATAAGACTCTAACAGAACCATGATTTATTTTTTAGACTAAATCATTCACATTTTTTATTTTGTTGCTTCCCTAAGATTTTTTCTTTTTTGACTTCTTTATTTAGGGAAACTAATTCTAACATTTTATTCCGACATGCATAAAAACATAATTTTTCCTAACATTTTTTTAATTTTTTCTTTCATCCATATCCTAACTTAACATTTTATTATTCATTTTTTCAACTAACATGGTAACTTAACAAAACCAGATATTGTTACAACATCAGCTCTAGCTAGGGATTGTTTCCCCTAGTGGGATGCAAAGAACAAGTAGTTCCATGTGCCTTTTCCTCAGGCTATGGAGTCTTTGCTGTAGAAAATAAGCAGACTTGAAATGGTAAAATAAATTGATAATGTACAATGATAATGTAGGATCTCCTTTAATACTGTATATAATGTTTCAAAAATATGACATAGACAGGGACTGTTGAGAACTTTCCTTCCAAATTTTGTAGCACAAATGTGTTATTTCCCTTTAAATATGAAATTCTATGTGGTCTAGACCATAGATTTTCAAACTTTCCATGCTTGCCTTTTTATTTTCTCCTAGCATCCCATTTTAAGACTAAATCTCCTTCTCTAAAATCCCTTTCCTTAGCCTTTCCTTCAAAAAGACTATTCATCTTATTATGATATTTCCTTAATTTGTATTGAATCTCATCTCTGTTTTCATTTAATTCAATAATTTTATTTATTCTTATAGATAAATCATCAGGTCCATCAATAGATTCTTGTAAAATCTTAAGCACAGGGAAAGCCAAATTTGTAGGAAAAATAACATCTTTTCCATAAAGCAGTTGGAATGGAGATTTACCTATTGATCTTTCCGGAGAACTCATGTTTGCCTAGACTGGATAAATAAGATGATTGTCCCAATTTTTATTATAGTCTTCTAAATTTTTCTTGATCACCATTCCTAAGCTCTTGTTAGATGATCTGTCAAGACCATTCCCTTGCGGATAATAGGTGGTTGAATGATGCAGTAAAATATGATACTTTTGGACAAATTCAATCGCAATATTTTCTACAGCCTGGCCCGCAGTAGTGCCCTGGACAACGCCAGGGACAATGGAAGCAAGCCCTACAGATAATCCATCTTTATACTACTAAATGTTGTGGCAGTGTCAGTCACTATTTGTTGTGGACAAGCAGATCTAGATAGAATGTTTTCTTAAATAAATTTGATTACAACTGAATATTTGGAATTTCTAACAGGAATGGCCTCCACCCACTTGGTGAAATATTTAGTAGCAGTTAACATCCATCTCTATTGATTACTTGAATTTGGGTGAATTTCTCCTATAGAATCTAGTCCCCATTGAAGAAATGGTGTTGGGATAACCACTAGAACTAGTGGAAGAGCTGCTAGTTTTTTCTTATCAGCAAACATATGACATGGAACGTAGTCTCTAACCTTTGCTCCCACTTATGAAAACAAAGTGAGAAAATAGAACCCTTCCCTTAGTATTTTGTATGTTGTTGCTCTACAAGCATAATTCCTTCCACATATTCCTGCATGAAACTGATCAATGATTTATTCAGTCTCTGATTCTATTAAGAAAATCAGTAGAATGTTAAGAGGATATTTCTAGTATAATTTGGCATTAATGATACAGTATTTGATGGATTTCAATTTAATTTTTTTTCATTGGATTTTAAAAAACTCAGATGGACATTCAAAATGGATCAAAAAATGAACAATATCTGCATACCAATTTGGTAATACAAAATTTTCATCAATGTGAACAAGGACTATTTGAGTTGAAGGAGAAGGTTCTTGTGGATTATTTCTTTGAGATTCTTGGGATGGCTCTTGTAGATTCTCCCCTTCTACATTTAAGGAAGGTTCTTGTGGATTATCCCTTTCTAGATTTGAAGAAGGTTCTTGTGTATGCTTCTTAGAGACTTCAAAAATAGTGTTTATGTCTAACACTTTGCAATTAGGTTTAACTAACATTTTAGCTATGCCCCTTTACTAACTTGGTGGTTTTAATGGTGAGGTCAAACTCAAGGATTTGAACTTATCCATATTCCTCTTCTTCCATCAATGGTTGGTTCTGTAAGAACAATTTTTACATGATTGTTATGTACATAAGAAATAATGGTAGAATGGAGGACACACATTCTGAAAGATTTCAGAGATTTAACTAAGGCATAAGCTTCTTTTTAAATCATATCATACTTTAGTTCTACATCTCTCATGACCTTGCTAAAAAATGCTATGTCTTGATCATCAAAATTTTCATTTTTCTACAAAATAACAGCAGCAAGGGTGGTTTTAGAAGCAAAGGAGAATATACTGAAAGGATTAGAGTAGTTTGGCCTAGCCAAGGTGGGGGTTTTAGAAATGACCTTCTTTATTTGATCAAATGCATATCTTGCAGGAATGGTCCATTTGACTTCATGGTTCTTTTTTAGCATGTGTGTAATGTCTTTAACTATTTCAGCATAGTTAGGTATGAATCTTCTCAAAAAGCTAATCTTTCCTAAAAAGGGTTGTATCTCTTTCTTATTTCTAGGTAATGATAATGATTGAATAGCAGTGACCTTTCTGGGATCTATTACTACTGCATCCTTTGAAATGATATGAACTAGTAACTTTCCTTATTTGATGCCAAATAAGGACTTCTTAGGATTGAGAGATATTCAAAAAAATTTGCACCTTTCAAAATCCTTCATCAAGTGTTTTAAATGTTTCTGATCTAATTCAGAAAAAAAACAGTTAAATCATTAACATAAATAACAACAAATTTGTTTACCTTCCAAACAAAGGCTATGTACATATCTCTTTGGAATGTTGCTCCTGCATTTGATAGGCCAAAAGGCATCCTCACATATAGAAATGTACCCCAAGGTGTAGTAAAGTTCGTCTTCTCTCTGTCTTCTAAATTCATCAATATCTGATTATAACTAGAGAAACCATCAAGTATGGAGAGTCTATTAGCACCTGACACCCTTTTGAGTAACTAATCCATCTTTGGAAGTGGATAGTTATCTTTCAGAAATGATATATTAAGGTTTATAAAATCCAAACAGAGTCTAATTTCACCATTATTTTTTCTGACACGGACTAAATTGGCTACCCTATTAGAGTATCTTAAGGGGATAGTTATTTGGGCATCTAAAATATTTTTAAGTTCTTTTTCTATGGTGGGAAGTAGAACTGGACTCATTCTTCTTAGTTTTTGTTGATAGGTTTTGCTTCTAGTTTTAGCGTAATTTTATGCTCAATTAAAGATGTGTCATAAGTTTTCAAATCATCGTAATACCAAGAAAAAACATCTTTGTAATTATTAAGAACTTTGACATATTCAAATTTAATTTTAGGAGCTAAAGTTGCACAAAGTGTAATATTTTTAATCTCTTCATAGGTGCCGATGTTAGTTTCTTCAATGTCATCTTCTAGAGAAACAAAGAAGGTATTTTTAGGAACATCGTTTTGATGAAATAATTTTTCTAAAGGAACAAGTCCTTTGGGAATAAAATTATTTGATAACTTTATAATATCATGATCAGTTGCCTTTGAATTTAGATCTAAATTTTCTTTGTCTTTAGTAGCTTCATTTAAACCTAAGTTATATTCTTCAATTTTTAATACAAAAAATTCATCAATAACATGAAGAAAGGATTTCATTTGTTCATCATCTTCAAATATTTTCCAATGCTTTAGATTATCTAGAGTGGATGGCCTGTATTTGAGTTTAATTTGGTATTGTATCTGAAATTGATCTTGAGTCTTAAAAGAACTAGCAGAAACAGCTAATGAATCTGCATGAATGTTTTCATTTGGAGGAATAAAAGTGATATTGAAAGCATTAAATGAGTTTTCAATGCTGTCCCAAATTTCATTTATGTATGACCTGAGCCTAGGATGCTTTGTTTGATAAATATTCCCAACCTACCTTATTATAAGTTCTGAATTAGTAAAGGCACTCAAACTTTATACCTTTAATCTTTTGGCAAGATGTAATCCTAGAATAAAAGGTTCATATTCACCAACGTTACTTGTAATCTCAAAATTTAACTTGCATGATTGAGTGATATTTTATTTATGAGGTGAAATTAAAACAACTCCTACTCTAGCTCTATCTTTGGTGCAAGATCTATCAAAGAAAAGTTTTCAGATACCAGTTTTAACAGATTTATGAGTTTCAACTACATCCTCAATATTGAGTTGCAAATTCTGTGAAATATTTGATGATAGTGGAAGACAACTAAAATCCTGGTCAACTGAATAAATGGGATGATTTCTAGCCTAATCTACTTTGTAAATAGTGTTTAATAATCTAACTTCCCTATATAACCGAAGGCTTTCTCCACCATATACAGGAATAGTGGCAAAAGATGTATCCATTTGAAGACTCCCTCCTAATTTGGAGCAACATGATCCCTATAAAAGAATCCCAAATATAGGGGGAATATCACTCACAACTATGTTTAATACAACAATTGTAACATGTATTTGATGTAAGGTAACCACTAGGTCTTTTATAAGTCCTAAACATTGCACCCTTTTAGAGTCAAAGGTATATAGGTCGGGATAAGCTTCAGTGATATCCAAATTAAGTTGTTCCATAAAGACCTTAGGCAATAGGTTATGCGAAGCTCTAGAATCCAATATACAATTCTATAAAAATGAGTCATGCACTTTCAAATTCACATAAAAGGGTGGTACAGATTCATCAATCATATTAGAACTAGGACCAAAGGCTATGTTGGGTCTTTAATTTTGCAAACTAATAATATCCCCTTCATCATCCACACTAGATTTTTAGATCCATTTGTCAACTTGAATCTTATATCCAAGGTTTTTAGAAAGTTCTGAAAGTGGAATAGGAATTTTAACTTTTTCTAAATAATTTTCCACATTAAAAGCAATCAATATAGTTTTATTAATTTGAGCAGAATCACTTAACTGATTTAGAGGTTGAATAGAATTAGGTTGATTTTCAACAGCTCTTAGTTGACGCTCAATTATGACAGGGTTTTTTGGAGGTCTACCAGGACCAGCTCTAGGTATTAAGACATACCTTCTATTGAGTTCTGGAATAAAAAAATCATAAAATTCTTGATATTTAGAAACCTAAGAAGTATCTTGGTCTCCTTGCAGGATTTTAATTTAATGAACAAGAGAAATTGCAGTCTTAAGACATGTATGATCTATGTTATTAATATATTCAGTGATTTTTTATCATAAATCAACAATGGTGTAGGTACTTTTTGGTAATTATGTGGTCTCTGAAGAATTTGTAATGGAGGAGACTTTTTATACTAACCTTGGACATGTGTTTGGTGTCTAGAAATATTTTTGTGGACTATTCTGGGTTGTGTTTCAATATTTGAAATTCTATTTTATAGGTTTCTAATAAGTTATGTGATTTCATCTATTTTTGCATCTTCATTTTTAGATTTAGAGGAAGAAGAAGATTCCTAATTTAATTTTAATTTCTTCTAGGTTTTTTCAGCTTTAGATTTTAGCTTAGCTGATGCAGACCTATTTTCTTCAACCTCTATATCATTTTTTTTCATGTCATATAAGGTTTGGGATGTTATCTCTCTTAACATAACAACAAAGCTATCTTCAAAGGATTTTGAAAATCTAACCTTAGCTGCTGCTAGAGGAGGTTTACAATCGAGAGGAATCTTGTGATAAATATTCTTAAATATTTTGATGAAATCAGCAACTGGTTCTCCATAATTTCTTTTGAGTTCTTCAAATTCAGTTAAGAAATACATAGGGTACTTTTTTACTCCCCTTTTATTTTTAAATATATTAGTTCATTCTTTCCAGGATCTAATCGAATTATCTTGTAATCACCTAAACCAAATCATGGAATTTCCTTCTAGGGATTGCGCAAACAATCTCATATAAACATTTTAATGTTCTATGCTCATGCTATCATCAAAATCCATAAATGTTGCAAGATTGTCTTCAACAGATAAACTAGTTTCTACATTAAATCTAGGAAGATTTTTTAGATATCTAGGAGGAAAATCATTGAGAATTTTAGGAAGTAAGAGGGGAGCATATATTGCTTGCACAATTGGTTTAAAACTAGCCATACATGAAGATGTAGATGTAGAGGAATGAGTACTAGTAGTTGAAGAATAAGTAGAGTTTGTAGGTGAAGATGGAGAAGAAGGAGGCGAGGAATGAGGTGGAGAATGAGGAGGAGAATGAAATGGAATACAAGACCTTCTTCGAGACCTTAAAGGAGTTCGAATGACCAGATTTTGAACATCTTCTTCTCCTTTTATGTGTTCAAACAAAGGATTAGAATAAAGAGAAAAGAGATCTTCTGGTTGGTGTGAAGTAGAAGGTGCAGAATATGTAACAGGGGAAATGAAATTAGCAGGTTTGAATCCAAGTAACTTTAGAACCAAATCATGTTCTTATGTAGGAGATTCAGAAGGTTCCTCAAGTAATTTATAGGACTCTAAAGAATGAACTAACAAGGCTGATTGAAAATCCACTTCTTTAGATACTAACTCATGCACTCTCAGAGGCATGTCTTTTGATTCTAAAGGAATTGGTCCATATTTGAAAGGATCGGGAATTATATTGATCTCCTGTTGATGGATAGAAGAAGGTTTTTGATGCCTTCTTCTGGAAGATGCTTGTCTTACTAGTATCTCTGGATCTTATAATGGTAAGAAAATTTCAAAGTCAGAATGAGACCTGGTATGCTTTGAAGGAGCCAGTTTGGTCATAGTGAAGTCGCTAGGTGAGAAATTTTGACCTAACTAAACCTTTAGCCACCTTTAAAGGAATATGGTTTTATCATTATCCAAGGGAAAACAAATCAAATATGTTCCCCAACAAGGGAGCCAAATGAGGTGGTCCTTTGAGATAATTGGGGTCATTAATTATGCCAAATCATCTATAATGTTTTGTTGTGTTTTCAAATTTTGGATGACCAATGTATAAGATAAGTTTTGCAAATTGTTATTCATTAAATCTTTCAGATAATATCAGAAAATATGAATAAGGGCTACTTTTTTATCTCACATAGTGATTAATATTTTGTAAATGGTTAAGTAGACGTATGTAATAATATATTATTATCAAATATTCAAATTGAATTCTTTAATTAATCATAAGATGGAAAACCTTTAAACAATGTCTAAAAGTTCAAAAAAATACATTTAACATTATCAAGATGCTGAAAATTTAGAAATGAAAGGGACTTACATCAAAAAATTATTTAATAAATCATTATTTATATTGATAATAACTTCAAGAGGAATTAGAAGATAACTTAAGCACATTTAATCTCACATGGTTATCTTGATCACAATTAAACATATGAAGAGACAAAATGTAATGAAAACTGGAAAAACTCACACAAGAAACAAAGTTGTATGAGACAAATTTAGAATCCTTCTTCTAATATTGATGATTGAAAACTTGTACAATTCTTCTTATGAAAATTCATTTATCCAAGTGTGCAACCCTTGATAACTCGAAACAAGAGTTATTTATACTAATTTCTAAAACTCAGAAATATATTGAACTGATTACAATAAAATAATAGAGAAGAATAGAAGAAGGAAACATATAGATGAAGTGTCATTGTTTTCATGGAAGCTATTCATTACTTGGACCAATTTTATGGAAGTGATTGGACACTTGAAAATCTGCTCTACTGGCATGCTGTAAAAATCACACTTTTACTCGATGGTCTTACAAAATTCATCACATTTGTCTTAACTTGGTATTTCTACATTCATCATATTTCTAAAGGTTTAATCTACCTCTGGATATCTGTCAAAAGTAGGCCAATGAATGAATAAATGTTTGATTTGATGTTGAATGATCAAATCAAACTGCAGAGCTTCTAGAAATGCTTTCCGTGTAACCTATCCTTTAATAACTACAAATTTGGATCTATCTAATGAAATAGTATATAATTTTTTACAATAATCTTATAATTTAATCAATTTATCATCTAATCAAACCAATATTGGTAGTCCTTTATGATTCAAGGTATTAAACTTTGTATGAAAACTTTGAACAATAGTATTAAAGCTTCACATTTTCTTTGCGGTTGGTTGATTAAATTTCTCTTCTGTAAAACTTTCTTGATCTCCAAGATTGTCGCACTTCTCTATTCTTTGAGTTAAAAACCTTGATCATGTCAGTGGCTTCACTTGGAATTTTCTTGATATGTTATTTCTGCTCTTCTATGGTTGCTTTTGGCTTACTAATGAGATCTTGTTGTTCGAAAATAATCAATATGGATGGTCGTACCTCTGTCATAGAATTGTTGATGTCTTCCCAGATGCTCTGTTTGGCTTTAGCCAATGCTCCTTCCATTAAAGATTTAGTTTCAAATTATTTCACCTTAAGTCCCAAGTTGTGATATTTTTTCATTTCCTCCATGTAAGGTATCATTTTTTATCTTCTTTCATTATAGAGTCTGAAACCTTTGTTGAAATTTGTCATTTGCCTGCTTCCAAATAGCAAAATCATGTGCCAATTTTTCTACATTATTTGTTGTCAAGGATGTTGAAAGCTATGTACCTGTAGAAGATGTTTTATTTGTTGTATTAGGGTCAGTAGCCACATGTGTTGTTGATTTCTCTTTTAGTAATTCTTCAATTTTTTCTTCCATCTTTCTGATTTGAATATTTTGATCAATGATCAATTTGAGAATATCCTATTTGTTGTATTCATTCTCCACAATATCCTTTGTCTTTGGATCTTCAGTTGAAGGAAATTTGAGATGTTTTCATAGAGTAGAGATTCTACATTCTTCTTTTTGATAATTTCCTCAACTCCCTTGCAGCCTTTTGGATCATAACCAACTTTCACTACAAGGTCCTCCAAAGACTTCAATCTATTTTATTTGGTCAATGAAGACACACTTTTCAATATTTAGCTGAGATTGAACATTTGATAATTTAGTCTTCAGTTTGGAGAGTGGCATAGTTGTTGTTGTCATTGTTGAAAGTAGCATCTCCCCAGACTGTCTGTGCATGTCCATCTGATCTATTGGATGGATCCGACTTGCATCAAATGATAACACAATATTTTTGTATTCAATATGGGTCTTTGGAAAAGGAACTGTTGCCTGCAAAAAGGCCATTTGAATCCTTGATTTCTCATTGTCAAAGGCAGTGAGAAGCCTATGTTGGGAAGTTCATTTTTTCTTCTAGAACTAACTATAGACATCAGATTTTAATGCCTCATTTTTATGCTTAATGTCTAAGAATATAGAGAAAATGTTTTGTTCTTCAAAACAACTGGCATCTCAATGTTGGATTATCTCCAAAGGTTCTCTACTAGGTGGTGATGATGGAGGAGTCATAGGAACACTTGTTGATGTAGAAACTTCAGTCTCTCCCAAATCAATAATATCTGGTTGTTCTCGCTCTGAAAGTAAGGTGGAACCAAGATTTATCTTTTCGTGCTGCAAGATAAACTCCTTCATGATTTCTTTAGCATGAGGAGGCTCTTCTATGAATCTTTTCTTCTACTTACTGTTACGAACTAGGGTCTGCACATTGGAAGTTCAAATAGTTTATTCATCTACATCTTCAAAAGTTCATTCAATCCATTCATCTTGATTCATATATTTATCTATTTCTTCTCTAAAGGTATAAGTTTATGAATTTTTCTTAAGTTCGACTCTCATAGCAGAAATAATTCCATGGGGGTCATAAGACCAAGTGAAACTTTGTTGGAAACACATTTTCTTTAACACTGCATCAACTTCAGCACCAACTGATCTGATATTTCAAATGAAGGATCTAATGATTGCCTTGAGTTTAAACTGAGCTTTCATCTTTCCTGAGAAAAAATGGAGAGCATCCATGTTTATCATTTGTCTGATATACTCTAAGGAAAATACTCTCATAGGGACATATCTTGGAATCTTATATGGTGAGAGTTCACAACCATATACTCTAATTTCTCTTTATTTTTGGTATAGATACTAATCCCTAGGTTTGGGTTGCTCACTCAGGTGTAGGATCCTTTTGATTTCTTCCCTAATTCTCGTTAATCACTGATTAGTAACTAGATTTTTCACTGGGTGTATTAAGGAGTCTATGAAAACTACAAAAGTAGTTGATTTTGATGTAGCCCTGACTAACTCTGTTTGATGAATCACTAATTTATTCACTCCTTTTGCACCTTGTTTACTGAAGTGGATAGGTAGCATCTTTGCCTGTCGAAAGAGAAACATGTGAATAATTATAGAAGTGTAATTAAACACACCCAGTGTTGTAAAATTCATGAATTTTTCATGTATATTTTCAGCCAATTCTTCAGCCCCGGCAGATCACAATCCTTCCACGATCTCCACGGATGAACACCTGCACATGGAAGAAACGAACAGATACAAGCATAGAAACCAGCATACGTAACTAAACATCGGTCAGAAAAGATGTTACTCGCATTAACATGATGGAAAATGGAGTGGAACCATAATCATAATCATCTATTAAGTAATAGACGAAGAAAGATTACAACCAAGTTCTGACGTCGCAGCCTCCTTCGAACGGGTCTTCGGTCGTCCACATCTCGCAAAGCTCGCCAAGGAAAGGGAAAACCTCTCCAGAGTCTCGTGACAATGGTCTCCTTACTTGAGTCGGCCTTAAGGGAAAGAGAGGATTCTTTACAGCACAAAGGCTCTTGGGAATATGGAGATACAAAGCTTAGGCACTTCAAGACCAGCTTGCCATGGATTTGAGCAGGCTTTTATAGATGGGGAAGGAGGGAGTTGGGATCCCTATTATTATGGGATTGGCCCTATCAACAAGGAAGGTTCCATGGAAGGTGGCAAAACCACCTCCCTTCCATAGAACTCCCGCAACCAAACCTCCCAACTCAAGATAGGCAATGGTTGTGAGTTTGTTTGAACTCAACTTCCGCCATCCATATTTAAAAAACAGTCCCTAAAATGGGTGGCGCGACTGCTGCTCTATGACAGAGCGCCAGGTGGCGCGACCTCTTTGCAGGATTTTCCCCATTGGCGCGAGTACTGAACTGCTTGCCCGCGCCAATGCTAAAAGGGATGTTTTTCATGATTTTTTCAAGGAGATGTCTCAAGGGAAAATAAATCTCATGCTTAGAGGAATGCATTGATGATGTTTTCAAGGCATGACAATGTTCACAGGTCACGAAATGGGTCCTCCATTGTGCGGGATGGGGAATGGTAGGGACGGTGACAAATTACTGTGTAACAGATGCCCCCTAAAGTATGAGGCCCGAGAGAGAGAGGGGTGAAATGCTTTACGAGAACATGTTCAACTGAAGGCCCGCCGTCGAAAAACCTGCGCAGAAAGATACAACTGATATCTCAATTACATGACGTATATGTGGTATGGATGCAGCCATCCGTAACAGAGTATGCTATAATCCGGATCCAGGGTATGGGCGCAGCCATCCAACTGAGATCAAACAAATAGACTCGGGTATGGTCGCAGCCATCCAATCAGTGAGTCATGTACATAATGATAATAATCCACAATCGCAGCCTGGATTACAACAGACACAATCCAGGGTCTCGCGCTCCATCTCGACCCAACAGAGTACAAGTTCAAGCATGTGAATATGTGAGCTGAAGTCGAACATGCAAGAACATCGTCTGATTACCAGCCAATGATGAAAGCTGTTAACAGACGCGAGATAAACCACCAATAATGACAATGGCCCTCAAGGTACTACAGGTACAATCTACGGCGTGTGAATAAATGAGTTGATGTCGAACACCCGCAGAATCACTCGATCGGAGGTCAATGATGTAAACCTCACGTCGAATGCGATGAACCTGCCATTGAGGCATGCAGGCTCCAAGGTACCATCAGGAGTCTCTAGACCAACTTCCTGGATAATGAGTTGAAGTCGACAGGAAGTGACCTTGATCGAAGGCGGGCCATAATGATTCCCACATCATCGACACGAGACAGAGGAACATAATGTTTTTGTTGTGAATCAGGATCATACGAGAAACAGAGGAAGGTTGATATTTGCAGAGGCCAACTTCTCTTGAACACATGAACGGCACGACAATGGATTTGGCAGTATTTGACATCAACGGATCAGAGGTCATGGCGACGAGGCAGTGAACAGATGAGAGGTCAAAAGAGATTACCCAAACCCATGGAAGCAAAGTGAAGCAGCGAGATGAGATGTCCCCAACCCGACACGAATGCAAACAAGTGCCATGTTCAAGAGTGACATACTGCCGACGACAACGATGATGGTTCCATTTTTCCCCCACCATTTCTGGCGAGTACCCCAATTATTTTTGATAACAAGCTTGAAGGGGATAGCATATGCTTGTGATATAAGTCCGCCCTTCGGGCGAATCCATCCTAGTGCATTTAACGAGTCCTAGGAAGGAGAAACTCGGAGAACGTCATTTCGACTAAATCCGATGTCATCAGGGTTTAACGAGTCTGACAAAGGAAGAAATCGGCGTCTTTTCATGTTTAGAGAGTTTGAAAAGACAGCTGAAAAGAAAACTCCACAGGTCCCTTTTCGTAAATAGTTTCCCAGATCCGAAAAGGTAGAAAACAATATCCGGGAAAACCTCCTAGTCGCGATAGGCTAGGGTATTCCTTTTTCGTAATCAATCCATCCCGGCCCGAAAAAGGGTTAAACTTATACCAGGTGAATGTCGATTCGTGTCCATTTTAACGAGATCGAAACGACAAGGGCCTCGGCGATCTTTTCATATTTAGAGAGTCAGAAAAGAGCTGAAAGATGACTCCAGAGTGACTTTTTCGTGTATTTACTGAGTCCGAAAAAGTATAAAATACAACTCGTTTCCATCCTTTAAGTCGCAAAAACCTGCTGCTGCACATACCAAGCAAGCGTAAAACCCATTTTCGACATAGCATATGCAAATATTTGATAAAAATAACTTTTAAAACTCATTTAACGTCGAAAAAGTTATAAATATGTCTGATTGGTAAAAATAAAATTACTTTTACTATTTACCTTGGTAGAAAGCAACAGTGGTCCATTTGGAGCAGAAACTTTCGTCGACGATTGCGACCAATCCAGGCAACCATTCAGCTTCTCGTCTGTCACAGGTAAGAGGCGCTCCCTTGCTCTACATTTTCATTCATTTTTTAATGATTTTCCCTTAAGAATCAGTCTTGTATGGCCATTTTTAAAATTTTAGGGCCGGGCCCATTGGCGCGGGTATCGGGCACGGACCCGCGCCAATGAGCTCTTTTTTGTAAAGGGCTCGCGCCACATGGTGCGACTGTTCGCAAAACAACCGCGCCAGCGGCCGAACCTTAAATTTCGCCCAAAATTTCGGTATTTAAACCAAATTTCTTGGAATTTGAAGCTCATCAAAGATCTAACCAGGGGTTTTTGACCATGTGAATGCAGATAATCACTCAAAATGGCAATCGAATGGAAGGAACGAGAGCACGGAGACGAGGATGAACAAGCCATGCAAAGCCAAGCTTGCATGAATGCACTTAGAGACTGTGGATTGAAAAATTTCTTCCTCACGCCATGTTTACGAGCTCAGCCCGAGCTCCTCCAATATCTAATCAGCATCTGGGATGAAAATGAACAGGTGTTCAGGTTACGAGACCAGGTGTTAGAACTGGAGGTCACCGATGTTTATTTCATCACCGGATTGTCCCGCAGAGGTCCAATCCCTGTACTGACTGGAAGAAGACCATCTGGGGAAAAGATGGAAGAAGTAATGGCACGGGTGTGCCGAGGGGCACAAACAGGATCAGGAAGCAAGAAAGTGGATATCCACACCATTCCTGATCTAGCACTGAGAGTAGTTCTCCATACCATTACGCGGGCTGCTGGGTCGCAGGCTCCGCACGAGGCCTCGAAGACCCAACTCTTGCTGGCCTCAGAATGCATGGGTCCCTTACTGTTCAACTGGGCAGAAGCAGTAACTATCAACATGAAAAGGCAGCTCACAAAGTGCAAACAGGGGAAACTGAAACAGTTCGGTTATGGTTCCATCTTGGTATCGTTCATTCTGGAATGCATACCAATCTTCCAGGGCCAAGGGGCCGCAGTGGCGAGTCCGATACCACGAGAGCCACGAATGGCTCGCTGGGCAGCACTGATGCCCAGATCTGGAGGTGGCCAACAGATGTCCTGGAGGCCAGAGTTCTTTAGGTGGTTACGGCGCCAGCTGATCGTCGTGGAATATTGGCCCTATTCGGGAACTGACTTTACCGGGGACCCAGATCTCCCACTACCAGAAGGAGATGACTGGGACGAGGAGCTGGGTAAGACCTCATATTTTTTATTTTAAGTTTATATGTTTTTTTTTGTAAATACACATTCGTCTTAACACAATTATATATGCATGTAGATGTAGGACCTGAGAGACCAGCCGGGATGTCTCCAATCTCCCGGAGGACACAACTCGCCCCTGAGATCCAGGGGGAAGGCACCGGAGGAGAGGAACTGATCCAGAACCTCGAGGGGATTGCCCATGGGATCCCAGACTATGCCCGGCTATCAGATGTACCGATGGCATACCAGCGCCACACGGTGGGAGTTCCGAATCGGATCCACCGAATCCTGAGGCGCCTAGTGCGTGCAGTGACGTGCTACCATGAGCACCATGCGGATTAGTCCTTAGGATTTATACCACACCTATTTTTGAGAGACATAGTGTCTCAGGATGTACTAAGACGATTATGTATATTTTTTGAGTTTTGTGATGCACACTGTGCAAACATTTCGACACACATATATATATATACATATGACTATTTCTGGATGGATCTTTCTTTACATATGATGATGTTTTTATATGTCATGTGAATGTCTAATACAAATGTAATCTAATGTATCAGTTACATAACAAACGACCCAATGTGAAATGTATTCACACAATGTATCTAATCACACATTTCATTTTTACGCAAGCTTAAAAGCACACATGAACACACACGTATGCAAACTATGCTTGGAATGAGGAAGACGGGCATGCCCTCCAGCATGGTGTCTCAATCCGAGGTGCATGCCCCCCAAGCTTCAGTCCATTGAAAATGGAGTGAAGGTTCAAAACAAAAAGTCGAATTGAACATGCTCGTGTTTCATTATTTTAACGAGGTTGACACACTTAAAAGAACTATCCTCAAACAACTTGTTTCATGTTTTAAGGAGCTTGACACAAATGAAGGAACCATGCTCCGAGATCCTGGTTTCATTTTTTAAGGAGCTTGACCCAGGGAGGAAACCGTGCTCTAACCGACTTACATCAAAATGAACAAGAAGGCGGTGCTTCCAAGAGTTCCATTCCCGATGGAAGGAAAACATCCTGGAAGTCAGGACCCAATGCCCCCAGCACCTGATGCACGACGGCATCATCACTGAGCATAGGCACAGGGTAGGTGGCCACATAGTTGACCTGCGGTGGGGCAGATACAACGGGTGGATAGAAACCAGGAGGGGGTGATGGTGGGCCAGATGCCACATTAGGACCAAAGAACGAAAGTTGATCAATGGTCACGATCCGTCCTTCATGTGGAAAGCACATCACGCGAAAGAGGGAGGAGACAAGCGCTCCCATGGCATAGGTGTAATCGCGCCCCAAAAGCATATTGAAATCCAAGGGGCCTGGAACAACCATCACGTCCATATGGATGGTTTTACCTCCCAAAGTAACAGGTAACCTTGGAAGGATCCCCAACGGTTGACTCGTCCTTCTGTTAAAAGTGAGCAGATTCTGCGTAACAGGCGCAAGCGGTGGCGAACCGAAAGCTTGCCAGGTAGTTGAAGACAGAATACTAACAGAGGCACCTTCGTCTATAATGGTGCTGGGTACAACCAGACCAAGAGCCTGTACTGTGATCTCGAAAGGCACATAAGACGGAAGGCGAAATCCCGCAAATCGATTCCAGTCAAAGGAAGCGACCAAACTACTCGGAGGGGCTACCATCGAAATGCGAAGGTCTTCCCCTGATGTTACGGAAGCAGAAGCCTCCTCCATGACCTCCATCTCGAAGGCGGGAGGAATATCCTCTGGAGCCTCCATCATGGGAGGTGGAGGAGGGGCTTCTCGAAGCCCAGGGACAGGAGAATCTTTCTCCAAGTCTGAAGAATCTGAAGAGATCAGAAGGACATGGGGGGTGTGAGGTCCACTCTCGACAGAAAAGACCTGGTGCACCGCGGACGGGGCCAGTTCAACCGATCCTACGACCAATGGTTGGTCAGGGCCGGATTCGTGAATTTGAATTTCTGGGGGAGTGGGATCGACCAAGGATGACTCTTGACCAATCATCGAATCAGCTGACGGAAGACTCGAAGAAAGCCGATTATAACCAGGTGGAAGGCACGGCGTAGAACCGGTCGGGTTGTCCAAAACTCGTTTGGCTTCATCCATATAAGGACAAAGGTGAATGGCATGGTGCCCTTCACACAACTTACATGGATTGGTGATCTTACCCTGCTTCTTAGAGTTCTTATCAACAGCAGCTGAAGACGTGCCCCCAACTTGACTCCCGGAAGCCAAAGGCAACGGTGGGCGGCCGTTGGACCATACTTCGAGCACCTTGGAAATGCCAGGGCAGTCTCGAAGAAGATGGTCTCTCGTGCACAAGAGGCAAGGGAACTTGACTTTCCGTGGAGGGTTGGAAGGTTTATCAAGAGGAGATTCCTCATGGACAGTAGCCGTACATTTAGCCTCTCGCTTATCAGACTTCTTCTTCTTTGTCTTCTTCTTCTTCTTTTTAGCCACCTGGTTACTCAAATCCAGGCTTTCACCAAGCAAAGTAGAAGATGAGGACGCAGAAACAGGCGAAGAAGGGGAGAGGTCCACCTTGGAATCAACATGAGGTTGTTCAGGTGGAGGAACTGATTGAACAGTAGCGGAGCCATTCGGGACAACAGAGGTTGAGAACAACCAAACGGGCAACCCAACAGTTAACCCAGGAAGGGACAACGTCGCCATGTAAGGAGCACCAACATTTCCAAAAGGAGGAAAATGACCAGGATTCCCTTCTGAGGGGATTCCTTGGTTGGTGAACTCTGGAAAAGTTGCCATCAAACTCAAAACCACACACGGGCTGAAAAAGAGTTAAGACACACGATCCAAAGCGGTCAACAAGCAACGTCCTAGCACGTGTGTAATCGTGGGCGATTGATTTTACCACATTGGAAAATAAGAAATTCTACCGTTTCATATTTTAAGAGTCGAGAAACGATAAAAAGATGACTCTATCTCTTTCGAGTTGATACGAGCGTGAAAGGACAGCGCTTGACGGTCTTTTCAAGTTTAAGGAGTCGGAAAAGACCAAATGATCTCCGAGGAAAAAACTAGGCACAAAGGGTGTACCCGAAATATCCGAGTGACTGCAATATACACCTTGGTTTCAAATAATGAAACGCAGAAATCGACCAAAGGACTTTCCGTACGTGCGGGTAGTCTCCCCGAATCTTTGTGTTCGGTGTATCACGGGTATAGGGCGGCGAGACTCGGCTTCCGTGGATAAAGGATTGAAAACCTAGAGGGGTCTCCCTTTATATACGCGACGGTACGAGGCACAAGTCCAGTACTAGCTGCTGTCTAAAGCCAACGGGCGAACGACAGCTTTGCTAGGTTTAGACGACGGCTGGAACACGTCTCTAGCCTAGACCTTCTAAGCATGTTTCGTAAGTTCCAATGTTGCCTTAGGTTAATTGAATAAATTTTACGGTTGATCTTCAATTAAGTTTCAATTTCAGAGCCCTATCGTATGTAGTGTCTCGAAAGACTCTAAATGCAAGCTATATGCCACGGTGCAACATTTCGTTCGATGAAAACTAGTTAAATAAGAGTTGAGAGCTTTTTATGCAAACGAAATGAACGAATACAAACAACAATGTCTCTAATGCAACTAATGCAATTGAACACTTTTCATTCAAACACTAATCACTAGCGATATGGAAAAGATCACAATTTGCACTAATTAATCAAAACAAAGGAGATTTTTTTTGATTTTCAATGTCTAATGGCTAATGTGCACGAAAAACAAAAGGAACAATTTGAGAGATGATATTCAAAAATAGCGAAATAAACAAAATTCACTCAACAATGCAATCAATCGGATCCCCCAAATCGACCCAAAGTCTCTCAAAGCAAAGAAAGACTCAAAAGCTTCGATGGACCGTGTGATCTGGGTCCAAAGCAAGGCAAACGAATTCGAATGAAGGAATGAACAATCACTCAAAAAAGCTGACAAAACAATCAAAGACAGTAAGAGAGCATGGAGAATCAATCAACAAGTTGACAGGACAATCAAGACACCTAAATTCCCAGGAGGGCTCGATACACTAAGCCACTAGATGCCCTAGGGCTCAAAATGTGAAATCGGTAGATAGAAGCAAACAACCCAAGGACGGTGAATTCCATCCAAACAAGACTCCAACAGATTCTGACAGTCGAGAAAAATCAAGAAGAAAAGTATTGATCGGGATCGAAAGAGCCAAAAAATGAAGAAACTCAAAAAAACTCACGCGTGGCGCGGCGCAGAGAGTGAAGCTGGCGCCGGAAGCCAAGTAGAGCGCGGAGCTAGACACAAAGGAAACACGCGCCAGTCAGGCGCGCTGGCTCGAGTTAAAAACCGCGCCCGGTCGAGTTTCTCAACAAAAATTAAAAACAAGCTACTTTCCGAGAAAGCGAGACCAATACAAGCTAAGCAAACCAAGCAGCTAAAACAATGAAAAGAAATCCAACCCGAGAGGTTCATCAAACAGGGAGAAACGATCAAAGCGAAAACAATCATAAACGAGTCAAGGAAAACCGGACGGTCCCCCGGCGGAGTCGCCAATTTGTCGAGGAGGTAAATCCCCTCTGCGGACGAGAGCGATCCCTACTATGCCCAGCAGGGGTCTAGCAACAAAAAAACAATGCTATGATGCAAGCTCCCTAGTTACGAATGAAAGACTTGGAATAGAAGCCTACGGATTCCGACGCTCATGACTCGAAGAAATGTCCCCGTCCTTTTCCGCCCGGCGACGTCACAATCCTTCCACGATCTCCGTGGATGAACACTTTGCACATAGAAGAAACGAACAGATATAAGCATCGAAACCGGCATGCGTAACTAAACATCGGTCGGAGAAAAGATATTACTCGCATTAACATAATGGAAAACGGAGTGGAACCATAATCATAGTCATCTATTAAATAATAAATGAATAGAAGTTAAAAACCAAGTTTACGACGTCGCGAGCCTCCTTCGAACGGGTCTCCGGTCGTCCACGTCTCGTAAAAGCTCGCCAAGGAAAAGGGAAAACCTCTCCGCGAGTCTCATAACAATGGTCTCCCTTACTTGAATGGGCCTTAAGGGAAAGAAGGGATTTCTTTACGACACAAAGGCACTTGGGAATAGGGAGATGCAAAAGCTCGAGCACTTCAAGACTAGCTTGCCATGGATTTGAAGCGAGCTTTTTATAGATGGGGAAGGAGGAGTTGGGATCCCTATTATTATGGGATTGGCCTATCAACAAGGAAGGTTCCATGGAAGGTGGCAAAACCCACTTCCCTTCCCATAGAACTCCCATGACCAAACCTCCCAACTCAAGATAGGCAATGGTTGTGAGTTTGTTTGAACTCAACTTCCGCCATCCATATTTAAAAAACGAGTCCCTAAAATGGGTGGCGCGATTGCTGCTCTATGACGAGCACCAAGTGGCGCGACCTCTTTACAAGATTTCCCACGATTGGCGCGAGCACTTCAGAGCCTGTCTACCGCGCTGATGCAAAAAGAGCATTTTATGAGTTTTGCAAGGAGATGTCTCAAGGGAAAATAAAGCTCATATTCGGAGGGATGCATTGATGATATTTTCAAGGCATGACAATGTTCACGGGTCACGGAATGGGTCCTCCATTGTGCGGGATGGGGAATGGTAAGGACGGTGACAAATTACCGTGTAACACTCCTTATGGGATGCACTATTTACATCTCATGAGAACTTTGGAGGAACAATTCATGGAGGGGTCTGGATTGGTGAACGCTTAGCTTATGGAGAAAGCTTATCATATGAAGATGTCATAAATGGAGGATGAGAAGAGTTGCAGCACTCACCTTATCGGTTGCTTGAGGACAAGCAACATTTGGGAGGGGAGGAATTTAATATTCCCAATTAGTCCTAAGCTAATGGGAATGTTCATTTTTGTCTCGTTTCATGAATAAAAGTGTAAAGGAGGTTCATAAAACTCCTAAACGGTAAATAAATCAATGCCAAATGTGAAAAAAGGCTAAATATTGGCTATGTAAGCAAGCACCCTTAGGTGTGAAAGGGGTTTAATGTTTTGACTCGGGTCAACCATGACCAAATCTACAACGTTGTCTTTGAGGAGTGGCCATCAATGAGACACAACGTAGTTTTAGATGGAGATGGCTTGTGTGAAGAAGTTATTTCATTGAAGGTGGTTTAGGGTTTAAAAGCTCTTCATATATATAAGGAAGTGAGGGAAGCATGAAAATATTGTTGAATGATATTTGATTTCTGAAGTATGGTCTGTTTAGACATACAACTTTCTTTGGTTGTTTAGCCTAGATTGCAAATAATGTTTAGCATTGGGTGTTCACGATCGGGAATCCCACCTCTTTCCTTTAGAGGCCTCTTGGAAAGAGTCTTGTATTGCATATTCCACTATCCGGCTTGAATCCAAGCTTCTTTTTTCAAACTACAATGCAAATCCTATTTTGGGTTTGGTTTTCTTTGAAAAGTTGCAGACAAGTGGAGGTCGGATCTACTTAGATCTAGACCATTCTAGTGCTCCTTTTCAATGGGGAAGGCTTCTATCCCATTGTAAAGAGAGTATTGGATCATTGGAGCTAAATTTTCAGATATTGGCATGTGGCCAAACATATCTTAAACCCTACAGATGCGATATTGCTTCCAGATCCGCATTTTTCTCGTAGGTGCTTTTGCGAGGTCACTTTGGCACATCTTTTGGAGGAGTGATTTTCATGTGTTGGGGATCTGCCCTTCACCTTTGAGATCCATTTGAGAGGATCATTTTATTGTATATATCGAATCCTATCCGAACATTCCCTAAATATCTGAATATTTCCGTATATTTGCGGCTTTAGATCTCATATCTACTCCTTGTACTTCATGTATTATCTGAAAACCCCAAGGGGATTTTGAAGAAGAGCCTTTCTAGTGTATGGATCTGATATGGATCTAAATTTTCATGCACATATCTGCTCTAGATCTAAAGTGTAACCTACGGTATTGCAAGTACCAATAAAATAATGTTGTCAAGATCTTTTCGGTCTTAATACATGGTTGCGAAAGACCTCCTTTTTGAGGGATTTTCTTCCATTGGAGACTTCTATCTCCTATTGTACATCTTATGGGACTCATTGTACATCTATTTTGCTACTGTAAATAGATTTAGAAGGTCTCCTTATTGGCCTCTGCTATGTTATTTGATGATCTGCAGTTATTTTTCCCGCATATCTTTCACATATTTCTGCAGATCCCTATTTCGGTATATTACATTGTACATAGATTTCAATATTCAAAAGCATCTCCAAAGAAGAAGAAAAGAGGGTGTAAAAAGGAAAATAAAACCCCACAAAAATTTAAATAGTTCTAAAAGTGTTGCAAATCAAAAATTCCACTCCTTTTTTAGAAATTTTTGTTTAATCATACAACTTAAGCATGATTGTACAATTTTAAACTTCTGTGATAGGTTAGAGAATGGGGATTTTTTCCAAACTTTGCTTAATCTTGGCTTATCGGTAGATAGGTAGAAAGTGACATTGGTTCAACAAAGCTTAATCTGGACCAATAGGAGAAATAAGGGATAGGGCTTAGGTTAGAATTTCAAAAGAAAAGGTTTCAGGGGTCTACAAGTCTAAATGCACCCTAAAAAACAAGAAAAAATGTTAGATTGGCATTTGGGTAGGTAGGCTTGTTGGAGAAGAGAAATGGAGGAAAATGTAAAGTTGATTCTATAAAAAGAGTAGCCAAAAAAATTTCTTGTTGTTTTTCCTACGATGAAAAAAAGAAAAAAAGAGAAGGGATTCATTATACTCTAAGGTTTGAAAAAGGAATGGTTCCGTAAAGGTTAGGGACCTTATGTTATGTTTCCATTCCTAAGTCCCGAAAAGTGTTCATTACTCCTTATTTTCCCCCCTTATGCTCATATTTTATTTATCCTAAGTCCTATCCAAGCCCCGACGAATCCCAATCACACTTCACAAATCGCAAGTTCCAAAGGGTAAGTGTGCAAGATCATAACAAAAGGTCGTGAACAATGATTTGTGACAAGGGTGGGACTCGAGCGCACATCGCAAATCGCATAATTTAGCATTCACCCCCCGCTTCTCATAATAAAATCTCGTGATCCGTAGGCTGCGCGGTAGGCCCTCCCTTTTCCTTTCCACATCATCCCCACTCGTCACACATTGCACATTGCCGGTATTAATCTTTACCCCTACTTTCTCACCACAAACGTTCCCCGACTATGGGCTGCAAGTAGCCCCCCACTTGTGCCATGCCATGTCACTCCTCCACTCATCGCATTTTGAACATCGCAAGGTTTAACTTTCAACTTCGACGCTCATAACCAAGATTCCTGATTTGCAACTTGTGATGTGTGAGAGGCCCCCACCTCCTTGCCACATCACCTCACTTGCCATCGCCCTTCGCACATCACAAGATTTAACTTTCAACTTTCACCGCTTATAAACTAAAACTTTTGACCTGCGAATACGATATAGGTTGGGGCCCCACCTTTTTTCCATGTCATATCCATGCTAACCTTCCCGCAACTCCCCACCATCTCCGCTCACCCCCATACATCGGATGGCCCACCACGCCTTTCCGGACTCACCGCATTTGCCGAACGTTAATCCAAGGGGGCTTCCAAAATGCGTGGTATCCCATAATTCCATCCTTGCTACATGTCGCTCCCATGTCTATTTCGCACCCCCCCCATTCCAATATCATTCGTCGTCCTCAACTCCCTCCAAAAAAGCCCTTTGTGATATACACCAAACTATTGCGCCTTTCGGCCCGGGTTGCCCTGTACCATTCACGCCACGTCTACTCTCGCATGTCCACTTCACTCAATCACATGCCCTCCCGTCAAGGAGTTGTTGAGCCATAAAGGGTCGGGCCATTATCCAACGGACTCGTGCCACCTCCACACCACAAAATTATTGTTTTAAAGCCGATTTTGGCATAAGCTGAGAGTTTAATGCAGTTGGGTATTTTCAAATTGCTACGGGTGTTTAATTCGCGGGTATTATTAGAGAAAGTGAAAAATATGAAAATTGTTGCCAAAGAGACATTTTTTTTATCGGATAAGTGTTGTCATATCTCGCGTGAACTGGATTACGGGGATCCTTTAGATCTGTTCAATCCTCGGTCATGATCCACTTCTATCATATCCCTTCCCCGAGTTTTGATCCATAGCAATTTCCCTTTCTCTATTCCCCCCTCTGTCATCTCATTCTCCATTGTAGGTTCTGAAATAAGAATCATTAATGAAGCATGCCTCCTAAGAAAGACCAGGAGCCTTTTAATCCTATGGTCTACCCACAAGTGGACTCGGATCACTTGGCTCTAGCAGAGACGAGAGACTATAAGATCCATGAGGCGAGTCGGACTTTGATTTATTCGATGTCTACTCGCTGGCTCAAGGATAAATTCCTTGAAGAAGACAATGATACGAGTCTATGGGAGACCCAATTACCTATCTAAATCTTTACGAAAAAACCATAGTTTCCCTAAGTTCATCACGAAGTGCCAAATCTATTATGACATTAATCATAGAACTATAGTCACCCTAAAAGGAGAAATCATGTTCACTATCAATGCCCAATCCATTCAGTAAATGATACGGGCCCTCATTCTGAAAAAATAAGTCCCCTTATCTTATAAAACCCTTAGATAATTCCACTAGAAGCTTGACTTTTCCAGCAGAGCCAAAACTTTACTGACTTTTTCATGGCCCCCGATGCCCCAAAACCTATGTAATATCCGAAAATGGGGATGCGACAATACATGAACACAAAAGCTGGAGTAGCAGTGATAGATCAACTCATAAAATCTAAGGAGAGCACATAGCAATCATATTAATGTTACAACAGCAGAAAATATATACCATATATTGAGGAAATAATCACCGAAGTTAGGTAATACCGAGCCTCAAGAAAGCATGTACATGAAATATGAAGTATACTACTACACGGAAAAATGCCCAAGGCTATGAGAACACAGCTTTTATTAGAGACGATTCTTTGCTAGAGTATGTCAATACATGGATATGTAAATATAAAGCTCATAAAATGTTGGGAGAAGATATCTAAGCCCCCCAAAGGCAAATTTTAAGACAATCCTGGAAGGATTTCCTGAAATATGCAAAAGTGCAAAAATGTCAAATTTGTAGTCCTAGTACTTGAATAGCGAGCTACAACTCAAGATATGGATGTATATGGTTGTAGATAGAACATGTGATGAATTAATCTCATCCAATGTATCATTCAGGTGAAAGGCTGATCCTAACACCGAAGATATCACCCTCGGAACAAACACTACAACCCCTCACTGCAAATGGTCACGTAAATAACATAATCACTAAGGGATATTGCACTATAGGTGAAAGAAAATATTTTTTCCAAGTGCCAAGATGTGAAATCAGCTCCCAAAATCTTCCTCACGAGATCTCCCAAAGGAAATAAAGCATCCTCCTCTAAAAAAAAAGCTCAGGAAGTGGTGTTCTCAACCCTCCACCGCAACACCCCTGCAACACAACCCAACTCTAAACATAAATTGTGTTGTAGTTGAAGGAAGTGGCTTGGCCTTAAGCCCTGAATGTGGAGAAATGAAAGTGCAAGCTCCCTCAAGTGTCATCTCTTGAAAGGAGAAGGAATTCCTAAACATGAATGCCTTGTGCTAAGCAGCGACAACAATCTCAACTATACAATTGAAGAAAACACAATAGTCATTCGAGACCACAAATTCAATAATCCATTTCATATCCTACTATGGCTGCCTTGCCTTCCTTTTTATACAAATGGAAGCCCTCTCACCTTGGGTCCCACTCATTATGGTTTCCTCCACAAAGGAATCTTCCTCCCACTATCTCTACGTTGTCTCCATAGATGATATCCACCTTCCATTCCAGTAGCATGTTGACTTGGTCAAACTTGACCTTGTCCACATGAAAATGTCCCCTTTTCACACATGAGGGTGTGAAATCTAGCTCTTATGATGATCCATTTTCACATTATGAGGGATTTTATTCCTATTTTTGAAATGTATGGGCCTCCTTATCCATTTATTCATGTCCTAAGTGTCAAAAGAAAAAAATCAATATTCCAATGAGTTGCATGCTAATTTTGGAATATTACAATCCTCCCCTACGAAATGTTTCTTGTCCTCAAGAAACTGCAAGGATAGAACTAATAAGTCTCCCCTCCTCCTCCTGTAGTATCCATATATGATATGCTCCTCCAAAGAATGAGATTTTTTCTCATCGATAAGTCTCCATACTTGCCCCTCCCAAGCATGCAAGCTAGGCTGGATAGCTATCATCATGAACAAGTAGAGTACTCAAAGAGGCAATAAGGTGTTGTCTAGAGGTCCCTTTGAGGAATGTGATCTGAAATGTAGTGGGAACCATCATTCCCATGTGGATCCTCCATCCCCAACATATCATCCATACAAAATGAGCTACCCTCCAAAATGGTAACTCATGCAAATCCTCCTCCACCTTTGTCTTATGCAATGTAGGGTGGGCTGAATATCCAAACATGGTAGACAAAATAGCCTACCCCCATGTTTGTCCTTCTCTCCACTTATGATAAGTTTAGAGTATTTTATGATCTTGGGCTGCAATAATATTTCCCTCAATTGGCAAGAGGAAGACTAGATCTCCAAATATCTCCTCTCCAACGTTGTGAATCAAGCTGGCCCAAACCATCCCATATATGATGAATAGGACATGATAATCATATGGCATCCAAATGAGAAAGATACTGAAGTTTTCATATAGTGTTGAAAGGTACCAATAGTTTCCCAAGTGGTCACGAGTGCAGTTTTTCCTAACCTGTTTCTTCGGAAAATAGCATGGCAAGTTGTTTCTTGACAAATGGCTAGTTGTGTATGTCATCACATCTACTAGTTAATAGTAAATGGCTTGGTGAATCAACCGAGCATACATAGAGGAATAATGAAACACTTTCCCAAGGCCACACAAAAGATGGTTGTCTCCATCATATAATTTGGCCCAAAATTGACCATGGAGCCCAATGAGAAGCTTGCCCTCTTGTAGAGAAATGCACTTTGAATAGGAATGGTAAGAGTATGCAAATACTCGTGCTAGATAATCAATAAATGAAAAAGAAAAAAAATTATTACCATGTACTGGGAAGTAAGATGATATATGGATCCATGAATAAGTCCTCCATAGTGATATGACATACTCCCATGAATAGGAATGAACCATGTGTTGTATGAAGATCCTCCTTCTTATACTTGGAAATCCAAGTTAAGAAGATCATATCTCGATAATAGATGTTTCCATCCACTACTCCATCTCTCTCTCCTCCTCCTTGTTCACCAAGTGCATCATGTGTGAAATGATCATGGGGACACTCCATCAATAAACCCAAACTCTCAAGTGACAACACTATTGGCCTATGTAAATAGGCTCCGCTAACTCATAGCTCCATTCTTTGATATGCCAATTGTCAAAGAAATATCCCACAATGCTGCTACATATAGGAAATTCCTTCCAAAGTGGAAGTACCTCCCGATCATCCAAGGCTAAGGAGTAGACCCTTTGCACCATGATAGTGCCATCTCCTACTCCTGCAACATCATGCAAAGTATGAGAGAAAAAATTGCCCATGCTCTCCCATGAACAACTAAAGCAACAATAGCCTTTGTTGCCCCTTCACACCTCCATCATACAAATCATGTGATTAAAACATAATGATTGATATGAATAATGTAATTTCAACCCAATCCATCCATACTCCTTGTTGCCATATGATGCAAGTATCCAGCTAGACTTCTTCCACCCACATACCCTTTCAAAGAGGATATGTCACATGATGGCCAAACTCTTTCAAGAGTAGCCAACGCAACTAAGCCTCCTGCTGCTGTTAGTATGAATCCTTTGTCGAAGTGTACGAAAAAGGACCACTTTAGCTACGCATAACTAATAGCCCTAACAACAAAAGTGGCTGCCAATATCTTCATATCTGCGATTAGTTAGACAAGAAAATAGCTGCAAAATACCGGATCTATGTATGGAAAGACATTAAGCGATAAAATAAAGGGTTTTGCTCCATGCATCCAACGAGACAAGAACACGATTTTTTGAAAGAATTTTTTATATTACGGGGCACCCGGGAGGAAAACAAGAAGGTGTATCCAGCTCTCCTCAATGGGATGGGTTCTTTGTAGTCCTCGGCACTTCGGATCTAAGCTTTCTCTCTCTTGTAGGTGTAGAAAACCCAATGCAAAAAATGAAGCTCAATGGGAGCAAATGATGAAAAATGAGACCAAGTGTATAGATCCGAGTGATCTAATAGGCAACAAAAGGTGAGGAATGGTAGGAAAAAACCCTCCTATTTATAACAAAAATATTGGGTCATTCTAGATCTTGGTGCATGGGTTAACCGGATCTAGATCCACTTTTTATGGAATATTTTATTATATTTGTTGGAGGGAAAAGGTATTTGACTTGGGTCAAATCCCTTAATTTGTCAAAAATAAATAAATAAATGATTTATTTATCTTTTTTAAGGAAGCGGTTAGAGGATAATCAAATAAATAATGATTTATTTAATTATTTAAGGAAGTGGTTGAAAGATAATTAAATAAATAATGATTTATTTAACTATTTATGGGTGATTTGGTCATATTTAACAAGGAATATCATCTAAAAAGGGTCTAAATGATTATTCCTAGAAAATAATAAGATAAATAAAGGTTTATCTAATTAATTTCTTTGATTTTGGGTTAAACATGACTGGGAATAATAATTAAATTATGGTTTAATTAATTATTCTATGAGGAAAATCAAACAAATATGGGTTTGTTTAATATTTCCTTTTGGGGTTTCTGTTTTAACATAGTGAAAAGCGATTTTACTTAGGGTAAAAGCTGGGTCTTACATGGTGTACTTGGGTCCATCTAGTGATAATAGGTTGGATGACCAAAAAATGGTGTAACAGATTGCCCCCCCGAGCGTGCGAGTGTCGGGAGCAAATCGTATGACCGAAGTACGTTGTAAGAACTACGATCACTAGACAACAAAAGGGGTGTCGAGAGAGAGAAATGTAAGGTAGATAGCGTCTTTGAAGGACTAGACCCACGAGGAGACGAGACTCGTAGGTGCAACAAGTCTCTTTTTTAGGAGAGGGATACTCGTCTTTGAAGGCGGCGGGGAGGCATACCTATGCCCGTCGAGACAAAGTACAAAAAGAATAGTGTGTCCGATAAACAAGGGACCGAACCATAAAGTACGAGTGGCATAGGCATGAGCCGGATAAAAAATACAATGAGGAATCCCACATACATGCTGTCCCCGGGATAACGACGGGACTTGTACAATAATATCCGAGTACATGAGATACAAATACAACCCAAATGCCCCCCCGTGAATGGGGAAGGGCTCACAAAATACGGCGATACATGCAAGTCAAAGAGGCGTGCAAGTGGCTATGGCCAACATCATCAAATATCCGGAGTTGCATCGAAGGCTGCAAAGAAGAGGTCATCCGGGCATGTGGGGGGGGCTACTGCGGGGCCACCCCCTCCCCGAGGGTTGAAACATCTCACACACACCCGAGAATCATCAAGAGCCGCTCGTTTGGATCACCTGGACCATCAAGTATACGAATCTCGATCATGCGTAAAAAGAGTTGGAGAAACAATCAAGCCAAAAGGGAAAGGAGGTATCCCTCCGCCTGATCCAAGGCACCGAACAAGAGTGGAAGCCGGAACCAAGGTACACCGCCCTCTAGACCCGACTTACGGAATGAAAGAGGCGATGTCGACAGAAGGAGGTCCGCCATAGTTGAGGCAATGAGAGACCCTCAACTAAGGCACGAGAGAAAAAGAGTAGAGCGACGGACTGACTCGACACTAATGATGATAGTGAAATGGAAAGGGGCGAGTAGCTGATGGACGACTTCCCTTGCTAGAGCATAAAAGGGCATGAATGACATGGCAGACGGTCGACACAACATCATCGGGGATGGGGGAACGGTGAAAGCGACGATCATAATGGGCGACACAAGAGAGAGACCAATCAATGATGGATGGAGAGCTATAGTGGGGTACAAAGGGACTCGGTATAGACTCCATGGAGGGAATGATGACTCAACTTGGATGCTCTAAACAAGGGCGACTCGATGGTGCTTGCCACACGGTAAAGGCCCCAATGGGGGGGGACCAGTGGAGACATGAGTATAGGATGGGAACTCATGACGAAAATCGACACGAACAAGGACAAGTAAGGGGGCAAAATGGTGCCCCAAGTACCGGTGTCGTAAGTGAGGAAATTCGATTTTTAGGAGGGGTGAAGGGACTCTTCGTGGACAAAATGGGTCCGGCTGAAGCGGAAAATTATAAACATGAAAAAACAGATGCTGGCTATCTAAAAGAAAATAAAAAATGCATTTCAGAAGGGAAATGCTACGGGTAATATTTCTTAAGATAGAGTGCATTGCGAGGATTAGGAAGGGGATGGCCCTCAAAATCCTCTAAGAGGTATGCCCCCTTACCGAGATCCTTACTAATGATGTAAGGGCCTAGCCATAATGAGTCAAACTTCCCATGACCAAGGACATCATGGGCCTGGTCATATACTAGAACAAGGTCGCCTTCGTGAAAAGTGCGAGGTTGGACTTTTCGGTCATCCTGAGCTTTGGTGCGCTTTTCGCGTTGCTTCCATGGTTTGCAAGGCAACACGACGGTCCTCGAAGCACGCTCGAGCATGATAAGTCGTTGTTCTAGAGGTTGGGTGTCGTGGGAGAAGTTCAACGGCCGAGATGTAGGGAAGGAATTTCACACTCGATCGATAAGGCGCCTCCTCTCCAAAAACCAGGTGGAAAGGAGTAAACCCGGTGGCGGTTTTAACGTGAAGTTCGATAGGCCCACAAAGCGAGGGGAAGAGCATGAGATGCCGGTTGGTTTTGTGCTTATTCACCATTCGTTGAAGCATATTTTTGAGGATTTTGTTGACGGCTTCAACTTGGCCATTACCTTGGGGGGTAATAGGAGGAGGAATATTGGTGCTCAAAACCTAACAGTGAGGATAGCTCACGCCATATCTCATCTTCAAAATGTTTGCCATGGTCCGAGACCCAGTTGTTTGGGAACCCCGAATCGAGCTATAACATGGTTAAAGAAAAAGAGGGCCGCGGTAGCTGCCGTGTTGTTGAACGTTGGCATGGCCTCGGCCCATTTGGTGAAATAGTCAACCGCCACGATGATATACTTATGGTTACCGGCGGATGGCGGGCGACACTCCATAAAGTCGATGGCCCATTTACAGAAGGGGCCGGTTGAGACGACCGGATGGAGGGGAGGCTGGTGGAGCCTCGCACCTTAGGGGCGAAATGTTGGCAAGCGGGGACGAGTGTTTGGCGCCTCAATGCAATCACTAAAGAGGGAAGGCCAAAAAAATACCCAGCGCGCATGACTTTTTGGGCGGTAGCAAGACCGGAGAGGTGGCCACCGCAAGCACCGCTATGGCGAGGCATTAAGGACCCTGTTCAGCTTCGGCGTGTGTGAGGCAACGACGAAGGACGGTATCAACCCCGCGACGATATAGATCGTCACCGATAAGGAGGTACCGGGGGGCTTGGTGTCGGATGCGTCGGCGAGCCTCACGATCAAGGTGAAGGGCGAACTTTTGGGTTCGCAAATAAGAAAGAATGTCGCCATACCATGGGTCGTCGGTAGTAATGGAAAATAAGTGTTCATTAGGAAAATCATCATTAACGGGGGTATCTGGCGCTCGGTAGGTAATTCGATAAATGAGCTCGGCGAGGGCTAAGCCTTTCTTACTCTTTGGTGTGACGAATTCGGGGTCGAATTCTTGAAGAATGACGACCCAACGGGCATATTTCCCCGGTGAGGATACGACGACTCAACAGAAAGCCAAGGGGTTGGAATTAGTCACAACCTTGGTGGAGCGCATAAGGATATAATGACGAAGTTTTTGGATCGAGAACACTACGGCCAGTGCTAATTTTTCTTCAAGGGAGTAGGAAACGGGGGGTCCTACAAGGTTCTTAGCGACGTAGTAGATCACATGCTCAATACCGCTGTCGTCTTCTCGGATAAGGACTCCGGCGACCGAATAGGTGGAAGCGGAGATATACAGGGATGAAGTCTCGATCAAAGTCGGGAGGGCGGATCAAGGGAGCGGATGTGAGAGCCTGCTTGAGGGCATCGAAAGACTCGTGAGCATGGGAATCCCAAACAAAAGGGATAGAAGATCGGAGGAGTCTAAGGAACCCATGTGCGGTGGTGGCGTAGTCGAGGGACGAACCGTCGAAGAAAATTAGCTTTGCCTTGGAGACTTTGGAGTAGCGGAGGGTACGTGGAGTGGGAAGTTCAAGAATGGCTTGAAATTTCAAAGGGTCAAGAGTGATACCATCTTTAGACACGATGAAGCCTAAGAGATGGCCGACGGGGACGCAAAAGATGCATTTCAACGGGTTAAGGCGGATATTATACTTGCGACATCGGAGAAAAAATGGTACGCAAATCGTGGAGGTGTTGCGCCCGATGTTTAGAACGCGCAGTGAGGTCGTCTAAATAAGCAAGGATGATGTGAGCTAAGTCATGGAAACAATAAGACATGGCCCGTTGAAAAGTGGCGCCGGCGTTTTTGAGGCCGAACGGCATGACCCGGTAAGCGAAAGTTCCCCACGGACTAATGAACGTGGTTTTGAGTTGATCAGCAGGACGGATAGCAATTTGGTTGTATCCGGAGAAACCATCCATAAAGGATAGAACCTCATGCCCCGCACACTCGTCAATGATTTGGTCAATGAACGGTGTGGGGAAGTTGTCTTTGGGACAAGCTTGGTTCAAGTCGCGAAAGTCCGTGCGGACACGGATGGTGCCTTGTTTCTTGAGAACGGGAAGCTCGGGTTGGACACCCAAGTGGTGTATTCAATGGGGTAAATAAAACCGAGCTCTGCTTGAGCTTATCGATTTCGGCTTTGATAGCGTCACGTACGGAAGGATGGATGGGTCTCAACTTTTGACGGACTGGTTTGGTATCGGGCCATGTGTCGATATGGTGTTCGACAATGGCGGGATCGAGTTCGGGCATTTTCGAGAATAGGACCAAGCGAAAATATCACGGAATTCTTTGAAAAGCTTGGTGTAAGCTTCGATTTCTTCGAGGTGCGGTGGGCGCCTAAGGTGATATATTCTTCGATACAGTGTGATTGAAATGTCAATTTTGATGGTAGGAGAGATATTGGCCATGTTTCCTTCTTCGAAAGCGTCGAGGGTGTGGGGATGGGGTTTTTTGAACCAATCGATCGCATTGGGGATGAAGTCTTTGGTTTCCACAGCGAATTGGTCATGGGACTCGCTGCGGGAGGAAGTATGCGCGATGGTGCATATCGTCCCATGGAAAGTCCGGGTTAGTCATGGCTTCCATAATGTCTTCATCGGGACCGGAAGATGGGAAGGCCCCGGAGGAAGACGAGTCACCCGAGAGGGTAGTGGTATGGGACGGGTCATCAAGAGGAGAAGGGCTCGGATGTGCGATATCAACGAGATCCAAGGTCGGGTGAGGGGCGGGAGGATCAACGAGGTTGAAGGGCATGTGAACTATCTCGCAAGGATGATGACGGGTACAAAAATGGTAGTTGACGGCTCCGTTGGCTCGATGGCGGGAGGAGGAATGTTAATGGGAGTAGGAAGGTCCTACTGGTCCTATCGAAGTGGCCTTGAATTGGCGGTACATGTCCAAGGAGGAACGATACTCGTCAAGGCGGGGACGGAGGTGGGTGTAGTGGCCGTGGAAATCGCACAAGGCACAAGGGTGGTTTGTGCGCAAGTTTTTGAGTTTTGGGATAGAGTCCGGGATAGTGACGTAGACTTACGGGATGTCGGAGTCGGGAAACATCTCGTTGACCAGAATCTTGAGGTGCGGCAATTCGGGACACATATGGGTGGCGTGACCGACTATATCACACAAAGCTCATCGGATGGCGGGCTTTGGTGGTTGCAGAGGGTAGGGGTTGTCGGGGCGGCCTGGTCCCGATAGGTTGCCCCCTTACGAGCGTTGCCTTTCTTTCGGGGCTGGCACCACGGGGGTAGGGTCCTGTGGAGGTGCTGGGGGGCCGGAGGAGGTGAGGGGGACCGGTTGAACCGGTGTCAAAGCAAGGTAAGGTTTGGGGTGACCGGGAGGGGTAGCGAGCTCGGAGGGTCAATGTACCGAGACAGGTATGTCGAGAGTCGAGTTAGGGAGAGAGAGGGTGGCCAAGACGGGGACGGAAAATACTCGGGAGGGGGAGCCGGGAAAGGTATCTGCAGGCGGGGTAATGACCGGGGGGGACGGCTCCGAGGTGGTTAAGGCCGGGAGGAACCGTTCGGGAGGATAAAGGGGGGTCGGGAATACCAGTTGTAGGGGGAGGGGCCGGAAGGAGGAGGTCCGGGCTGGTTGAGAGGAATGGCTAGGAGCGGGGTGCGGAGGGCCATGCGGAGGTTGCTCGACTAGTCGAGGCGAGCCGCTTAGAGCGGCACCTGAGACTATTGCATCATGCAAAATAGATGATAAGCTGGGATCGGTGACGAGGAGGAGAGGGAAGGTTAGGGAAAGTTCCAAGCGGGGAGGAATCTTTGAAAACGCCAGGGAGACACCGGTCAAGGGAATCAACGGTTTCCTTGTTGGCTACAGAAGAGATAGTCGTCTCAGGGGAGGTCTGAGATTTTGGCTCATGATATGTCAACTGGTCAATGGTGACTATCTTTCCATTATGGGGGAAAGACATCTTGCGAAAGACCGCGGATGGGACAACAGACATAGCATAGGTGTGGCTTGGCCCCAATGAATGTTTACCAATCTGGTGGGCGTCGATGACTTGGCGTCGCGCAAGCTGGGTCTCTTACCGGTGAGAGTGATAGGACAATGCAAACGAGCCAATGGGTGGGGAGGCATGGTATCCCACGCTCGAAGGGTGATCGTGGAAGGGGCCATCTCGGGAGATCGAGTTGCTTCCAAACGGGAAGCGGACATCACGCATGTGGATGCCCCCTCATCGAGTATACACAGGACACGTTGGCGTTCGGTTGCAGTGGGATTTGGAAGGCGATGGAAGGAGGGAGAGGAGGATTGTCTGATTGAGTGGCGTCGAAAACGATCATATGGTCATCGGCAGGATCTACAGTGCCCACGGCAGATAGTAGAGCCTTCTTTTGGGAAGGGCACGACTGGAGGAGTTCCAGTGTGGAAATGGCAGCAGGGGAAGCTGGCCACCGGGTCATCTACCTGCTATACGAATGAGCAGCTCGACCAGAAGCAGCATTTCGACGTAATGGTCCCTTAGGGATCTTGGTAGGGACCTCAACTTTGGGTTGAGGGATATGTAAGGGACCACTGGATGTCGAAAGAGGCTCTGTAGAACCTGAAGAGGAAGACTCGGGGGCTGACTGATCAGGAGGCTTGGGGTACTGACGAGACCGAGTTTGAAGGTGAAGATCGACGGATGGGGTAGGATCGGAGTGCATCATAAGGATCTGGTAATCAGAGGAACCAGAAATGAAAGGGGGGGCGGCTACCTGGCTGTCGGGCGGTTGGGTAGCCACGAATCCTTGTTGAGGGAAAGGGTCAGTAAACACAGCTGGCTGGGTAGTGGCCACATTAGGAGGAGCATGAGGGGGGGCGTGTTGTCCACACAATGTGGCTTGGAACTCCACATCGGCGTGTACGGGGTAGAGGAGACAATGGTGGGTGTAATGACCATAAACACGCAGCACGAAACAGGGCTTGCTTGTGTGAAGCGGCCTGCTCCGGCTTGGGGTACAGAATGCTATTCTTTGGTTGCCGATATTAGGGTCCACACCGGAGTGGGTCCTCGGGAACCAGGGGCAGATTGGTTTTGGTTGCCTCTCCGCCTTCTTTGAGAAGAAGGGGGATTAGTCGCGCCCTGCTATGCAAATACTTGCCCTGGAGGAGGCTGTAGGTGCTGGTGCTGGGGTTGAGGAGGCAAGGGAGGAGGAAGCACATATGCTGGAGGAGCTGGCGCACCAGGCTGCGGATAAGGGTAATGAGTGGGTTGGGCAACATTGGGGTAAGCAGGAGGTGGGGCAAAAGGAGGAGGCATGCCGTATCCTGGATACATGCTACCGGGAGGGGGGAGAGTGCTGGAGGTGCTGGCCCCTCCCTGAGGGAGACCATAGCCCATAGGGTGTTGAGCGTACGGATGGGAAAGGGCTCCAACGATACCATCGGCGAAATGAGATGCCCCCGGGGCATTAGCGCCACCGGGCTTGGGGAGGTCAGGAAGAACGGTATAAACATAACCAAATTGAGCGTAGATCAGGGCATATTTCAAGGCTATTTGGAGGGCGGCTTCTTCGGTTTGAGGAAAGTGAGAGGCGACATCTTTGCCGATGGGAGCTGGAAGGGTACGAAGGAACCAGTCCATATAAACCCGATCTTCGAAGGGAGGGGCTCGACATAAGCTTCGTCTTCGTCACCATTCGTGAACATGGGTGGAAAGGCGGGTCGAAGAGGTTTGCTTGAATGAATTCAAGAGCTCCGTGCCAGTATCGTATTAGAGAGGGAGCTGGAAATAAGATAAAAAGGCTTGGGCAAGGGTCGCAAAGGTGGTATGGGAAGAGGTGGCTTGTTCAACATACCATTTAGAAGCTTCGCCGGTAAGCGTGCGTTGGAACAAACGAAGACGGATGGAGTCATCGGTAATGGAATTAGAGGAACACCACATGAGGAAAGATCGGACATGATTGGTTGGATCTTCTCCAGCTTGGCCTTCGAATTTAGGGATGTCGGAAGGAGCTTGGTTGGCATGGCAGGCCAACCAACATTGTGGCGGATAGGGTCGTTGATCAACTGATTGAAATCGGGGAGGCTGAGGCCTGCAATGTACGGCAGCAAAGGGGTGGCCGGGGTTGTTCCTGTGGCGGTTTCGCTAGTATTAGGGCCGGCATTAGGGCCGGGGGAACCGCTAGCGTTAGGCCCTGGACCAGACATAGTGAAGGTGACAGGGGGAGAACCGGGAGGAGAAGGAGGACCCGATGAATCAGGAGAGGAGTCGGAGTGCGGACTCGAAGGTGGACTAGCTCGACGACGGCGGGGCGGAGCAGGTCGATCGACCGGAAACTAAGGATGAAGGCCAAGAAGTCTCCGGGAAAGGCGCCTTGGGGGCGCAATGATGACAGGAAGAAGGAAACCGACAGGGGCAGAAAGGGACAGAATCAATTAAGGTCAAGGGCAGAAAAGGTGCAGTGACGATTGATTTTAGAGTCTTTGCTAGGCGGTGTTAACCAGGCGCTTCTTCGCTTAGGGTCAGTGTGTGGCGTGTGTTAATTTTAATTTTTAAACCCTTTCCGTTTTGAGAGCAAGAAAAAAGTGTGCTGCGTAGCTGAAAATAAACCTATAGAGAACAGAATATAATGCTGAAATAACAGAAAAATAACAGCTACTTGTGCATCTATCTAACCCAAGAAGGTGGGTCTCTCAAAACTATGCTGAAAAGAAAGGGAAAAACTATGTAAAACACATGGGGAAGGGGCCAATAGATCTAAGGTCAAAGGGGACAGGGATCTAGAGGACAACGCTGCTGAAAAGAGGTGCAGATCACAGCCAAGAGACAGAGGCAAGGTGGCTAGAAAAAGGAAGGAAATCAGCAAAAACCGGAGGGGCAAGGCGGAGGTCTTCAAAGGAGGTCCAAAAAAAATGACAGGAGGTGATTTGAAAGGAAGAAAGGCTGATTTCAAAGGATCTGAAAGGGAGGTAATAGATCTGGAAAAAGGAGGCTGAAGCTTTGAAAAACAGACGGCTGAAACAACTTAAAACTCTTCCACAAAAAGTGGAGGGTTCTAAAGCCCTAAGGGGCTAGGTTCCCACTTATATGAGTAAAAACAGATTAGAACGTGATCAAAACAGGCTGAGGCAGAGGCTAGAGGACCCTGACAGAAGCTGCAGAAAAACCCAGAAAAATTGCAGAAAAATTGCTGAAAAAAGGGCAGGTCACAGTTTTTGACCTGATTTCAGTGCAGGTCGCAGGAAACAGGCTAAAAAGTGTGACCTGGAGGTCCAGGTCGTAGGTTTAGGGCCAAAAAGTGCGACCCCTAGTTCCGGTTGTCTCGGCGGCAGATTTTCAGAAAAGTTGTCGTCTCAGTTGCGGTTGGTGTCGCTTACCTGCGCAATAGGGCCAGAAACACACGGAAGTTAGAAATTTTAAGTTTTTAGGGTTTTATGTGAGAAAAATGACATAAAAAGAGGAAAACTAAGCAGCTGAAAAGAAGCCCTAGGGCCTGAAGTAGCTGGATATGCAGGAATATGAAAAACGACAACGGTCGTAATTTAAAACCCGTGTGGAGTCGCCATTTGTTAGTATGAATTCTTCGTCGAAGTGTACGAAAAAGAACCACTTTAGCTACGCATAACTAATAGCCCTAACAACAATAGAGGCTGCCAAACATCTTCAGATCTGCGATTAGTAGTAAAAATGCCGCAACAAACAGATCTATAAATGGAAAGACATTAAGCAGTAAAGTAAAGGTTTTGCTCCATGCATCCAACAGACAAGACAAGAACACGATTTTTTTGAAAGAATTTTATATTACAGGGCACCTGGGAGGAAAACAAGAAGGTGTATCCAGCTCTCCTCAATGGGATGGGTTCTTTGTAGTCCTCAGCACTTCAGATCTAAGCTTTCTCTCTCTTGTAGGTGTAGAAAACCCAATGCAAAAAATGAAGCTCAATGGGAGCAAATGATGAAAAATGAGACCAAGTGCATAGATCCAGAGTGATCTAATAGGCAACAAAAGGTGAGGAATGGTAGGAAAAACCCTCCTATTTATAACAAAATATTGGGTCATTCTAGATCTTGGTGCATGGGTTAACCAGATCTAGATCCACTTTTTATGGAATATTTTATTATGTTTGTTGGAGGGAAAAGGTATTTGACTTGGGTCAAATCCCTTAATTTGTTAAAAATAGATAAATAAATGATTTATTTATCTTTTTAAGGAAGCGGTTAGAAGATAATCAAATAAATAATGATTTATTTAATTATTTAAGGAAGTGGTTGAAAGATAATTAAATAAATAATGATTTATTTAATTATTTATGGGTGATTTGGTCGTATTTAACAAGGAATATCATCTAAAAAAGGTTTAAATGATTATTCCTAGAAAATAATAAGATAAATAAAGGTTTATCTAATTAATTTCTTTGATTTTGGGTTAAACATGACTGGGAATAATAATTAAATTATGGTTTAATTAATTATTCTATGAGGAAAATCAAACAAATATGGGTTTGTTTAATATTTCCTTTTGGGGTTTCCTGTTTTAACATAGTGAAAGCAGTTTTACTTAGGGTAAAAATGGTCTTACATGGTGTACTTGGGTCCATCTAGTGATAATAGGTTGGATGACCAAAAAATGGTGTAACAGCTGCCCAGTGTCATATATTTTCAAGTATCTTTCGAGCCTCTTGCTCACCATCCACACCCATTCATCCAAATTTGGGTGCCTCCCATTATTCTCTACCTTGGTACTCTTCCAATGAAGACTACCATCCTCCCAAATCAGATTTCTCCTTTTTCATTTCATGCTATGTTGAAATGAAACTCCTTGGAGATCTCCTAGAGAAGATATTACACCAATTACCATCGTGAATCCATAAGGATACAAGTGTGTTGGAGGCAAAACCTCCTCACTGCTGCTTAATGACAGCGTTGTTAATCTCCTCAATGGTGTATTTGCTATCTCATACTCCAACTCAAGGATGAACATATGGTTTTGTATAAGTTTTTTTTGGACAAGGTTCATCCTCTCCTCCAAGAATTCACACCCCAAACACAAGTGTCATGTGTTCATCCCTTCCTTGAAAAATTCAAGGTTGCACAACACAGTGAAATTTTGTTGCTCCACATTAGCAGTATGCAATGGTATACATCCCTCCATAAGATTTGCAAAAACAACAGGAAATTGAAACTTAGGCATACCTTGGTGATATTTGGGAGTATCATGTATGGTTGTAAAGGTTCCTCCCTCCCATGTGTTGGCTTCCCCAACTGTTGATGTTGATGGCTGCTCCTCCATGGTTTTGACAACACTGATACAAGTCTCCTCAAGTGGTGGTGAGGGCTTTTCCTCCTCTGATTTCTCCTTGCCAAATTTTTTAATCAACCTTTGAGTAAATTCTGCAAAAGTAGATACTCTTACATGAATCAAATGGTTGAACCACCAATTGTGTGCTTCACCCTCAAGGTGCAGTGCTGCAATCTCTACAGCCTCTCTTTCTACCACCGGATGTATTAGGAAGAATGCATCTAGTTTTCTTACCCAAGCCCTTGTTGTAGATGACCCATGAAAAGTAGACAATAGAAACCTATTTCCTTTAATTATCCTTGTGAATCTCCTTTCTTCCTTCAACTAAATGTACTATGGGAAAGCTAGAGTCTCCTTTAAGGCTCTAGGTTGAGATTTATACTCAACAAGGTATTCCCTTAGAATCTTGTGATCCAAGTGTCCTCCATATTTCTACAATTTGTCTCCTTTTTCAAAAGGAAAGGGTATAGTCCCACTGCTTCTTTCTTCTCTTTTTTTCTTGACCTCCTTATTGAGGTCCTTCCTAGATCTGAAAAGAGATGAGATAAAACTCATTCTCTCCATCATTCTGATCTTCCTCTTGTCTTCTTATTCTTTTGATAACATAATGGCTAAGATCCACAGGTTGAGCCAAGATTATGCCCTAATACCACTGTAATATCCCAAAATGGGGATGCAGGAATACATGAACACAAAACTGGAGTAGCAGTGATAAATCAACTCATAAAATGTAAGAAGAGCACATAGCCACCATATTAATGTTACAACAGAAAAATTTATACAATATCTTGAGGAAATAATCACTCAAGTTAGGCAATACCAGCCTCAAGAAAGCATGTACATGAAATATGAAGTATACTGCTACATAGAAAATGCCCAAGGCTATGACAGCGTAGTTTTGTTAGAGACAACTACTGCTGGAGTATTTCAATACATGGATATGGAAATATACATCTCATACAATGTTGGGAGAAAATATATAAGCCCCCAAAGGCAATTTCAAGAAAATCCTAGAAGGATTTCCTACAATATGCAAAAGTGAAAAAATGTCAGAGTTGCAGTCCTAGGACTGAATAGCAGCTACAAATCAAGATCTGGATGTAGATGGCTATAGATAGAACATGTGATGAATTAATCTCATCCAATGGATCCTTCAGATGAAAGGTTGATCCTAACACTGAAGATCTCACCCTCCAAACAAACACTGCAACTCCTCACTACAAATGGTCACAGAAATAACGTAGTCACTGAGGGATATTGCGCTGTAGGTGAAAGAAAATATGTTGGCCAAGTGCGAAGATGTGAAATCAGCTCTAGAATCTTCCTCACTGATCTCCCAAATGAAATAAAGCTTCCTCCTCTAAAAAACAAGCTCCGGAAGTGGTGTTTTCAACCCTCCAATACAACACCCTGCAACACAACCCAGCTCTAAATAGAAACTACGCTGTAGCTAAAGGAGGTGGCTTTGCCTTAAGCCTAAATGTGGAGAAATGAAGTGCAAGCTCCCTCAAGAGGCCTCTCTTGAAAGGAGACTGAATTCCTAAACAGGAATTCCTTGTGCTAAGCAGCATAGCAATCTCAACTAAATAGTTGAAGAAACAACAATAGTCATGCAGACCACAAATTCAATAATCCATTTCATATCCTACTATGGCTGCCTTGCCCTCCTTTTATACAAATGGAATCCCTCTCACCTTTTCTCCCACTCATTAGGGCTTCCTCCACCAAGGAATCTTCCTCCCACTATCTCTGTGTTGTCTCCATAGATGATCTCCACCTTCCATTCCAGCGTTGTTGACTTGGTCAAACTTGACCTTGTCCACATGCAAATGCCCCTTTTCACACATTAGGGTGTGAAATCTAGCTCTTATGATGATCTCTTTTCAAATTATGATGGATTTTATTCCTATTTATGAAATGCATGGGCCTCCTTACCCATTTATTCATCTCCTAAGTTTCAAAAGAAAAAAGCAATATTCCAATTAGCTGCATGCTAATTTTGGAGTATTACAACCTACAAATAACTCTCCTTATTCCTCATCTATCTTTCCCGCTAGGACCAAGTACATTGTCATTGTTTTATCTTATTTATTAGGGTATAACACTGATAAATGGGTAGATGAATCTGTGATAGTTTTTTTTTCCACTCTTTCCTCAGATGCTAAACCCACAGTCCTATTCAACTATGCCCAGTTTCTTACAGAGACCATTCATGAACAATTTTTAAATTTTAATACACAAGAGGTTTTCAATACACCTCAGTATTGGTATTTATGTTTGTTTATTTCCAGTCTATAAGGTTTCAATTTTAGATGACCAAGGAAAATGAAGATGTTGAGCCTCGATCTGTCATTTTCTGGACCACCCTGCTATTAAAAGATTAGAATAATTATACATAAAAGGATTTTGTGGATTTTTTTGTGCACCGAGCCATCAGCACACTTAGCGGCGTAGTAGAGCCCAAGATAAGCAAATAAATTAGGAAAACCATGCAGCTAATAGAGCAAGTGAAGACAGAATATTGGTACTTGTACCAAAATTACACAAAGATTTGAGTCTATGGAAATGAGCTAGCCCCTTACAAAATTCCAAAGTTCCTCTCCATGAGGGTATTTTCACTAGAGTACATAAGGAAAATGATACATGCAGATGAGCTCCACTTTGTTTATGCAAAGAAGAAGTCTCAGTTCAATATCAAGAAAAAAATTGGTCCTTTCATCTATGACAGTGGAGCAGCAAGAGAGGAGGCATAGAAGATACTGAAAAAGATGGGTTTCAGCCACAATTTCACATGGTATTATGACCCTGTAAGAGTTATCTCCAAGAAAAGGGTGGAAAATAGATCCACACTCTATATTTACATACACATACCTAGAATTGAGCAATATTCCAATAAAAAAGAATGGGTGACAAACACCCTCCAAGAAGATGAAGAAAATGTGATCTCCACTTCAGGCACCCAAACCCCAACACCACAAGAAAGGAAGAGTGCAGAAGGAAAAGAAGACAAGGGGAAAGAGCAAGAGAAAGAGATAGGGAGCAAGAGGCCAAGAAAGGATCAGTCACCTTCGGTGATCGATACCTCTAGTAAATAATTCAAACTAAGGTATAGGAATAGGGCCAAAATTCACATGAATATTTACCAAGGAGGAGAATCAAGGCAACAAAAAATGTTTCATATTGCAGACACCCCTGGGCCATCTCTAGGAGGTGGTCAAAAAATGGCCTCCCCTACATCTTCAGCCACAATGGATCTGCAGAAGTAGGCCTTGAATACATATACTTCTAGGCCTGCCATAGAAGGCCAAGAAAAATTATTTTATGACACATTCAAGGAAATAAAGTTGAGAAATGAGATGTTGAAGACTAACACATACAATCAATTCTAGAAGCAGACCCTAAGCTCAAAAAGCAGGCTAATGTATGCCTTTAACACTGAAAAGGAAAGGATGCAGATGGAATTTATAGAACCCTTGGTCCCACGACCCGAAGGAGAAAGATATTACAGTAAGGCATCCTTCGAGTTCAATACCAAGGACATCCATCCTATTGAAAAAATGGAATTACGTAAGCAAACCGGAGAGATGGTGAACTCCACCTTGACAAGTACTACTATGAGCTTGTCAAAGCTGTAGGTATCTTTATCCAATGCTCAATCACAGCTCAAGATGGAGAAGATATATGCCATGGCTAAAGACTCAAGGATCAAATCTTTAGAAGATTTAATAATCAAACTTGGTTATGACCCAACCAATGTACAAGTTGTGGAGGAGCTTTTGAAGAACAAGAATGATGACGTAGTAGCCCTCGGGAACACAACTCAAGATGCCAGCAACATAATACCCATTGGCCAAAGGCATTGAGAAATATGAGTCACAGAAGGTAGATTTAATGAAGTTAGTTATGGAACAGTCTACCCAGATCAAACAAATGGAGACCGAGAGGGAGAATCTACTGAAGGAAAAACAAGAAGCAGCTAGAGTGGCACACACCCCACTAGAAGTTGTCCCTATTTCATCAATTCCATTTTTTGTTCTTGTTATCACCCTAGTAATTCTCAGGTTGTAGGATGGGGATTTTTTTAGTTAAGAAAACCAGGGGTAACCAAGAACCGCTTTGGGAATTCAGGATCTAGCCTTCCTGAGCTCCGGAGAGGGATCTCTCCTTATGATTTAGCTTTTTTTTGGTAAAATATTTTAGGCTAGATATGTGTGAAAATTAGGGCTTGTTTTAAGGGTTTTTGGGAATAAAGAGATTTCAAGGTAAACCAGAAGGATCTACCAGAACATTGGGCAATGGAGTCAAATCTCTAGGCAAATAGAACTAAGAAATAAAACTTAGAGATGAAAATGTGCTAAGGGCAAGATAGGTGACCTTCTAAGGCTTTGTATAGGCTTGATTGATGGAGTGGGAAGAATCTGAGTAAAAGGGCACTTAAGAATCTTTAAGCTATAGATAATAATATTGAAGGAGGGGATCAAACTGGGACCTAGAGAAATTAAGAATTCTATGGTCCGGTTATCAAGAAGAAAACATCAAAATTCCAACAAGTTTAAAACAGGGAGCTTATTACCACTAATCCTGTTTAATTTCTCCTTAATTGATCATTACATAACAGAAACACATAATATGAATGAATGTAAACTTTAAAATAAATACACTGAAAATAGGAAAAAACGAGACTTATCTTGTCACCATGAGAATCCTTAGCTATGATGTCTCTAATTTCATTTCGAGTCTGCTGCTTCGCTAATTGACTTCACCAACTTCAATATATCCAGAAAAAAGACTATAGTTGTCTTGAGAAATTTTATTCCGCACAAAAATTCTTCCAAGAGTGAAGTATTTATACAAATTCTAAACTAAAATATCTTGAAAAAATATCAAGATTAGTTCACAAACCTCTCCAGCTATTTTACATAAATAGAACTTAAGTAAAGGAAACTCAAACTAATGCATCTATTTGGAACTATTTTTTATGGATAGGTGATGAAAAATAGGAGAATTTGAATTTGATCCAACTCTTAGTTGATGATGAGGCATCCAAGTCACTAACTGCTTCCTTTCTTTGTGCATTCTGCTCCAATAATTCTGCAAACTTGGGGTCCAATGATATCTTTGTATTTCTCAATATGTAATATATATGTAAAAAGTGAAAGAGGTTATTGTGGAATAATATTTTGGTGAGGTAAACCTCTTTCAGTTTACTCTCCAGCTGTAAACAATAGGCTCTGCAAAAATATGTGTAAAAAAGAGTTTTACAAAGTCTGAAACATAGCGTGTAAAGATGTGCATGTATCTCTGTTCTGAAATCACTGTGAAAAAAGTGAGATAGGTTTTTGTAGATGGGTTACTTAGGAACAAAAACCTCTTTCATTTTTGTATGATGTATTTATGATTGGCCACAATATTCTATGTAAAATGATGACTTAACTGAAATTTTCTGCAAAACTTTCTTTCCAACATTGTTTAATATTTCCAAAACCATCATAGCTGTTAGAAAAGTGAGAGAGGTGTTTGTATATGGTACTCTTAAGAACATAAACCTCCTTCCGTTTTGCAAAATTCATATTGGATTGATCACAATAGTTTCTGCAAAACAATGACTAAAACATGAAATTTCTGCAAAAAAGTTCCTTCTTGTTGTGTTTTTCATCTTTTCACTTTTTTGTTCTTTTGACTGTTTTACTTTCACTTTAGACAAACTTCAATGTTGGTGAAAGTATTTTCATTTATTTTTACCATTTTAATGCCTCTGTATTTACTTTTACTATTTACCTTTGACTGCTCTGTAACTTCATTTTAACTTTCACTCTGACTTTTACATGATACACTTTAACCACTGATACTATTTAACTGTTATGTTTTTACTATCCCTGTAGATTCTCATTTCACTTTTACCATTCACTGTGCACATTTCATCATTATAATCTCTCTAAATTTGTATACAAACTGTTTGTTGAATGAAGATATTTAGTTAAAATCTGAGAATTTGGAGCAAACAATTTTGTTAACTAGTATTGAAATTGTTGGTCCAAATCCATATTTTGATAGTAACCTGGAAAAATCAAACAATTTGTTAATGAAATCCAGGTCTGCAGGGAGGTGATTGTAGGTTTTTTTAAATACCTATGGAATGAGATCAGTCTGTGAAGCTTTAACTCTATTTTTTAGGCGTTTTGGGGGAACTAATGCAAGATTAGATTATTTGCAGGAGTTATTCACTTTAACAGAGATGAAACTGAGTAATGTAGGAAAAGGATGGCTTTATTTTTGACATTTTTTTCTCAATTAGGTTTTCTGAATTGGCTTGATTGAAAATAGGGAATATCAAGGTAATTCAGAGGTTTTAGTTGTTCAGATCCTTCATTTTAATCTCTAAACTGTGAAAATTGAGGAAATTGGCTTTAAAAAGGTTCACAGTCGAAGACGGGGCTTTTTGGTCTATAACAGTCTTCAATTCAGTTGTATTCAGTTGGAAAATTTCGTGGAGATTCTCTGAGGATGAATTTCAGAGGAAATGGCTCTTAAAATGGCAACTGGCTCGAAAATGGCGTTGTTAGGTTTGAAAATGGTGAAAAGGGCTCTACACAGGCTCTCAGGGTGTAATGGCGCACAATGGTGAAAATTAGACCAAAATAGGCTCTACGAAGGTTTCACAAGTTTAAAGCGTGAATAGGTGAAAAATTATGAAAACATTAGACTTTAACGTATTAAACCATAGTATAAACTATAGTTAAGTTACATTAAACAAAGGTTAAGCGGGGAGTGGTTTTGGAATACCGGAAGTGGTATTCGCGTGGCTCAACGGTGGTAAGTGGTAATACGCTTTTCGAATGCGATACAATAGAATCATGACACGTCGACGCGGGGTGGTTTGGATAAACCACCCATTTCGCACGACTTTTACAAAACATCCATCGATTACTTTGTGAGCGCGAAAATGCATTATCGCCGTCGGATTTGGCTTTGGGGACCAAACGATTGGGATTAAAAGGGAAAGTGCAGGGAAAAGTCAATTATTGGGTTCAATATAGGTCGTAGATCTTGGGAGTAAAAGAAAATTTGAAGGTTAAAAATAACACAATGGGGAGGAGTAAAAATGTATGGATCAGTCGCTTTGATTTTCATTCATTGGATCAAAAGGGATTTGGGGATCGAGGGGTCTAGATTGAATCCCGATGGGAACAGGCCTTTTGATGGGATTTATATATAAAAGTGGCTTTTTCCAATGGAAAGGGTGATCGGGAAGGTTAATCAATATTTTGACCAAGGTTAGGGGGTCGAGGAAGGGAAATATACAAGGGAATGGGTTTAGAAGTTTAGTTTAAATTAAACTTCGATATTTTTTGTTTAAAACATATAGAACATATGTTTAAAGGTTTTTCATATCTTTTTTATTATATGGTTAATTAAATTGAGATGACTTAACTACCATAGGGGGCGGGATATTTATATATATAGAATACTTAGCCAAAGGGGTTATAAGGGGGGTTTTTATTTAAACATGTGGGAATAAATAACTTTGGCTTAAGTTATATTAAGTGGGTTTTTGGGTTTATTATATAAAAAGGAGTTATAAAATAGGAAAAGGTTATTTGTATAGGGAGTTAATATATAAGTTAAAGTTAATATGAAAATAGGACATGGTATACTCAAAACACATATTTATAACAAGTAAAGTGAGGTTTTAAAGATAATTTGCATTGATCTTATCACTTAACTTATGATGTAATGTTATTTTGAGAGCTTAATGTGTTTAAATGATGTAGGAAGTTAGCTAAATAGGAATTACAAATTCCTTTTAAGTAAAAATGGAGTGTTACTTAGGATTATTCAAGGGAATGAGTGCATGAATGGTAAATGATGTGATTAAGGGATTAATATAGACATTTCACACTTTCAACTGATCAGTCATAGAGCCTTGGGTCCGGTCCCAACAAAAGTCAAGGAAATGCCTTGAGCCTTTCTGACTGATAGTCTAGAATGTTTCATGACTATGGGAAGGGGAAGTTAGTTATTTTGAAGCCCATGATAAATGATATTTACATTAATGAGATTTTTCACCTTCTTCTACCTACCCATCTTACCATGATAACATTTTTTCTTCTTTTGTAATAAGGTGCATTTAAGCTAGAAACCTTCACAGCATTTATTCTTTCTGAAAGCAAGTAAAACTATCTAATTCTACACTTATTTCATCCATGAATCCAGATTAAACTGTTGGATTCACTTTATTTCTCTACCTAACTACTGAATTGTTAGGATTAAACTGTCTAACAACTCGTTATTCTCTATATACAACAAAGGAAATTGAAATAATGACAAGTTAAGATTAAACTGTTTAGCTCATCATGGACTAATGGCATTTATTGACACTCTGCTATAGTCAAAAATTAAAAAGTAGTGACATTTATGCTTGCTCAATTTCATGTTTTATTCATTTTTTCTTTGGGGTATCTTATTTTTTCTAAGTCCTTTGATTATTCTTTTAGGACTTTTTTTACCCTTTTTTTATTTTTTGATTTTTTTTGAATTTTTTACAAAATATGTGAATACAACTTGTAGAAGGAAAAGTATGTACAAATTTACAAAATTACCAATAGTCAAGTCAAAATTATGACCCCTATATTATAGGTTGCTAACATCAGCTTCACTTGGGGATGGCTTTTCCTGGTGAAATACCAAGAAATCTGAGATCAGTAGCCTTATCCATTGACCTTGGTGAATCTGTAAATATCTTATTTGTTCTGCACCAATAATATTTATGATATCTTATACTGCAAAGCTTAGGGCCTTCTCTTCGTGCTTCAACTTTGTAGATAATATATCCAATCCAATCTATACTCTGACTATGAATATGAATATTTACATTGATAAAGTAAATGGGTCTAACTATTAAGTGACTTGTAAGGAATAGTAATGTTTCAACATTCTTCCATTTACTGGTCCTTCTTGAAGCTTTGTTCCATCCAAATTTCTGATAAAAAAGGAATTATTTCCTCTGTAACCATATATTACATAAGGTCCCTGCCACAGAAAATCAGACTTCCCATGTTTACCTTTATCCTCTCTTCTTGAATCCCATCTTAAAACTTGATCTCCTATGAAAAATTCATCTTCCTTAACTCTTTTGTCAAAAAAAATTTTGATCTTGTCCTGTAATACTTGTGACTTTTCATAAACTTCATCTCTGGTTTGTTGAAGGTGTATGGTCTCATTGATTCTTCTTTGAATGTCATTAGTTTCAACCTATAATTCCTGGATCATCCTCATGACTGGAACACCCAAGGAAGAAGGAAAAATTGCATCAGTACCATAAACAATCTAATATGGTGAAGTTCCTATAGAATTTTTTGTGGTAAGTCTACCAGCCCAAAGGGCATAGACCAGCGTCTTATTCCATGTCTTTTTGTTATCTTGGAGTAGTTTTTTGATGATATTAATTAGAATTTTATTCAAAGATTCAGCCAGACCATTACCCTGGGGATAATATGTTGTAGAATGTCCTAAGGTAATATGATATTTATGGCAGAAAGAAATGATTTTGTTAGATTTGAAAGTAGCAGCGTTGTCTGTGATTATTTTGTGTGGGCATCCAAATCTAGACAAAATATTACTTTCTATGAATGAGATAATAACTGAGTCTGTTGCTTGCCTAGTGGGAATTGCTTCTATCCACTTAGTAAAGTAATCAGTGGCAGTTAGAATCCATTTGTGTTGACCAGAGGATGGGGGATGAATTTCACCTATGAAGTCTAAACCCCATAACTGAAATGGTTTTTCTATGGATATTGGTTTCAGAGGTAATGGAAAAAATTTCTTTTTACCTTCAAAAATCTGGCACTTATGACAAGAGGTAACAAACTTTTTGACATCTGAAAACAAGGATGGCCAGTAAAAACCAACTCTGAGTATTTTATCAGCTGTTCTCTTCCAGTATAGATGTCCACCACAGTCACCTGCATGAAAATCTTCAAGGATTTTTTCAGCTTCAGATTTCAATAAACAATTAAGTAAAATTCCAGTACTTTCTCTCCAATATAGTGCATTTTTTAAGATACATAATCTCATTGCCTTTTGCTTGATAAATCTTTCCTTGGTATTTGTTAGTCCAGGAGGAGCTTGTAAGTTTGTAAGTATAAATATTATGTCAGAGTACCAGGGTGAGTCTTGGAAGGCCTCACTGATCGATGGAGTCGCCATATCCTCCTGTTCATCTACTTGTGCAATGAAATTAATATCTAAGGCATTGCAATTTGATTCAGCCATTAGCCTGGCCAAACCTTGTCCTTTAATGAGTTTGGTTGGTTTAATTTCCAGATCATATTCAAGGATTGTGGCCATCCACTTTCCTCTCCTGTTGTTTGGTCCATCTTGAGTTAAAATGTCTTTAACCACTGCATTAGGGACATATGCAATTATGTGTGAATGAAGTACATACACTCTGAAATATTTGATGTCTTTAACCAGAGCCAAAGCTTGTTTTTCAATTATGTTGTATTTCAGTGGTGCATCTCTAAGAGCTTTACTAAAAAAAGCTATGGGTTGTTCAAAGCCTTGATCTTTTTTCTGCGGAAGAACTGCAGAAATGGTGCGTTCGGATGCAAAGGAAAAGATTATGAAATCTTTTGTGTAATTTGGACCGATAAGGACTGGTGCTTTAGTTAAGGCCTGTTTGATGGATTCAAAAGATTGTTTGGCCTTCATTGTGTTAGTATGAATCTTTTTTCGAAGTGTACGAGAAAATACCACTTTAGCTACGCATAACTTATAGCCCTAACATCAAATATGGCTGCCAATATCTTCAGATCTGCAGTTAGTTGATCAAGACAAATGCTGCAAAAATCCAGATCTATGCATAAAGAGACATTAAGTAGTAAAAATAAGGTTTTTCTCCATACATCCAATAGACAAGACAAGAACAATATTTTTGAAAGAATTTTTGTATTAAGGGCACCTGGGAGGAAAACAAGAAGGTGTTTCCAATTCTCCTCAATGGGATGGGTTCTTGGAAGTCCTCAGCACTTCAGATCTAGCATTTCTCTCTCCTGTTGGTGTAGAAAACCCAGACAAATATAGAACTCAAAGGGAGCTCACACATCAAATTTGACAATGATAATGGCTCAAAGTCAGACCAAGAGTATAGATCCAGAGTGATCTAATAGGCAACAAAAGGTGAAGAATGGTAGGAGAAACCCTCCTATTTATAACAAAATATTGGGTCATTCTAGATCTTGGTGCATGATTAAAATAACATTAACAAAATCTAGATCCACCTTTTATGGAATATTTTATTATATTTGTTGGAGGGAAAAGGTATTTGACTTGGGTCAAATCCCTTTATTTGTGAATAATAAATAAATAAATGATTTATTTATCATTTTAAGTGGTTGAAGGATAATCAAATAAATAATGATTTATTTAATTATTTATGGGTGATTTAGTCATATTTAACAAGGAATATTATTTAAATAAGATTTAAATAGTTATTCCTAGAAAATAATAAGATAAATAAGGATTTATCTAATTAATTTCTTTGTTTTGGGTTAAACATGACCAGGAATAATAATTAAATTATTGTTTAATTTATTATTCTATGAAGGAAATCAAACAAATATAGATTTGTTTAATATTTCCCTTTGGGGTTTCCTGTTTAGACCATAAACAACCTAATAAATGTGTTTTATTAAGTTATTTTACATAGTGAAAGCAATTATACTTAGGGTAAAATTGGTCTTACATGGTGTACTTGGGTCCATCTAATGGTAGTAGGATAGATAACCAAAAAATGGTGTAACACATTGTCCATTTAATTGAGGAGTCCTTTTTAAGCATATTATTAAGATCTTTTTTAATCTCGGCCAGATTAGATATGAATCTTCTTAGAAAACTAATCTTTCCCAAGAATGCTTGGAGTTCTCTGATGTTCCTTGGTGGTAGAATGTTTTGAATTTCTTCGATTCTAGCAGAATCTATTCTAATGCCTTCTTTCGAAATGATATGACCTAATAATTTACCTTCTTCTAACCCAAAAAGAGACTTTTTTGGATTTAGAGATATACCATATTTTAAACATTTAATGAAAACTTGTCTTAGATGATCCAAGTGATCATTGTTTTTTTTCGAAAAAACAGTAATGTCATCCAAATAAATGACTAAAAGCTCATGGATTTCCTTGGCAAAGGAAATATCCATGGCTCTTTGAAATGTGGCTCCTGCATTTTTTAACCCAAAAGGCATCTTCACATACATAAAGTGCCCCATGGAGTAGTAAATGCAGTTTTGGTTTGGTCATTTTTATCAACTAGGATCTTATTGTAACCAGAGAAACCATCTAATAAAGAGATTTTGGAAGAACCTACTACCCTCTATAAAATATGGTCCATTTTTTGCAAGAGGTAGTTATCCTTCAAGGATGCCTTATTAAGATTCCTAAAGTCTATGGATAATCTAATTTCTCCTGTCTTTTTTTTGGTTGGCACTAGATTAGAAACCCAGTCAGAATATCTAATTGGTGTAATTATCTGAGCATCAAACATCCTCTTAACTTCCTTTTCTATCAAAGGTAACAAAACTGGATTAATCCTTCTAAGTTTTTGTTGAAAGGGCTTTTGGTTTTCTTTTAAAGGAATTTTATGTTGGATAATGTCTGTGTTATAAGTTTTTAGGTCTTCATAGCTCCATGCAAAGACATCTTGAAATTATTTTAAAATTTCAATGTATTTAACCCTTTGATCTGTTGGTAAGGATTTAGAAATTTTGATTATTCTGGGTTTATCATCTGTCCCTAAGTTGTACTCTTCTACATTAGATTTAACTGGCTCCATTTTTGGCCTTTTGGGCAGATCATTAGACTTAAATAAATCTTCTATAGGAGTTAAACTTTTGGGTAAATGTTGTTCTTTAAATCAATCAAATCTATGTCATCTTCAATCAATTCCTCTATGTCTACTTTTTCCATTTCATCAATGTCACTTTGAGTAAAAATAGCAGGATTTTCAAACTTATGTACATCTAAATTATCTAAATCATCTATTTGACAAAAAATTACATCTATATCACATGATGAGTCTATATTATATTCTTTATCGATTTGACAATTCTGAAATTCATGCTCATTATTCAAAAAATGATAATTTTGCTGATATTCAGAAAATATTTGCCAATATTTCACGTTATCTGGAACAATAGGCCTATGTTTAATCTTAGCAGTATATTTCTGTAATGGTGAAAAAGGAAATTTACAACTGCTGGCAAATGTGGCTAAGCAATGGGCATGTATGTTCTGATTTTGAGAGACGATAGCAAATTTACCTTCTAACAATTCATTTAGTAAGTCCAATATTGTTTCTATATATCTTGCAAGTCTGGGATTATGAATTGAATACTCTGCGTTTATTTGCTTTATAACTAGTTTAGACTCTCCCATGACCATTATTCTTTTTCCTCCCTTATTTCTAATGATTTGCAAACCTAAGATTAATTCCTCATACTCAGCCATATTTTTGGTGCACTTGAAGTTTAATCTAAAGGCATGTCCTTCAGAATGATCTGTTTCAATATTCGTAATCCAAACACCAGCGCCAACTCCAAATTTTTTAACAGAGCCATCAAAATATAAATGCCATAAAGCTTCATGACCAATATAATCATCCATGATTTTAAGTTTTGTATCTTTAAGTTCAGTTGGATTTTCATTTTTATCAGAGTTACCGAGAATGAAAGAATCAAGATCAGTGGGAGTAGCATAAATTGGATAATTTGTAGGTCTGTCTGCACTACTCACCATGTACTTCATCAAGGTTTCCCTATAAATATTTTTAGGGTGTCTGAATACTGAGATAGTAGCATAACTCATATCTAGTTGTAGAGATCCCTGCAACTTTGCTCCCCATGAGCGAGAAAGAAGCATGCCATACTTAGGCGGGATATCAGCTACTACAACATCCATGATCATACTTTTACCTGGATATTGGACTAGGTTAACACACAGATCTTTAATCAAACCAATACATTGGAATTTGGATGAATAAAATGAGAATAAGTCCTTATAAGGTCTGGTTATGTCTATATTAAGAGTTTCCATTATAGCTTTAGGCATTAAATTGTGGGAAGCTCATGTATCTAACATAGTATTGTGTAGAATTTGGTCATGTATGGTAAGACTTAAATAAAATGGGGGTATCGTCCCATCTGAATGCTTTCCATCTATGTTGGGACCAAAAATCAACTCAGGCCTATCTTCATTCATGTTGATGGTATCTTCATTCTGATTCACATTCAATGCATCAGAAATCATAGATGTATATGAATCATTTTTAGCTAGTTCTACTAAGGGAACAACTATTTTCACTTTGGAAATTTCAGACTGCATATTAAACGTTAGCTGAGATCTAATGGTTTGAATCATTTCTTCTTTGGGAACTGAGTTTTGTGATGATTTCTCTTGAGTTTCTACTATTTTTCCTTTGTTTTGAGCTTTTCTCCTATCTTCTGTTTGAGTTTTTTGGTTTCTGCTATCTTTAACAATGTTTTCAAGATTATTTTGAGGGAAAGCAGAAGTTTTATCAGTTTTAGGATTACTAACAGAAAGTTTAGGATCTGGTATTTTAAAATCAGTAGGATTCTTTCTTGTCTTAACGACTATTGTTGTATCGGTGGCTTTGGGAGAATTATCTTTTGGAACATCATTTGAAGATTTAGCCACCTCGTCAGTAATGTCCACAATATTTGGGCCTTGTTATTTCTTAGGACTAGTTGGGTTTGAACTTGATTTGTTCTCTCTCGGGAGAATTTGCAAGAATTTCGATTTAGTATTATCAGTATTCTTTTTGTTTTTTTCTTGCTGATTTGAAGCATTACTTTTTATGACAGGTTCATTCTTTCTCTTACTCCTAAGATTGTATTGACTGTGAATCTCGTTTATTGCAAAATCGTAACCCTGTTTGTAATCATAGGATTCTCTAGATTCTACCTTGAACTGTTGCAGTTCAAATAGTTCCTGGTCCTCCTGGGTGAAGAAAATGGTGTTGTTTTCGTCAATCCCCATGAAAATGTTGATGTCTTCCTCCTCGTCAACATTGTTTAGTGAACTTTCTGTGAAATTTTCTTGGAGTGGGGTTCTTATATTTTGATCAGGGGAAGGTTCTTTACCATTCCTAGGTTGTTGTTTTTCCTATAATTTGGATTCTGGATCTGGGATTGATTGTCCCATTGGGGTTTTCTTTCAATTTGATCCAATCTATCAACTAATTTTTCTAGTGCTTTAGTAATGAAATCAAATTTATTATCTAAGTGAGATTTTTCTTCTTTAATAGTAACCCTTCTTTCATTTCTCAGCCTAGCCTTCTTAGCAAGTATGTTAACTTCTACACCCACATCGTTTTGTTGCATTTGTTATAAAGTATCCGCATCTCTTTCCCTAAGTTGATAAGCCATGTCTACGTCAAAGCAATCGGGGAATTTCAGTAGCACGAAGTAAGGGGTAGGTTTAAGTTCTGTGGGAATGGCATTGTAAACGTTGTTATACCTTGTACAAAAGTCTTGGACTGACTCATTTGGGGCTCTCTTGACTGCATCAAACTCAAATAGTATTTGCATAGGGTTCTTCTTTTTCTCCCATTTATTAAGGAATGCTCTATGGAATGCAGCTAGATCTACTATGCTACCAACTCCTAAACTTTTAAACCAAGTTTTTACCTCTCCAATTAAACTTTGGGCAAATAATCTCATTTGAACATCACTTTCATCAATTTCATAGACTTCCCAGAAATCACTCATCCTAGTCACATGTTGTTGAGAAGTTATCTGTGAGAGATTATCAAAAAGTGGGATGTATTTCTGATAGTTCTAGGGCATGTCATGGATTCGGCAGAACCAAGGGAGCATATCAAGCTTCCATGGCTAGGATTTTCACTGAACTTGGAGGTACAATAGTGGTAGTAGGGATTGTGTTGGTTACTGAAGAGCTCGGTAAGGAGGATGAAAAAGAAGTAGTATAACTAATGGTAGCTGTAATGGGTTGGGTAAATGATGGATATACAACCTTGGGCTGCAAGGGCAACTCATGGATGAATGGATCGGTTGATGAAATAGCAGTGGATTGTGGATATGATGAGTATATGATTCTTTGGGGTAGAGGAAACTCAAGGCTTATGGGCTCTTGAGGTGAACTGATAGCAGAATCAATAAATGATGTGGCAACATAAAAAGTTGAATCTGATGCTGGAAATACTATTGTATATAGTTCAGAGACTGGGGGTTTAAATTTAGACAAAAATTTAGCTAACTTAACAGCTTCTTCAATGTCTTTGATTTTTGTGACACTTACCCTATTAACTGGACTTTTACTTTCAGTTTGATCCGATTTAGTAGGAACAGAAATAATTTTATGTTTTTCACTTACATAAGAAGTAAAAACTAGATCTAAAACAATTTCTTTTAAATCTGATTCATGTTTTGTTCTAAATAAAGATCTTTCAAAATTTAAGTCAAAATCAATGTCTGATAAGCTAACCAATTCTTTGGGTAAAGAATCATCCCTTCTCAGAGGTATCTCAGTTTCAGAACTATTAATTTCTTTTTTCTTTTTTCTTCCTACCTGGTCCGGATCATCTACTATCTCTCGAGGATTAGGATCGGGGTTGGATCTAGTGTAGTAGATTTTTTTGGGAGCCAAAATGTTTATTAAGTAAAATACCCACAACCTTTAAATTCAATCTTAAAGTAGAAAAGATATAATTAAAGATCTTCCTTCAAGATAAAACTTAAAACTAGAGAGTGGTTAGTTCCCCAGCGGAGTCGCCAGTATGTTATCACCCTAGTAATTCTCAGGTTATGGGATGGGGATTTTTGTAGTTAATAAAACCAGGGGTAACCAAGAATCACTTTGGGAATTCAGGATCTAGCCTTCCTGAGCTCCAGAGAGGGATCTCTCCTTATGATTTAGCTTTGTTTTGGTAAAATATTTTAGGCTAGCTATGAGTGAAAATTAGGGCTTGCTTTAAAGGTTGGTGGGAATAAAGAGATTTCAAGGTAAACCAGAAGGATCTACCAAAACATTGGGCAATGGAGTCAAATCTCTAGGAAAACAGAAATAAGAAATAAAACTTAGAAATGCAAATGTGCTAAGGGCAAGATAGGTGACCTTCTAAGGCTTTTTATAGACTTGATTGATGGAGTGGGCAGAATCTAAGAAAAAGGGCACTTAAGAATCCTTAAGCTACAGATAAGAAGATTGAAGGATGGGATCAAACTAGGACCTAGAGCAATTAAGAATTCTATGGTCCGGTTATCAAGCAGAAAACATCAAAATGCCAACAAGTTTAAAACAGGGAGCTTATTACCACTAATCTTGTTTAATTTCTCCTTAATTGATCATTACAGAATAGAAACAAATAATATGAATGAATGTAAACTTTAAAAGAAATACACTAAAAACAGGAAAAAATGAGACTTATCGTGTCACCACGAGAATTCTTAGCTATGATGTCTCTAATTTTGTTTCCAGTCTGTTGCTTCGCTAATTGACTTCACCAAATTCAATATATCCAGCAAAAATACTATAGTTGTCTTGAGAAATTTTATTCCACACAAAAATACTTCCAAGAGTGAAGTATTTATATAAATTCTAAACTAAAATATCTTGAAAAAATATCAAGATTAGTTCACAAATCTCTCCAACTGTTTTACATAAATAGAACTTAAATAAAGGACACTCAAACTAATGCATATATTTGGCACTATTTTTTATGGATAGGTGATGAAAAAAAGGAGAATTCGAATTTGATCCAACTCTTAGTTGATGATGAGGCATCCAAGTCACTAACTGCTTCCTTTCTTTGTGCATTCTGCCCCAACAATTCTGCAAACTTGGGGTCCAATGATATATTTTTATTTCTCAATTCGTAATAGATATGTAAAAAGTGAAAGAGGTTATTGTGGATTTATATGTTGGGGAGATAAAACTCTTTCATTTTTCTAAAATTCATCTCCATATGTGCACAATAGGCTCTGAAAAATTATGTGTAAAACAGAGTTTTACAGAGTCTGAAAAATAGCCTGTAAAGATGTGCATGTATCTCTGATTCTGAAATCACTTTCCAAAACGTGAGATAGGTTTTTGTATATGGGTCTCTTAGGAAAAAAAAATTCCTTCATTTTTGTATGATGTATTTCAGATTGACCACAATTTCTCTGCAAAATGATGACTTAACTGAAATTTTATGCAAAAAGTGTTTTCCAACATTGTTTAATATTTCGAAAACCATAATAGCTGTTAGAAAAGTGAGAGATTTTTTTGTATATGGTCCTCTTAAGAACATAAACCTCCTTCAGTTTTGAAAAATTCATCTTGGAGTGATCACAATAGTTTCTGCAAAACAATGACTAAAACATGAAATTTCTGCAAAAATGTTCCTTCTTGTTGTGTTTTTCATCTTTTCACTTTTTTGTTCTTTTGAATGTTTTACTTTCACTTTATACAAACTTCAATGTTGGTGAAAGTATTTTCATTTCTTTTTACCATTTTACTGCCTCTGTATTTACTTTTACTGTTTACCTTTGACTGCTCTATAACTTTATTTTAACTTTCACTCTGACTTTTACCTGATACACTTTAACCACTGATACTCTTTAACTGTTATGCTTTTACTATCCCTGTAAATTCTCATTTCACTTTTACCATTCAATGTGCACATTTCATCATTCTAATATCTCTCTGAATTTGTATACAAACTGTTTGTTGAATGAATATATTGAGTTAAAATCTGAGAATTTGGAGCAAACAATTTTGTCAACTAGTATTAAAACTGTTGGTCCAAATCCATATTCTGATAATAACCTGCGAAAATCAAACAATTTGTTAATGAAATCCAGGTCTGCAAGGAGGTGATTGTAGGATTTTTGAAATACCTATGGAATGAGATCAGTCTGTGAAGGTTTAACTCTATTTTTAGGCATTTTGGGGAACTACTGCAAGATTAGATTGATTGCAGGAGTTATTCACTTTAACAGAGATGAAACTGAGTAATGTAGGCAAAGGATGGCTTTATTTTTGGAATTTTTTGCTCAATTAGTTTTTCTGAAATGGTTTGATTGAAAATAGGGAATATCAAGTTAATTCAGAGGTTTTAGTTGTTCAGATCCTTGATTTTAATCTCTAAACTGTGAAAATTGAGGAAATTGGCTTTAAAAAGGTTCACAGTCGAAGACAGGACTTTTTGGTCTGTAACAGTCTTCAATTCATTTGTATTCAGTTGGAAAAAGTCATGGAGATTATTTGAGGATGAATTTCCGAGGAAATGGCTCTTAAAATGGCAACTGGCTCGAAAATGGCATTGTTATGTTTGAAAATGGTGAAAAAGGCTATGCACAGGCTCTCAGGGTGTAATGGTGCACAATGGTGAAAATTAGATGAAAATAGGCTCTACGAAGGTTTCACAAGTTTAAAGTGCGAATAGGTGAAAAATTATGAAAACATTAGACTTTAATGTATTAAACCATAGTATAAACTATAGTTAATTTACATTAAACAAAGGTTAAGTGAGAGTGGTTTTGGAATACCAGCAATGGTATTTGCGTGGCTCAATGATTGTAAGCGGTAATACGCTTTTTGAATGCGATGCAATAGAATCATGACACGTCGACGCGGGTTGGTTTGGATAAACCACCCATTTCGCGCGACTTTTACCAAACATCCATCGATTACTTTGTGAGCACGAAAATGCATTATCGCCGTCGGATTTGGCTTTGGGGAGAAAATAATCGGGATTAAAAGGGAAAGTGCGAGGAAAAGTCAATTATCGGGTTCAATATAGGCCGTAGATCTTGTGAGTAAAAGAAAATCTGACGGTTAAAAATAGCGTGATGGGGAGGAGTAAAAATGTATTGATCATTCGCTTTGATTTTCATTTGTTGGATCAACAGGGATTTGGGGATCGAGGGGTCTAGATTGAATCCCGATGGGAACATGCCTTTTGATGGGATATATATATAAAAGTGGCTTTTTCCAATGGAAAGGGTGATCGGGAAGGTTAATCAAGATTTTAACCAAGGTTAGGGGGTCGGGGAAGGGAAATATACAAGGGAATGGGTTTAGAAGTTTAGTTTAACTTAAACTTCGATATTTTTTGTTTAAAACATATAGAACATATGTTTAAAGGTTTTTCATATCTTTTTTATTATATGGTTAATTAAATCGAGATGACTTAACTACCATAGGGGGCGGGATATTTATATATATATAATACTTAGCCAAAGGGGTTATAAGGGGGGTTTTTATTTAAACATGTGGGAATAAATAACTTTGGTTTAAGTTATATTAAGTGGGTTTTTGGGTTTATTATATTAAAAGGAGTTATAAAATAGGAAAAGGTTATTTGTATAGGAAGTTAATATATAAGCTAAAGTTAATATGAAAATAGGACATGGTATACTCAAAACACATATTTATGGCAAGTAATGTGAGGTTTTAAAGATAATTTGCATCCATCTTATCACTTAACTTATGATGTAATGTTATTTTGAGGGCTTAATGTGTTTAAATGATGTAGGAAGTTAGCTAAATAGGAATTACAAATGCCTTTAACTAAAAATGGAGTGTTACTTAGCATTATTCAAGGGAATGAGTGCATAAATGGTAAATGATGTGATTAAGGGATTAATATAGACATTTCACACTTTCAACTGATCAGTCATAGAGCCTTGGGTCCGGTCCCAACAAAAGTCAAGGAAATTCCTTGAGCCTTTCTGACTGATAGTCTAGAATGTTTCATGACTATGGGAAGGGGAAGTTAGTTATTTTGAAGCCCATGATAAATGATATTTACATTAATGAGATTTTTCACCTTCTTCTACCTACCCATCTTACCATGATAACATTTTTTCTTCTTTTGTAATAAGGTGCATTTAAGCTAGAAACCTTCACAGCATTTATTCTTTCTGAAAGCAAGTAAAACTATCTAATTCTACACTTATTTCATCCATGAATCCAGATTAAACTGTTGGATTCACTTTATTTCTCTACCTAACTACTGAATTGTTAGGATTAAACTGTCTAACAACTCGTTATTCTCTATCTACAACAAAGGAAATTGAAATAATGATAAGTTAAGATTAAACTGTTTAACTCATCATGGACTAATGGAATTTATTGACACTCTGCCATAGTCAAAATGTAAAAAGTAGTGGTATTTATGCTTGCTCACTTTCATGTTTTATTCATTTTTTCTTTGGGGTATCTTATTTTTTCTAAGTCCTTTGATTATTCTTTTAGGAATTTTTTTACCCTTTTTTTGATTTTTTGTTTTTTTTTTTTTTTTTTTACAAAATATGTGAATACAACTTGCAAAAGGCAAAGTATGTACAAATTTACAAAATTACCAATAGTCAAGTCAAAATTATGACCCCTATATTATAGGTTGCTAATAGTTCCAGCAACCACTATAGCATTTAGTGGGACATACCAGCTATCAAAGGCCATGGAAAGTATGACCCTGCAGTCACAAGAGATCAAGAAATTGGAAGCAAAGATTGGAATCCTGAGAGACAAAAAAGCCAAGTCTGAAACTTCTCATGAGATATCCAAGACGCAGATTGAGAGGTTGGAGAAGGAAGAAAAGGAATTTTTGGACAGCAACGTCCTAGGCCAAATGAAACTCATAATTTGGGGTGATATCATATAGTCAGTAGATGAAATTTAGCACTCCATCAACATTATTTTTGAACAAAAAGAGTTGGTTGACAACTGCAAAGTGGCCATTGAAAAATAAAATCAGGAGTTAGGAAATATGCCAAACACAGCTCCTAAAATCATAAAATTATTGAACTTCAATACTAGCTATGAGCTTGATGAGCTGGAGGTATAGGACAAAACAACAACCATATCATAGGTGAAAAAGGTCCTCACTAAGAGGAATTTAGTAAGGCAATTGGAGGAGAAGTGTCATGAATTGGACATGGCCATCAACAGATTCTTGAACAAAATTGAACCGCTAGTGGAAAAAGTGTTGCCCTCACTATATGTAATCAATAACAAGCTGGTCCAGAAGGGAGATTATATTACCAAACTCAGAGAAACAGCTAAGGATACTACCAAATTTTCTATCATCCAAGGAAATGTGACCGGGAAAGTTGTCTTGGATCTCTTAAGCAAGGACATCTTTATTCAACATGAGCTGAAGCATGTTTTCCTCACCAGGCCCACTTTCAGTAAGTACACAGAGGTGGATGAAGTGTACCGACAGGTCATAGTGTTGTGTCCCGATAATTTATAATATTATCAAGAATAAATGATAGAGGACAACATCAAACTTCTTTGGAGTCCAGGACATAGCCTTCCTAGACTCAGAGAGGGCTCTCTATTTTTTTATGATTTAGCTTAATGGATATAAATGTTGATATTAGGCTAGTTGTAGAAATTATGAGGGTTGTTTGTTTTGATTCATTATGTGGTTGGATAGATCGAGTTGTGAAACTTAATCCATTGGGCTATGGAGTCATAAAAGGCTGGATTGTGCACCAACTTCTTAAGGGAATTCACAGGGCAAGCTAACTATGCAACATGGATCTTACTGGCGGTGTGAATATGAGATGAAAGAAAGAAGTGAGTTCAGTGATAGCTAAAGAGAAATTAAGAATTATTTAACTATAATTCAAAAGAAAAAATTAAGATAGTAAACACAGACATAATTAAGTTTCTCTCTCAACAAATATTAATATAAATTTCCTATTTTAAAATCAGATAAATCAATGCACAACATGAAATACAAAGAAACATTAACACAGAGGAAAAAAATTACCATTAACATAGCTAAAGAATCCTGTGAATGGACTCTTATTATTGATGCCCAGCTCAAAAAATATAGTGCTCCAATACAATGATTCTTACAACATAGAGTCTAACAAGGTCCAACCTTGACAATGAAAATACATGCAGTATTTAACTACAACTATACCATTTACCATAATCTACTTCGGAAAACTTCTTTAATTACAATTTTATTAAAACTAGACAGCTGTGGCCATGCAAGGCCTGAACAAAAATATCTGGAAAAACACTGACTGTAGCATTAAATTTGGCAGCTCTTCGAAAATCAAAAAGTAGGCTAAAGGTGGCTAAGGTGGTCATGAAGAGGCAACGAAAGTGGTCATGACAGCTGGCTCTACTTTTTGGGTCATCGCTGCTAGATCATTAAATATGACGTGATGCTGGCACTTCTAATCAATCGGTGTTTGTGCTAAAGCATCCATCATGCCTTTTCAGCCTTGGTACATGCACAATTTTCTGCACTCCTTCTTGGCTATAATTCTTGTACCTATGAACTATCGGTACACTTCATCTAGCTCTGTGTATTTGCTCAAGGTAGGTCTGGTTAGAAAAACATGCTTCAACTCATGTTGAATGAAGATATCATTGCTCGGGAGATCCAAGACAACCTTCCTGGTCACGTTCCCTTTAATGTTGGAAAATTTGGTGGTCTCCTTAGCTGCTTCCCTACGCTTGGTCATATAATATCCCTTTTGGACCAACTTGTTGTTAATTACATACAGTGAAGGCAGTCCCTTTTCCCTCAGGGTTCAATCTTGTTTAAGAATCTATTTATGGCCATCATGACACTTATCCTCTAGTTGACTCACTAAATTCCTCTTAGTGAGGACCCTTTTTACCTCTAGTATGGTTTTTGTTCTGTCCTACACATCCAGCTCTTCCAGCTCAAAACTAGTCTTGGAATTCAAGAATTTTATGATCTTGGGGGTTGTTATTGGCATATCTCCCAACTCCAGATTTGCTTTCTCGATAGCCACTTTTCATTTGTCAATTAACTCCTTATGTTCAAAAATAACGTGGATGGAATGCCAGATTTCATCCACTGACTCTATGATATTGCCCCAAATCATCAACTTCATTTGGCCCAAAATGTTGCTAGCAGAAAATTCCTTTTTTGCCTTCTCCAACCTCTCAATATATTTCTTGGCTATCTCATGGGCATTTTCTGATCTTGCCAATCTATGACTCCAATTTCTTGATCTCTTTTGATTGCAGGGCCATTCTTTCCATAGCTTTGGACAGCTGATCTGTCCCACTAGATGCTCTAGCAGTTCCTGGAACAACTGATGGCATTGATGAAATAGGGACAAATTATAATGGGATGAGTGCCCCTCAAGTTGCTTCCTCTTTTTCCTTCAGTAGCTTCTCCATATCAATCTCCATTTAATTGATTTGGGCAGACTATTCAATAAATAACTTCATTAACTTTGCCTTCTTTTACTCATATTTCTCAATGCCCTTAGTCAAGGGGTCTTCTGTTATTGCCATCTTGAGCTATTTCCTTAGAGTTGCTATGTCAGCATTATTTTTCTTCAACAGATCCTCCACAGCTTGAACATTGGTTGGGTCATACCCAAGCTTCACTATTAAATCTTCTAAAGACTTGATCCTTGAGTCTTTAGCCATGGCAGATATTTTTTCCAGCTTGAGTTGTGATTGCGTGTTAGATAAAGACACCTGCAGTTTTGACAAGCTCATAGCAGTACTTGTCAAGTTTGAGGCTACCATCTCCCTGATCTACTTGTGTAATTCCATCTCTTCGATAGGATGGGTGTCCTTGGTGCTAAACTCCAATGATGCTTCCTTATAATCTCCTGCTCCTTGAGGCTATGGGACCAAGGCTTCTAGAAATTCCATTTTCATCATCCCTTTTTCAGTGTCAAAGGAAAACAGTAGCCTACTTTGTGATCTTGAGGTCTGCTTCCAGAATTGATTGTATGTATTAGTATTCAACACCTCATTCCTCAATTTTATCTCTTTGAATATCTCAAAGACAGACTTCTCTTGGCCTTATATGGCAAGTCTGGAAGAAGATGCTTGTAGACCTTATTGTTGAATAGACATTGTCACTGATGATGTAGGTGAGGCCATTTTATCTCCACCTGTTGATGATGTCTTAGGGGTTTCCATGATGTGAATCATTTTTTGTTGTTCTGATTCACCTCCTTGATCAATATACATGTGAATTTAGGCCATTTTCCTATATTTTAGTTTGAAATCTTTACTAGAGGTATTAGTCACCAAAGGTGACTGATCCTCTCTTGAATTCTTTCTCCCTATCTCTTTCTCTGGTTCTTTCCCCTTGTCTTATTTTTCTTCTGCACTCCTCCTTTCTTGTGATGTTGGGGTTTGGATGCCTGAAGTGGAGATCACATGTTCTTCATCTTCTTGAAGGGTTTTTATGACCCATTATGTTTGATTGGCATACTGCTTAATTGCAGGTCTATGTGTGTGAACATAGGGTGTGGATCTATTTTCCACCCTTTTCTTGGAGATAAACCCTGCAGGGTCATAAGACCAAGTGAAACTGTGACTGAAACCCATCTCCTTCAGTATCTTATCTTCCTCCTCCCCTGTTTCTTTACTGTTGTAGATGAAAGGCCCAATTTGTGTCTTGATCTTGAACTGAGCCTTCTTCTTTGTAGAAACAAAGTGGAGTTCCTCTGCATATATCATTTTCCTTATGTACTTATAGTGCAAAGACCTTCTTGGAGAGGAACTTTGGCAATTTTTACGGGGCTAGCTCACTTCCATAGACTCGAATCTCTGTGTAATTTTGGTACAAGTACCAATCTATTGTATTCACTTGCTCTGTTAGCTGCATAGTTTTCCTGATTTCTTCACTTATACTGGGCTCTGCTACACTGCTGAGTGTGTTGATGGCTGGATGCACAAACCAATCCAAAAAATCCTTATATGTATAGTTCTTATGTTCCTTAAATAGTATGGTGGTCTATAGTATGATAGATTGAGGCTCAGCATCTTCACTTACCTTGGTCATCTGAAATTGAAACCTGTTGGACTGGAAATAAACAAACATATATACCAACATAGAGGTGTATTTGAAAACATCCTCTGTGTTAAACTTTAAAAACTGTTCATGAATGGAATCTGTAAGGAAATGGGCATAATTAAATATGATTTTGGGTTTAGCTTCTAAGGAGAAAATGGAAAAAAAACCTATCACAACTTCATCGACCCACTCATCATAGTGATATCCTAATAAATAAGATAGAAAAATGATTATCTGCTTGGTCCTTTCGGGAAAAATAGATGAAGGGTAGGGTGGATTTTTTATAGGCATTGATGCAGCAGTTGCCATGAAAATTTGTAGAGTTTTGGCTCTACTGGAAAAATCAATTCTCTGATAAAATTCCCTAAGGGATTCATAAGAGAAGGGGACTGTTTGTTCAAGAGTGGGGGCTTGCATCATTTGCTGAATGGACTGGGCATTAATGGTGAACATGATTTCTCCTGTTGGGGTGACTATGGTCCTCTGATTAATGTCATAGCAAGCCTGGAATTTTCTGATGAATTCGAAGCAACTTTGGGTATTGGGAAAGATGTACAGAGGTAGCTAGGTCTCCCACAAGCTAATGTCATTAGCTTCATTGATAAATTTTTCCTTGAGCCAGCAGTAGAAATCGAACAAGTCGAAGTCTGACTCTATCTCGTGAATTTTTTAATCTTGGTCTGCTAGGGTTGTATGATCTAAATCCATTTGATGGTAAACCATGGGGTTGAAAGGCTCCTGGTCCTTCTTAGGAGGCATGATTTGACTTATATAGCTTATTTTCAATCTGTAATGGAGAATGGAATGTAAGAAGAAAGGAGCAGAGAAGAGGAAGTGATATCAACCAGTATTGGGGAAGGGGGATAATAAAGGGGACCACGATCATAATGGAACAGTTTACAAGGGAGACTATAATCTATTTTGCCAAGAGTTGTCGATCCATTTGATGAACAAAGTTTCTTCTGCAATAGTTGTTTAACTTGTGATTTCTCTGTAAACTATGTAGATTCGATATCTGCAACCTTCAATCAAAATGAGCACAGTAAAATCTATATAGGGCATGATTTTGGCTTTTAATTTTTAATTGGTGAGAAATTAGGGTTGCACGGGTCCATTGGACAACGGCCCAACCATTTACGGTGCAATGGCTTCTTGGCAGGAGTGAATGTGATTGGATGGGAGGGACAGGTAAGTAGGGATGTGGAACAGAGGGAGCGGGAAACGGATAGTCCAACGGTCGGTGGTTCAATGGTTTTATTTGGTAGCGAAAAATGCTTTCGAAGGGGGGGGGGGTGTGGCGGTCTGTGGTATCGGGGGGGGGTGCGAACAGCTGTGGGCATGACACATAGCAGGTTAGGAGGTATCTGGTACTGCTTATTTTGAACCCCCCCCCCCCCCGATTGTTAATGTTTTGAGGGTGAGGGGGGGTTGGAATGTGATGTGGGCCATCAATTATGGGAAGATGTGAGGAGATGAAGGGGATTTTCAAGGTGATTAACGTCGATGGTGGTGAGTAATATAAGGTGTGAAAAGACATGTGATGGGATGGTCAGGTCAGGATATGAAAGCCAAGGGGTAGTGTATAAATTTAGTTTAAGGAAAATATGAGCGGGGTGGGATAAGGGGAAAATAATATTTTAGATATTAGGGTAAAAATGAATGAAAACATAAAATATGCCCAAATAACTATGGATATATATTTGAGTCCCTAAACTTCGACATGTAACCCTATTTATTCAATATTTTGAATTCAAGAATCTTATGTTTTGGTCCTTCTTCTTCCACCATAAAACCTCCAGGGAGATCTATTCTATCCATCTCTTGCAGAAAAAATTCATTATTTCCCCTGAAAGAATGAACACTATATGAGTCGTTCCATAGGTTTTCAAACTTGTCATGCTTACCTCTATCTTCTCTTCTGGAATCCCATTTCAGTACTTTATCTCCAATATTAAAATCATTTGATTTTTTTCTTTTGTCAAAGATATTCTTTATATTTTATTGCACTACCTGAGTTTTTTTGTAAACCTCTTCTTTGGACTATTGTAGTTGAATGGCCTAGCTTATTCTTCTTTGTACATCATTCTCTTCAGCCCGTACCTCTTGAATGATTTTCATGGCTGGCACTCCTAAGGATGTTGGGAAAACTGCATTCATCCCATAGACCAACTGGTATGGGGACATGCCAATTGATTTTTAGTTGTCATTTTGTTAGCCCACAATGCATGCACCAATTTTCTATGTCAGGATTTCTTATTGTCTTCCAAAAACTTCTTGATGATGTTGACCAAAATCTTGTTGGAGGATCCATCTATTCCATTATCTTGATGGTAATAAGCTTTTGAATTCCCCACAGACATGTGATATCTATGGAAAAAAAATCTAGACAGTATGTTGGCTTCAGGGAATTTGATAATCACTAAGTCAGTAGCAATTATGGAAGGAATGGCCTCTATCCATTCGGTGAAATAGTCTATAGTAGTAAGGATCCATTTCTGTTGGGTAGAGGAGGAGGGGTGGATTTGTCCAATGAAGTCTAAATCCCATTATTGGAAAGGAGTCTCAATAGAGATTGGTTGTAGGGGAAAGGGCAGCAACTTTCTTTTTCCCTCAAAAATTTGACATTTGTGACAGGTAGCTACCATTTTTTGGAAATCTGGGAAAAGAGTAGGCCAATAGAAACCAGCCCTAAGGATCTTGTTAGAAGTGGTTTTCCAGTAGAGATGGCATCCACAATATCCTTCATGAAATTCTTGCATAGCCCTATCTACATCTTCCTTAAGTAGACATTTAAGAAATATGCCCCCAGAATATTTCCAGTACAAGACATTTTGCAGGATGGAAAATTTTACAGCTTTCAATTTCAAGAATATAGCTTTTATTTTGGACAAACTAGGAGGAGCATTTAAAGTAAATAGAACATATAATATATATGCGTACCAGGGATAATTCAGGAATGCTTCCTCAATAGGTTGATATCTATTGCTTTTTCATCCAGTAAACGGATCATGTTGATATCTAGTGCTTGGACATTGGTTTTAGCCATCAATTTGGCTAATCCCTGTCCCTTTATTAGTATGGCGGGTTTTATCTCTAAATTGTGCTCCAAGATAACAACAATCCACTTGCCTCTTTTTCCATCAGGATCCTGCATTAGGATTTCTTTGACAACTTTATTAGGCACAAAGGCAATGATGTGTGAATGTAGAATGTAAACTCTGAAATCCTTCAGTGCTTTGATCAAAGAAAATGCCTACTTTTCCATGATATTGTATTTTAAAGGTGCATCTCTTAAAGCTTGGCTGAAAAATTCTATGGGTTTCTCTTGTCCTTCCCTATTTTTCTGCAGAAATACAACAACAATAGTGTGCACTGATTTAAAGGAAAAAATAATGAAATCCTTGGTGAAATCAGCGTTGATCAGAGCTGGTGCTTTAGTGAGTGCCTAATTTACCAAGTCAAAGGGAATTTTAGCTTCCATGCTCCACTTAACTCATGAATCTCTCTTGATCATGTTAGTGATATTTCTCAGCAGTTATGCAAGGTTTCATATAAACCTTCTCAAAAAATTTATCTTTCCAATGAAATATTGAAGCTCTTTGATGCTCCTGGGATGAATGATTTGAAGTATGCCCTCAATCTTGCTGGGGTCAATTTTGACTCCTCCTTCAGATATAATATGGCCCAGAATCTTTCCCTCTTCAAGACCAAATAATGATTCCTTAGGATTCAGAGATAGTTTGAACCTTCTGCACTTTTCAAAAACTCTTCTCAAATGGGCCAAATGTTCTTCAATAGTTTTTGAATATATTTTAATATCATCAAGGTAGATCATAATGAAAAGACCGATTTATTCTAAAAAATAAATGTCCATTCCTCTCTAGGAAGTGGCACCAACATTTATTAATCCAAAAGGAAATTTTACATACATGATGGTTCCCCAAGGAGTAGTATTTGTGATGATCGTCCAGATGCATCAACACATGATTTTACCCTGAAAATACATCTAGAAAAGACATCCTTTTGGAGTCCACTACCCTTTGAAATATGTGGTCCATATTTGGTAAAGGGTAGTTGTCATTAAGTGATACCTTGTTCATATTTCTAAAGTCAATGCAGATTCTGATCTCACCTATTTTCTTTCTTACAGGCACAATATTGGAAACCCATTCAGAGTATCTGATTGGGACTATTATTTTGGCATCATACATATTTTTGATCTCCTTCTCAACCAAGGGCATTAGGACAGGATTTATCCTACGCAATTTCTATTTGAAAGGCTTTTGGTTCTCCTTGACTGGAATCTTGTGCTGGATAATATTAGTATGATAAGATTTCAGGTCTTCATAGCTCCAAGAAAACACATCAATGAACTCCTAAAAAAAAGGAATGTATTTCTGTTTTGTGGATGCTAGCAGTGTATTTGATAACTTTATCATCTTGGGGTCCTACTCACTGCCAAGATTGCACTCCTCAGTATTTTCCTTTTTAGGTTCCATCTTTGGTTTTCTGGACACATCATTAAAATAAAATAGTTCCTCCAAAGGGACAAGTCCTCTAGGCAGGATGTTATATTTGAATTGGAGTACTTCAAAATCTTATTTTTTTTGTTCTTTATGTGTCTTTTTTCTATGTAGATATTTTTTTTTTGAAATATTAATATCAGAATTATGAGGAGGTTCATCCCTTCACATTTTTTCTTCAGTGGGACAATATTCTTCACAGTCTAGGTCCAAGCCGAAATCTTCGGACTCACCTTTAGATTGCAAGAAATTTTCAATATTCTTGTCATCTCCAAAGGATTTCTAATATATCATATTATTAGGGACTATTGGGCAGTGTTTAATCTATACTGTATATTGTTTTTTAGGATGAGGTAATGGACAAGTGCTAGCTGAAAATTCTAACCCATTGGTAATGATATTTTTATTTCTTGGAACTGTACCAAGTTCATACTCTTCAATTTTTTTCAAGAGGTCAAGGGCAGCGTTCCTGTATGCTCTCAATCTGGGATGCTTGGCTGAGTATTCTCCCTTGATATGTCTAATAACCATCTCAGAATCCCCATGAACAAAAATTCTTTTGCCTCCTAATCTCTTCAGTAGTTGTAAGCCCAAAAGGAGTTCCTCATATTCTACTATATTGATAGTGCACTGAAAATTTAGTTTGTAGGATTGACCCTCTGTGTGGTTATTTTCAGTATTGCATACCGACACCCCTGCTCCTGAGCCTACTTTTCCACAAGAGCCATCAAAACTCATGTTCCAAAAAGGTTCAAATTCAGACTTGTGTTGTACAATTTCCATTTGATCTACTTGTTCTCTATTCTGGTCCTCTTCTTCTCCAACTACTTGTTCATTAATGTCTTCATCATTATAAAGAATGAATGAGTAAAGGTCAGAATGAACAGAGTAAAGGGGGTATTTATGTGGTTTTCTTGACTGCTCACCATGTATTTCATTAAAGTCTCCCTATAAAATCATATTTGTTGAACAAACACCAGTATGGTCGCTTAATTCATATCCATTTGGAGGGTCCCTTGAAGCTTGGCTCCCCATGAGCGTGATAAAATCATGCCATATTTAGGAGGGATGTCAGCCACTACTATATCCATCACTAGACTCTTGGCTTGTATCTAGGCTAAAGTAATACAAAGATCTTTGATGAGGCCTAGAAATTTGACTTTGTTGGAGTCAAATGAGCACAAGTATTTGTAGGTTCTATTTATTTAAAGGCCAAGTTTCTCCATGACTACCTTTGGCATAATATTATGAGATGCACCTAAAGGGAACATGGAATTATGGAGGATTTTACCATGAACATTCAAACTGATATAAAATGGGGGAAAACCTCCTTCTTGGGATTTACCATCTACTTCTGGCCCAAACAACAATTCAGGTTTATCATCATTTAGAATGATAGTGTTAGTGATTTCTCCTATGTTCAACGCCTTTAGAATTTGGGACCTGTATACATGCTTTTTTACCAATTGAGTGAGAGGAATTGAGATCTTTATTTTAGCAATTTTGTTCGCAATGTTGAAAGGTGTTTGTACTTTTGGAAGATTTGAACAATCACCCTTCTCAGGCACTATTTTTGCAGCAACTTTGGATTGTTAACCTGTGGTGGGGCTATGAACTTGAATAGTTTTTGCAAGGCTAATAACGGGTTTACTAGTGCTTCTTTCTATATCATTCTTTCCAGGGATATGAACAGTTTTCTTTGAACTTTCTGCTAGTTTCTTAGGATCAGTTTCAGGGACCTTTTTAGCAAAATTATCAGAGCTCTTGTTCTTGGAACTATCAAAAAATTTCTTTCTTCTGAGGTTATATTGTCTATGAACCTCCATGATGGCATTATCGAACCCTTGTTTATAATCCTTAGACTCTTCAGATTCTACTTCAGTTTGAGTCAGAGAAAATAAAATTTATTCTTCTTCAGTGAGGAAAACATAATCCTCATCATTAATTACCATTAGATTAATTTGACTTTCTTCTAGTTCTTGAACTACTCCCTCATCTTCATCAATGTAATTCTCCTAGAATGGAGGCCTAATTTTCTGGTTAGGGCCTCTCTATTCTCTCTGTCTTATTTGAGGGGGATTTATTCTCAGGTTTTGGTTTCTATTTTGAGGAGATGGTTGACTGTCCCTAGGGATAGCTCTCTGACTCAGGCTGATCCTCTCCCTCATTCTCTCCATATTCTTTACCAGGTTATCAATATTAGCATCAGATGTGGAAGTTGCAGAATCTTCCCTTATAGTGACTCTCTTCTCATTCCTCATTCTAGCCCTCTTTGCAAGTAGGTTGGCTTCTATACTTACTTCACCTATCTGCATGTCTTCTAATGTAGCATGATCTCTTTCTCTAAGATGATAAGCCACCTATGGATTGAATCCATCTAGGAATTTCATCAGGGCTAAGCCTTGTGGGGGTTTCATGTGAGCAGGGAGTGCATTGTATATGTTGTTAAACCTGGTACAGTAGTCTTGGACACTCTCTCCAACATTCCTCTTGATGTTTTAATATTCTGACAAGATTTGAAGTGGGTTTTTCTTAACTTCCCATATATTTATGAATAGTTGGTGAAGGGCAGGGAGGTCATGGACACTATTCAGAGTCAAACCCTTAAACCATTTTCTTACTTCTCCCCCCAAAATTTGAGCAAACATTCTCAATTTGATACTTTCATCATCTATCCCTTGGTAGTCAAAAGAGTCATTCATTTTTTCCACATGTTGTTGAGAAGTTTCAGGACCAGTTCCATCAAAATGTGGGATTTTGGACTGATAATCCTGTGGCATAGGAACTACAGGTAATGGTAGTTCCAATGGAGCATACCAACCTGCCATAACTGGTGGTGGGGGAACCCAAGGGGGATTAATAAGAGGAAGGTTGACCAAGGGAGGTGGAGGATTAAATGGAGGAAGGTGGACCATGGGTGTATGAGTGGAATTTTGGGAACTCTAGTGGGAAATTTTCAAGGAAATTGTAGGAGCTGCATATACACCCGGAAAAATTTCCTAAGGATGAGAAGACTTGGAAATAACAGAGGGAGTTGCTGTAAAAAGAGCAGATAACTCTATAGATTGTTGAAGGTAGGTATCATCAATAGCTGAGGTGAAACCTGCTACTAGTTCTTGGAGGGAGTCAAAGTGTTGGAGGAGCTGAAGGTCAGTTTGGGTGGAGGTGGAAGCTTCCCAAACTGGACTTTGTTGTAAGATAGATGGGTCAAAAACTGTATGGGTTTTCCAATTCTAAGATTTGGTCCTGAATAATATTTTTTCAAAATGTAAATTGAACTAGATATCCTACAAGGTTACAAGGTTTCTAGGGAGGGAACTTTCTTGTTGGAGAGATCCGTCAATAGTTTGACTCTTAGCTCTCAGGGTTTTCCATAGTATTTTATCGGGATTTTCAACTATTATAGGAGGATTTGGGTCAGGATGTGATCTGGTAAATATTATTTTGGAAGCCATAATTTAAACCTAGAGCACAGACAAGCTGAATATTTGCAACACAGCTGAAAAACCAATCTCTAGAAAATACTAGAATCACAGAATATTTTAACTGAGGTTTCTGAGTTGTGATGAAATATGAAGATTTTTCAATAATTCCATAGTATGGTTGCCATTATGTTGTGGCCCTATAATTTATAAGATTGGAAAGAATAAAGATAAAGGAAAACATCAAACCGCTTTGGAGTCCAGGACCTAGCTTTCCTAGACTCAGAGAGGGCTCTCTCTATTTTTATGATTTAGCTTGATGGATATAAATTCTTATATTAGGCTATTTGTAGAAATTATGAGGGTTGTTTGTTTTTATTGATTATGTGGTTGGACATATAGAGATGTGAAACTTAATCCATTAGGCTATGGAGTCATAAAAGGTTGGATTGTGCATCAAATTTTTAAGGGCATTCACAGGGAAAGCTAACTATGCAGACTCAATCTTACGGGCAGTGTGAATATGAGATGAAAGAAAGCAGTGAGTTTAGTGATAGCTAAAGAACAAGTAAGAATTCCTTAACTATACTTCAAAAGAAAACATTAAGATATTAAAAAAAAACAGAATTAAGGTGCTCTCTCAGCAAATCTTAATCTAAATTTTTTATTTCACAATCAGATAAATCAATGCACAGCATGAAAGACAAATAAAACGTTAACACAGAGGAAAAAAATCACCATTAACATAGCTCAAGAATCCTGTGAACAGTCTCTTATTATTCATTCCCAACTCAAAAACTACAGTGCTCCAATACAATGATTCTTACAACGCAGAGTATAACAAGGTCCAACCTTGACAATGAAAATATATGCAGTATTTAACTGCAACTATACTGGTTTCCCTAATCTACTTCAGCAAACCTCACTAATTACAATTTAATTAAAACTAGACAACTGTGGCCATGCAAGGCTTGAACAAAAATCTCTGGCAAAACACCGAATATAGCATTAACTTTGACAGCTCTTCGTAAATAAAAAAAGTGGACTGAAGGTGGTTGAGGTGGCCATGAAGAGGCAACGATAGTGGTTGTGACATCTAGCTCCGATTTTTGGGTCATCGCTACTGGATCATTAAATATTTCATGATGCTCTCAATTCTAATCAATCGTTGGTTGTGCTGACGCATCCATCATGCCTTTTCAGCCTTGGTACATGCACAATTTTCCCCACTACTTCTTGCCTAGAATTCTTGTACCTATGACCTATCGATACGCTTCATTCACCTCTGTGTATTTCCTAAAGGTAGGCCTAGTGAGAAAAACATGCTTCAGCTCATCTTGAATGAAGATATCATTGCTCAGGAGATCTAAGACAATCTTCCCGGTCATGCTCCCTTTAATTTTGGAAAATTTGGTGGTCCTTAGCTGCTTCCCTGAGCTTGGTCATATAATATCCCATTTGGACTAGCTTTTTGTTAATTACATATAGTGACTGCAGTCCCTTTTCCCTCAGGGGCTCAATCTTGTTTAAGAATATTTTGATGGCCATGTCCAATTCATGACACTACTCCTCCAGTTGCCTCACTAAATTTCTCTTAGTGAGGACCCTTTTCACCTCTAGTATGGTTTTTGTTGTTCCCTGCACATCCAGCTCTTCCAACTCAAAAATTTTCTTGGAATTCAATTATTTTATGATCTTGGGGGTTGTTATTGGAATATCTCCCAACTCCTGATTTTATTTCTCGATAGCCACTTTGCATTTGTCAATTAAATCCTTTTGTTCAAAAACAATATGGATGGAATGCTAGATTTCATCCACTAACTCTATGATACTACCCAAAATCATTAACTTCACTTGGCCCAAAATGTTGTTGGCAGAAAATTCCTTTTCTTCCTTCTCCAACCTCTCAATATATTTCTTGGCTATCTCATGGGCAGTTTCTGATCTTGCCTTTTAATCCCTCAGGATGCTAATCTATGTCTCCAATTTCTTGATCTCTTGTGATTGCAAGGTCATGAATTCCATAACTTTGGACAACTGATATGTCCCACTGGATGCTCCAATAGTTGTTGGAACAGCTGATGGAATTGATGAAATAGTTACAAATTCTAATGGGTTGAGTGCCCTCGAATTTCTTATTCTTTTTCCTTTAGTAGCTTCTCCATCTCGGTCTCCATTTGTTTGATTTGGGCATATTGTTAAATAACTAACTTCATTAACCCTGTGTTCTGTGACTCATCTCCATCAATGCCCTTAGCAAGGGGTTATTCTTTTACTGACATCTTGAGCTACTTCTTGAGGGCTGCTATGTCAGCATTATTTTTCTTCAACAACTCCTCAACGGCTTGAACATTGGTTGGGTCATACCCAAGCTTCACTATTAGATCCTATAAAGACTTGATCCTTGAGTCTTTATTCATGGAAGATATATCTTTTGGCTTGAGCTGTGATTGGGTGTTAGATAAAGACACCTGTAGTTTTGACAAGCTCATAGACGTAATTGTCAAGGTTGAGGCTACCATCTCCTCGGTCTGCTTGTGTAATTCCATCTAGTCGATAGGATGGATGTCCTTGGTGCTGAACTCCAATGATGTTTTCTTACAATCTCCTACTCCCTGAGGCTGTGGGACCAAGGCTTCTAGAAATGCCATCTGCATCCTCCCTTTTTTAGTGTTAAAGGCATACTATAGCCTACTTTGTGAACATGAGGTCTACTTCCAGAATTGATTGTATGTATTAATGTTCAACACCTCATTACTCAATTTTATCTCTTTGAATATCTCAAAGACAAACTTCTCTTAGCCTTCTATGGTAGGTCTGGATGCAGATGCTTGTAGACCTTGTTGCTAAACAAACACTGTGGCTGATGATGTAGGTGATGCTATTGTCTCTCCACCTACTGATGATGACTTAGGGGTGTCCATAATGTGAATCACTGTCTGCTGCTCTAATTCACCTCCTTGATTGATCTCCATGTGAATTCAGGCCCTTTTCCTATATTTTAGTTTGAATTCTTTGCTAGAGGTATTAGTCACTGAAGGTGACTGGTCCTCTCTTGGCCTCTTTCTCCCTATCTCTTTCTCTAGTTCTTTCCCCTTGTCTTATTTTTCTTCTGCACTCCTCCTTTCTTGTGGTGTTGTGGTCTGGATGCCTAAAGTGGAGATCACGTATTATTCATCTTCTTGAAGGGTGCTGGTCACCCATTCTGTTTGATTGGCATACTCCTCAATTGTAGGTCTGTGTGTGTGAACATAGGGTGTGGATCTATTTTCCACCCTTTTCTTGGAGATAATCCCTATAGGGTCATAATAGAAAGTGAAACTATGACTGAAACCCATCCCCTTCAGTATATTATCTACCTCCTCCCTTGCTACTCTACTGTTGCAGATGATAAGGCCAATTTGTGTCTTGATCTTGAATTGAGCCTTCTTCTTTGCAGAAACAATGTGGATCTCATCAGCATCTATCATTTTCCTTATGTACTCTAGTGCAAAGACCCTCATGGAGAGGAACTTTGGCAATTTGTAAGGGGCTAGCTCACTTCCATAGACTCAAATCTCTGTGTGATTTTGGTACAAGTACCAATCTTCTTTCTTCACTTGCTCTGTTAGTTGCATGGTTTTCTTGATTTCTTCACTTATCCTAGGCTCTGCTACACTATTGAATGTGTTGATGGCAGGATGCACAAACCAAACCACAAATCCTTATATGTATTGTTCTTATGTTCCTTAAATAACAGGGTGGTCTAGAAGATGATAGAATGAGGCTAAGCATCTTCATTTACCTTGGTCATCTGAAATTGAAACCTACTGGACTGGAAATAAACAAACATATACACCAACACAAAGGTGTATTTGAAAACCTCCTTTGTGTTCAACTTTAAAAATTGTTCATGAATGGCATCTTCAAGGAATTGTGCATAATTAAACATGATTGTGGGTTTAGCTTCTGAGGAGAGAATGGAAAAAAGACCTATCACAACTTCATCGACCCACTGATAAGAGTGATAACCTAATAAATAAGATAGAACAGTGATAATCTACTTGGTCGTTTCAGGAAAATATATGAAGGGTAGGGTGGATTTTTTATAGGCATTGGTGCATCAGTTGCCATGAAAATTTGTAGAGTTTTGTCTGTACTGGAAAAATTAATTCTCTGATAAAATTCCCCAAGGGCTTCATAAGAGAAGGGGACTTTTTGTTCAGGAGTGGGGGCCTGCATCATTTGTTGAATGGATTGGGCATTAATGGTGAATGGGATTTCTCCTATTTGGGTGACTATGGACCTCTGATTAATTTCATAGCAAGCCTAACATTTTCTGATGAATTCGGGGAAACTATGGGTTTTGGGAAAGACGTACAGAGGTAGCTGGGTCTCCCATAGGCTAATTTCATCAGCTTCATTGAGAAATTTTTCCTCGAGCCAGCATTAGACATCGAAAAATTCAAAGTCTGACTTTGTCTCATGAATTTTTTAAACTCGGTCTACCAAGGATGTAGGATCTAAATCCATTTTAGGGTAAACCATGGGTTTGAAAGGCTCATGGTCCTTCTTAGGAGGCATTATTTGTCTTCTGTAACTTATTTTAAATCTGAAATGGAGAATGGGATGTAAGAAAAAGGGAGCAGAGAAGAGGAAGTGATATCGACCAGTATTGGGGAAGGGGGATAATAAAAGGGACCACGATCAGAACGAAACAGTTTAAAGGGGAGACTATAGTCCAGTTTGTCAAGAGATGTCGATCCTTTTAATGAACAAAGGTTCTTATGCAATAATTGTTTAACCTTTTATTTCTCTATAAACCTCTGTAGATTCGATATCTGCAACCTTTAATTAAAATGACCACAGTAAACTTTGTATCGGGCATGAGTTTGGCTTTTAATTTGTGATTGGTGAGACGTTGGGGTGGCATGGGTCCGTTGGAAAATGGCCTGATAATTTACAGTGCAACGACTTCTTGGCAGGAGTGAATGTGATTGGATGGGAGGGATAGGTAAGTAGGGATGTGGCACAAAGGGAGTGGGAAACAGATATTCTAACGTCGACGGGTGTAATGGTTTTATTTGGTAGCTAAAACCGCTTTTAGAGGGAGGTGATGGTGGTCTAAAATATCGACGTGGGGGGGATTTGCGAACAGCTGTGGCGCTACACGTAGCAGGTTAGGCGGTATTGGGTACCACCGATTTTGGACCCCACCCCTCCGTGTTAATGTTTGGAGGGCAAGGGAGGGGGGGTGAAACGTGATGTGGGCCATAGGTTGTGGGGAGATGCATGGAGATGAAGGGGAGTTGTGGGGTGATTAACGCTGATGGTGGTGAGTAATGTGAGGTGTGACGAGACATGCGATGGGATGGTGGGATCAGGATATGAAATCCGAGCAGTAGTGTAGAACTTTAGGTTAAGGAAAATATGAGCAGGGTGGGATAAGGGGACAATAAGATTTTGGAACTTAGGGTAAAAGTGAATGAAAACATAAAATATGGCCAAATAACTATGCAGATATATTTGAGTCCCTAAACTTCGACATATAACCCTATTTTTTCAATGCTTTGAATGCAAGCATCTTTTATTTTGGTCCTTCTTCTTCCACCATAGGAAAAGTGGAATTTTGATGTTGTACTTTATGAAATAATCTTTAGATTTTTCTTTCATTATTCTCTTTCAATGTATCTACCCACCCAAACTACAATTCTAACATTTTTTCTTCTTTTTAGGGTGCATTTAGACCTGTAGACCCTGAAACCATTTTTATTTTGAATTTATAACCTACCACCTATCTCTTATTTCTCCTATTGATTCAGAATAAGTTGTTGAACCAATTTTATTTTCTACCTATCTACTGATAAGCCAAGATTAAATGGTTTGGAAAATCTTCATTTTCTAACCTATCAGCAGAAAATCCAAAATTGTACAATCATGCTTAAGCTGTATGATTTAACAAACTTTTCTAAATAGTAGTGCCATTTTGATTTGCAACAATTTCAGAAATATTCATTTTTTGTGGGGCTTTCTTTTTCCTCTTTTAACACCCTCTTTTCTTTTCTCTTTTTTTTGTTTCTTTTTCTATCCTTTGGAGATGTTTTGAGCATTGAAATATATGTACAATATGAAAATTTTCAAGTGAGAAATACACAGTTACCTTGTGATACTGTAAATTATAGGACTCTAACAATAGGTACAAGAATTCCAAGCAAGAAGGAGTGGAACAATTGTGTATGTATAAATATTGAAAAGACATGGTGGACACATCAACATAGCCATCGATTGATTAGAAGTGCCCGCATCGCATCATCTTTAATGATATAGCATAGGCACCCCAAAGTAGAGCCAGATGTCAGAGCCACCCATTGTTTCCTCTTTGTGACCATCTCAACCACCTTCAAGCCTAATTTTTGAATCTTACGAAGAAGCCACCAAAGTTTTTATATCCATGAAGAGCTGCCCGAAATTAATTCTACAGGTGGTGTTTTGTCAGAGATTTTTGTTCAGGCCTTGCATGGCCACACTTGTATAGTTTTAGTTTGATTGTAATTAATGAATATTGCCAAAGTATATTAGGGCATCCAACTCAAGTTTAGTTAAATACTGCATGATTTTTCATGATCAAGGGTTGGATATTGTTAGACCCTGCATTGTACGAATTACTATATTGGAGCACTGTAATTTTGGAGCTAGACATTAATAACCAAAGACCGTTTACAGGATCCTTGGGCTATGTTAAAATGGTGATGAGTTATTTGCCTATTTTAAATGTTTCCATTGTTTTCCTTGCTATGCATCTGTTCATCTAATTGTAAATTAGAAATTTTAGATTAATATTTTCTGTAGGAGCACCTTAATTCTGTCTGCATTTACAACTTGAATGTTTTCCGCTGAAGTCTGATTAAAGAATTCTTAACTACTCTTTATTCACTACTGAACCTTACTATTTATTTCACCTGATAATTCATACTTCTATAGGGATCCATTTAGCACATTTAGCTTGCCCTGTGGTGTTCTTGAATGTTGATGTACCAATCTAGCCTTTGACTCCATAGCCCAATTTCGCCATCACTGGAACTAGCCTAACATCAGCATTCATAATATTAAGGAAAGATTAAATCAGAAATCGAGAGAGCCCTCTCCGATTCTAGGAAGGCTAGGTCCTGGATTCCAAAGTAGTTTTATGTTGTCCTCTATCATTTATTCTTGCCAATCTTATAAATTATAGGGCCACAACTCGAAGTATATCTGTGTTTATATGTGTATTTTGAGTATTATTTTCACTTGAAGTTATTTTTATGCATCGAAAAGTATTTTATGTTGTTTATATGCGTTATATTGTGATGAATATTGCATAATATTGATAAAGGCATAATGCACACTAATATTAAACAATGAATAGGGTTTAGACTGTGAAAGTACAAAATTGCATCTGCGCAGTCCAAAAAAGCATAAGGAAGAAGCTCATCAGTAGATCATCTTCCTATTATCCCTCTGGATGCATAAAAATGGTTCTAACATCCCCCAGTATTTCCTCCGCTGAGACTGCGATCTGCATTGTAGGTCAGTTCCAAAAGGGCCAGTAATAAAGGGTTTTGGTGGTGTGTAGCTAACTCTAAACCTGGGTCGAGACCCCTTTGATACAAAAAATGGTTTTTTTGTCGAGACCGAGATATGATTGAGGGATATGTGGATGTGGCATCCAACCAAGAAGGAAATACAAGACTGGGTAGAACTAAAAGAACGGGAATTCGCAGTTCAAGAAAACAAAAATCTGCGGCTGTCAACTGAAGCTTAGTTGTAGAGGTATCTTTTCACAGAAAAACATGAGATTATCTTCATGACGCTTGCTAATGAAATACATGAATGGTTATCAAGTCTGAATGATAAAATACCTGTTTTAAGAACGACGAGCCTACCGCGTGGAGCCCTAAATTGTTACAATGACTCAAGGATACCGGTAACAACATATCAAGAGCTGTTGATTTCGGGATTGACAATATCCTAGGAGGATTACTAACTTCATAATAGACACATTTGTATCTTACATTGAAGCTGAGAAAATATTTTTCAAGGGTTCGTGAGGTAAGTATCTAAATTCTTTGAAGTTGTGGATTAAAATGCTTTTATGTGAAAAGGATGTACTAAGAATGCAGTCATATTCATGTTTGGGAGTAATTCTGAAGGAGTATCTACGCGAAGTGGAAAACGATACAAATTAGATCACGAAAATTACATTGACACTGATTATAATCCATTGTTTAATGGCTCTGAGAGCGAAGAAGAAATAAGTAACCCCACAACCCATAGAGGTGCTTCACAGTCAGGAGTTGAGAATAATCAGGGAACCTCTAGGATTCCCCATCCTGCAACATGCCTCACCCCCCATCCCACTCCCTACACTTTCCCTCCACCTCCCCCACCCCCAGGAAACATGGCTAATGATATCAAGCTACCTATATTTAGAGGACTGAAATCAGAGGATCCTGAGAAATTCTGGTTTTTAGCTGAAGTTGTATGGAAAGCAAGACAAGCCGCCAACGAAGATATCAAGAAGGAATATATTGTCACTATGTTGCAAGAGAGAGAGTTTACATGGTACATAAAGTATTCCATGATGAATCATGGTTCTTCACTGAATGAGACGATGAAAGAACTGGCTGCAGAATCTAAGAAGCCAAAGTCATAGTTGCAATGTATTATGGAACTAAAGGAAATTAAGAAACTGATAACTAAGTCTGTTTGGGAATATATCAAAGGTTCGAGATGTTAATGGGACAATTAAGCTTTAAAATCCCTAAATAAAAACATATGGAGTGTTTTATAGCTCCATTATTGCCACATATCAGGCTACCTTTGACACAACAGAAGAAATCAACACATGCTGAAGCTTTGGAAATTCTAATGAAGCTGGAAGCTTTGCTGGTAGGAGATAATCACTCAGGAGTATAGCAGATTTAGAGCCAACTAAAAGAAATTCATTTGGAGCTACAATATCTAAATAAGGATATGGAATTCAAATCATAATTTCGAACAGAAGTATGGTGCATAAAGTGTAAGGCATAAGTCCACTATAAGGATAAATGCCCCGTGTTCAGAGACTACATAATTAGTGGAGATCTTAATCCATTGCAGGCAGGATCAAGTACATGGTGTGACTTATGTAAATTTGCAGGTTGACATCGCACAAAATAATTCTATTTATTGTAGAAGTATGTGAATACCCTGAAACAAATGTTTTGTAACTTATGTAGCTCAGTGGGGCATGATGAGAAGAACTATCGCATTTATGATTTAATGATAGAACAAAGTGCAGGTGCTTATAGAATGTAAGCTGATGGATGTGCACAGGAGAATAAAGGTAATCATGTCGGTCGATGAGGATTTCAAGGATGAGGAGGAGGTGTTGGTCGAGCACGTGGCCATATCATTTGTTACAACTACGACAAAGCAGGACACTTCGCGTGGGATTGTCAAAATCCTACCTCCACCTATAATTACTGTAAATATTTTCATCATGTGATAGAAGAATGTCCAGTCCTTATGAAAAATATGCAGGAGAAAAGAAACTAAAAACATACGCATAAATTTCAAGTGATGATTGTTGAACCAAGGGAATATGACCCATGCATTAACATAGTCACGCGAAGTGGCATAGTGACAGGAGATGATATAGCCGAAGGTAAGAAGTCGATGGAAGAAAAATGGGTTAGGAAGACTACATAAAGAGCCCTTGGGTTTAGTATTCAGGTATAAAAAGAATAATTCATGGAGGTGAAGCGAAGTTTCATGGATCCAGTAGATTTTACCACTAGCGCAAAGCCACAGCAAAATTTTATGCCAAAGAAGGATAGCGTTGAAGTAACTGCTCAACTGAAATAATTTGATCTAGCTATATTAAAATCATTTTTGCAGACCTGCATGAAGCTGTTGCGATATCAGAAGGTTGTTCAAGGACTCCAGGAGCTGATAGAATCTTAAAATGGTACATAAGGACTATGAAATGAGTTGCATTTAGTCAACAAGCTAAATCGACATAAGAAGAGAATAGGAAGGGAGATGAGACTAACTGCGCAGATTAGAGAATATGGCATGGATCATGTAATCATGGATTTAGGATATTATGCTAATGTATTGCCTAAGAAAACTTGGGATTGAATAGGAAATTCGAGGTTGCAATGGTCACCGATCCAGTTGAGAATGGCCAACTAGCAGAAGATCATCCCTATCGGAAGGCTATCTGGCATTGTAATAGATATTGAAGGAGTGTGTGATGTTGTAGATTTAGAAGTAATTGATATTGTAGATGATAGAAATCCATATCTAGTGCTGCTTGGATTGGATTGGGCTTTCTATATCGATGCGATAATCAATTTGAAACGGAGACAGATGGTGTTTGAAAAGGGTGATCTGCGGGTCATTGTTCCTCTAGACCCATAAGAAGGAGCGTTGTAGACAAAGCCTATCCACAATGAACAATATGATGTCGACATTGACAATGTATAAAATATAACAAATAAGGAGGAAGATTGGATTAATCCCAATGCAGATGGAATTCTAAGTTGGAAGTATAACAGTTCTTGTATTTCAGAAACTGACAAAGAACTGGAAAATTGGCAGAACAGGTTGCATGAAGTCTCTACCAGACGATGTAATAGATTTACAAGATCACTTTGTTGCATAACTTCAGAGGAATGTAATTTTCCTTATTATGATTGGATAGGAGATGTTAGTATTTTTATTGATAAATTTGAAAAATAATTTCCATAAGAACAAAGGTTCTAAGCATTGGATGTAGCCCTCAGATCTACAACTGCTACATGGTGGGGTACTCATAAAGAAAATATAAAAGGTTGGAAAGAGTATCAAATATTGCTGAAGATTAGATTTGGCTAAGTAAATACCAGAATCAAAGAAAAATACGATGACAAGGATGATCCTCTAGATCATATGTCTTAGTGGAATTCAGTTTGGGGCGAAGATCCATAGCCAAAGTGCGTACATATATTTTTTCAGACATTGGAAAATTTTGATCTAAAGGTTCCTCCTGAAATTTAGTTTTGAGGATAGCTGCCAATGCATTGATGAAGCCCTTTAGGAAGTAAGAGCAGGTATTTTTAAGACTACCATGGTGCCAAATTGAACCTAGCTTGATTTGGCCGCGGAGTTGCAACACACACTGGAATGTTATAATGTGACAACAGAAGAGGAGGGTGAGGATCCACGTAATATTGATATCCTAGAGTCAGAAGTACATCATGAAGTTGCTAGACCACATAATGAAATATCTGACATAAAACAGCCTGTGAAGACAAATAAGGTGAATATTAGGTGAAAAGAAGAGCCAAAATTTGCATTGATTGGAGATTATTGGGATGCTGACAAAGTTAGCAAAGTTGGAGAGCTATTGCATGAGTATCAAGAGCTCTTCCCCACAAATTTTTCCAAGTTGAAAGGTATAGTAGGAGACTTGGGAGTTATGAGGATTTCTCTGAAGCCATATGCGAGGCCAATAAAGAAAAGGCCCTATCGACTCAACCTGAAATACAAGGAAAAAGTAAAGGATTAGCTAGAAAATAGGATCAAGGCAACGATCATCGAACTAGTCGAAGAATATGAATGGGTAAGTCATATGGTAGTTTAGGAAAAGAAGACAAAGGGTGAAATCAGAATATGTGTGGACATGAGGAAAGTGAAAGGTGCATGTGTACATGACCCTTTTCCCACACCATTCACAGACGAAGTGTTGGAAAATGTAGGAGGATAGGAAGCTTACTCTTTCACAGATGGTTTTTCGGGTTACCATCAAATCGGGATTGCACCGGAACATACACATAAGACAAATTTCACTACAGAGTGGGGTTGTTACCAGTATATTGTGATGCCTTTTGCATTAAATAACACTCCTGCTATATTTTCTAGAGTTTTAATAATAGCTTCCAAGGAGTATATACACAAATATTTGGAGGTTTACTTTGATGATTGGACTATTTTTAGGTTTTTGGAGAATCATGTTTCAACCTTAAGATTGATGTGGGATATATGTAGAAAGTATCAAAACTCAATGAATTTGAAGAAGTGCATATTTTTTGTACCTTTTGGTATACTATTGGGGCATGTTGTTTGTAGGAAGGGATTGATGGTAGATCCCACAAAGATAGCTTCTATTATGAACCGAGAACCACCTAAGACAGCGAAACAACTGTGCACAACACTGGTACATACTGGCTACTATAGGAAGTTTATAAAGGCATATGCGCAGATAAATGCATCGATGGACAAGCTATTTAATAAGGATGTTACTTTTTTCTGGGATGAATAATTCCAAAAGAGCCTCGAAATACTAAAGTAAAATATGGTAACTACACCTATTCTAGTTTTCCTGGAGTAGAATAAGGAATTTCATGTACATGTTGATTCCTCTTGCATAGCATTGGGTGCAGTATTGGTGCAGCTAGAAGATGGAGTTATTGAACACCCCATAGCTTTTGCAAGAATAAAATTGTCCAAGGCAAAGAAGAACTATTATAATACAGGAAGAGAGGGGTTGGTTATGGTCTATACATTAGAAAAGTTCAGGAACTATATGTTGGGAGTGCACTTCAAGATCTTCATTGATCACTCCACGTTGAATTATTTGGTGAATAAGCTTGTTTTAGGAGGAAATGTTTTTCGGTTGTTGTTATTGTTTCAGCAGTATAACTTTGAAGTTATATTCAATCCATGGAGATTGAATGTCAGACTTGATCATTTGTCAAGGATAGAAACAGGTGAAGAACCCATGAGCATTGAGGATAACCTAATTGATGCATAGTTATGGGGGTTTTAGATGATCACTTTGCGGATATTATCAGTTTTTGTCTACTTGGATGACACTCGCAGAGTACACTACGCAATAGAAGAAGGATTTGGTAGTCAAGGCAACTATTTTTTCATTTATTACAGGACATTTTTACAAGATGGGACCAGATGACATATTACACAGATATGTCTCTGAGCATGAAAGGCAACATATATTGGCATAATCTCATGGAGGAGTTGTAGGAGGCCATTATGCAAGGAAGGACATTGCAAAAATATTTTGAGAGTTGGATTATGGTGGCCCACAGTGCATAAGGATTCAAAGGAGTATTTTAGATCTTGTGATGCATGCCAAAGAATAGGAAGATTATCTAGAAGGGATGAAATTCCCTTGAACCCACAAGTAACATTGTAGGCATTTGATAATGAGCGATTGAATTTGTGGACCTATCAATCCACCAGGAAAGAAGACCGGAGAAAGGTATATTGTCATTGCAATATATTATTTTACGAGGTGGGGCAAGGTAATTATGATGAAGGATTGTAGCATAGATATTGCCACAAAATTCATATTTGAGTATATTCTATCCAAATTTGGGTGTTCGAAGATCTTGATGAGCGACAGGGGTTCACATTTCTTGCACAAGACTATTGAGGTGTTGACTGAAGAATTTCAAGTATACCATTAGAAGAGTATGCCATATCATTCTCACACAAATGGGGCAGTCACATATTTCAATAAGATTCCTAAGAATGCACTAACAAAGGTATGCAATGTGAACAGAAATTATTGGGACCTCAGAATTCCAGTGTTTTTATGGGCATACAGGACAACATGCAAGAAGTTGATAGGACATACACCTTTTAGTTTATTTTATGGACAAGAAGCAGTCATGCCTATGGAGTATATTGTGCCTAGTTTGAGGATTGCAGCTTTCACACACATGGTGGACTACGAAAAAATGGAAGAAAGGAAGTAGCAATTTCTCGCTTTGGAGGAAGATAGGTTCATCAATGGTTATCATCAACAAGTGAAAAAATAAAGGTAAAAATCCTAACATGACCAACATATCAAGAAAAAAAAATTGAAGGAGGGATACCTTGTACTATTGTATGATAACAAGTTTGCGAAGTTCCCAGGAAAGTTCAAAACACATTGGTTGGGGCCATATATCATCAAGAACTTCTCTGAGGGACGTGCAGTTCAGCTTGAAAATTTGGATGGTCAGTTGATGCCAAGACGAGTGAATGGGAGACGATTGAAGATATACAAGGACAACTCTATCCCTATAACTTTTCACTGACTATATGAAAGGAGGAAAGTCTTTGTGTCAGATGCAGCTGAAAGTGGGCACGAAACTATAAACTACTCTTTCAAAGATGGACTTCGTCGAAGATGGATTACTATGTGAAACTCAGGAGGATGTAAAAGTTTGAGGGAACTGGGACGAGGGAGGAATTGCTGTGACATCAGAGATGATCTTTCAAAGTCCACCAAAAATATGGTCACTGGAAGCGAAAAAATTGATTTTACAGGGAATTTTCCATTAAAAGGAGTGGGGGGAATGCATTTATTGGGCTTAGCTAGGAAAATATGCTGCCAAATCTGCATTATTGAGTTGAATCTGGATAAAATCATAGAGTATGAAATTTAAATTTGTTATAAAAAGCAAGGTCCCACTCCATATTTTGACACTTTGCGTCCTTAGGTTTTGAATTCTAAGTTTGCGCCTAAGTAAGACAAAAGAAATTTGTTGTATTTCTGTGAAGAGTCGGGAAGAAATTGCCAGATAATTGATCAAAAGGGTACTAGAAGGAACCATGACAGCCATAACACCAACCTTCACATGTCGAAGATCTCCAAGGAAACAATCGATTGTAGGAGAAGCATCGTAACCAAAGAAAAAGAAGGTCAAAATGTTGGTTGCATCCCTTCATGTTAGAAAGTCCCCAAGGTAGAAAATCACTAAGGAATGGAGGTCTAAGTAGCAGTTAGAGAAGAAAAAGAAAGCTATGGAGGTCCAGGAGAGCGACGAAGAGGAGATTGCAGTAGACATTCCCTAGGTTACAGTAGACAAAGTAGAGCCTATTTCTAGGTTGTATCCATATGTAACAACCAGGAAGCCAGGTGCGAAGTCATTAAAGGACCTTGATGTTGTGAAGTTTGATGTATTCACACCGTTTTTGCCTAATGATGTGACATTTGAGGGTAAACCATTGGCGAAAGCACTGCACCTATGGATGGAGAATTGGGAATTTAACAATAGAAGCAAATATCCCAAATTTAAGCCGATTCAATACCTGAAGTAGCTTAATTACCTAGCAAGAAATGTCACAAGATTGGAGCTACACAGGTGGGATTCAGGGATACAACAAGCAGGGTTTCTCAACATGTTGTATGTTCCACATTTTGGGCGAAGTATATCAATACCATATGTGTCCGACAGCTGTTGGATTTTGTGCATGACAAGTGCCTCTGGGTGGGAGAAAGGATACTCATGGATGATACGCTGATCAAGAGGATCACAACACCACCCTACCATGGAAACAACCCCATTGAGGAGTTCGTAGGGAAGATTCAAGACAAGGCATTCAATGAGGAAATGAAGAAACAATTTAGCATAGTAAAAAAGTTGAGAGGCTATGAAATTAGCTCCATCAATGATCCAGTTTCCCGCTTCTCCACTCACATCCTTGCCAAAAAGATCATGCATAAATGCAGCACAATTGAAGTACCAGTAGTTGTGTTCTCTTTGGCTATGCAGTGCAGTAAAGGGGTGCAATATAACTGGTTTGGTTACCTATGCAAATAGTTTATTAACAACTTTCCTGAAGCAAAATAGGAAGGGAAACATTTACACTATGTATGGTTGTTACTGCTCATTTCATTAATGGCATGGAAGGAGTTAGAAGAGTCACAATTCTCTACTGTGGCCCTGGATGTTTGTGAAGCTATGAGGTATGACTAGCTCTGGTTTTCTAAGGACCCGAAGTGTGTGATGGAGATTAATCTACACATAGTGGTGAGTCAGCATCCCAAGCTTTCACCAAATTTGTTCGAAGGTTACCGCGGAGTAGAAAATTTCAAGTTCAACTTTCACAAAGTGTACATCAAGGCACGAAAGGATGCAAATGAAGTATGGTACCCATTTCCATTCCTGGTTACTGAATTTGATATTATGAAATTCACAAAGACCTAGATGATAGGTTAGTTGGACCCATCCACTGAAGGCACTAAAACAGAACATGCAGGGACCAGTGGGAGGGACACAGCAAAAGAGAAGGAAACAAAGAAGGATGCAAGAAAATAAAAAACGAAGGATGGAAAAGATACTGGAGGCACATAGCAAGAGTAGGGAGGTCAGGACCCTGTTACTGATACAGAGGTAGTTGATTCACCATTTATTGTTGAGAGAAGGATACCTACCACATCAATTGTACAAAAAAATCATAAGGTAGACCGATCAATGGGTGCAGATCCAATGAGCATCACGAAGGGGGACATTAATGAGATTGATGATAAGGTTCGGAATATCACCGAATATACATGAGAAATATTGAATATCAGTACAAATAATTACTGAGAGAGGTGTAACAAGGAATGCAGGAACTTAAGGTGCTAGCGTAGACCACACAATCATAGTAGCAGCTAGCCAAAACAAGCGAGCCAGCACAAGCGAGCGAGCAGGCGCAACCAGAGCACCAATTAGTATTAACTTATGATGTTATAGTTTTCCAGGTATCTGGAGGAGTGTTGCAATTTTAATTTGGAGAATATTAAGAGCAAGCAAATAAATAGGACAAAATTAACTTGAATCTTGTTGCACTTCCCACTCAGAAATTGCATGACTTCCACCCGGGTGTCATGGATGAATATAAGGTGCGAGAATAACGCGCCTTGCAGATAACTAAAGATGTAAAAAAATACAACACAAACATAATGTCATAAATGAATCAGATCATCAAGTAGAGGGATGAGGAGCAGCAACAACACACACAACTGAAGGATGTCATATGCTAGACTTGCAGCAAGCTTTTGAAGATCAAGGTTCGTGCAAAATAATCCCCAACAAATAAGGTTACGAAGCTCACCCTAGTAATTAAGGAGAAAAAAAGCACATGGACAAAATCAAGTTCGAGTATCATATGCATATCACTGAGATGTAGATGAGGCTACAGCCAGCCACACCACTAGAGGCCAGAGAGCAGCGAGAAGCAGATATTAAGACAAAATTGGAATGCATTTCCACCACACTTTGGAAGGTTGTTAGATGAAACCATGGAAATTAGGACCTCATTGTAGGAGGATCCTGTTAGGGTCCCGTGATTCGGCTGATTGGCAAGCCAAATGATAGTGTAACATCAAACCAATCTTTGGAGCCCAAGGATCTAGCCTTCCTGGACTCAGAGAGGGCTCTCTCTATATCTGTAAGGGATATCTATGTGTTTGCTTATTGTGTTCTGATTTTAGGCTAGTTATGAAGTAGGTTTTTTTGGTTTTGGTTTTTAGGTTGTGAGGGATGAAACTGATCAAAGATATAAGATAGGTAAAAAGATGTCAGATCAACTGGGCTATGGGGTCGAAGAGGTCAAGCAAGCTATCATATGGTGATACAAGGTTGTTGAAGAGCCGATTTGATTCGAGGTAGAAAGGATCTTTGGGGAAAATGGAGTAAAATGGACATCAAGTTTGTGAACAACAAAGGATTTTAAGCATAACTAGTTTAATAGATAACATAAACATGGTAGGGAAAACCATTAATCATGAAAAATGTAACTATAAGCTAATCAATACATAGAAATAAACATTCAAGCCATGCATAGAGATATATAACTCTGTAACTTTGGGAAATGGCTATCGGACTTTGCGGAAATACACTTAAGACAGACAAACAACTCAAATCACTATACCAGAATGCCCAAACACAGTACTTCAAGTTATTGGGCACTTTGAAAACAAGATTTCATAGTCTTAGACAAAGGGCAAGATCAGAACAAGACCTCCTTGGTTCAACAAATGACAATCTAATCAGTCAAAGAGAAATTTCATGGATGGAGCTATGGCTAGCCATGAGTAAGTAGGGCATACTGTAAATAATACTTAGCATGCATAAAACCATGAATGAAACAAGCAACAAAATCCTTAAGTGATTAAAGAGAAATCAAGAATTATTTAATGTGACTAAGAATGAAGAAAACATGGAAGCTATGAAGAAACAGGAAATTTGAGGTGCCTCCAAGGGCATGTCTCAAATTTGTTCTCTAATATTCTATATCAAGCAAGAAACATGGATTTATGAATGAAAACTAGGAAACAAAACAAAGAGAGAGTGACACTATACCATTCTACCAAGTCATGGAATCCAACAACAATCCTCTTTCATCATCCAAGAACATCCAAGAGACTATCCAAAAGCATGAGACAAGTATTTCTTCCAAAGCTTATATGACCATATATTGCTTCTATCATCAAGTTCAGCCCTGTTTACAATGAAATCATTTGGAATATATAGGTCAAAGTAAGGAAAACCTCCTAGTTCAACTTGCAATCTCATTGGCCTATCCAAAATATCTTATTTTGTCCTTGAGGCTTTGCAAAGCCCAAGGCACAAAATAACTCATAAAATATCTAAAAAATGCTAAAAGAGGGAAATAAATTGACTTTTCATAACTTCTCATGTGCAAAAATAGCTAAACGCACATGAGGAAAAAGCAGATTTTAAAGGTTCAATTTTTACAAAAATACTCAAAAAATTCATCAGCAAAAGGTCCCCTGACTTGCCGACAACTTTTGGCAGCCTTCCCGATGTTGAAACGAGACTCATGATAGCTAGTTGGAAAGATCTGAGTGTCTAATTTCTGGAACAACTTGAATTTTCCCAATCTGATGCCTAGAAGTCCTCCAAAAATAGGCCTGTGTGTAAAAAACCAGAAAATAAGCTTTGCTGATAGACCGGGCAGAGTGTAGAAAAAGCGAGCATTTTTCTTCATTTCGAGGGAGAAAATGATCTTCAAATGTCCTGAAAATCACTGAGTATGTGCTCCTAAAAATATGGCATCCAATGATACCATTCTCATCCTTTGATGATCCCTCAATCTGAAATGGCGAGGTCCATGAGGTTTGGCCAAAAACCCAAAAATGACAAAAAACCAAAATACGTCTAAATTTGCCCAAAATTGGTGAGCATGACCCTCAAGGGTTCTCAGCAACATGTTGTGAAGCAAAAGCCAAAATCTAAAGTCCTAATGCGTCTTTCCTCACTTTCTGTGCCGAGCGCTTCCCTTTAGCCTCCTTGAGCTTTTCTTGAGTAGCCTTCAACATGCACCAAGCAAACTGATTTAACTTTTTATAATGCCCCGTCATTCTCCTTTGAAGGTCTAAATCCCTGTTTTCCTTCTCCAATTTCTTCTCCAAGTGGTCATTGACTATCTCAAGCCATGCCTCCCTATTGTTCTCTATCTCTTGCTCGAACAATGCAATGAGAGGGGTGGATTGGAGAAGGGAATTTTCCTCTTCTTTTTGCTTCTCAAAGGCCTTTTTAAGCCCCATGGTTATTGGCCTCTTTCGCCTAGGCTAATCTTCGCCTTCACTTTCATTGAACTCGCCCATGAGTTCTTCCAACCTCACTTGGGCTTTGGAGGCCTCCTTATTGTATTTGGTTGCCTGTGTCTCATAAACAACCATATGGACACTCATTTGCTTATTTTGGATTTGCAAAAATTGATTGAAATTCCTAGCTCTATTAAGATCATCCTTCAAGGCATCAATTTGGATTTCTCTATGGATCAAGAGGTTTTATAGAATCCAGGCCTCATTATCACTATCATCACTTTGGATTGGGATGATGTTGAATGTACTCTCCTGTTCATGACTGCCTTCTTCCTTGCCCTTCCCTTTGCTTTGGGTGGCTATTCTAGTGCTCTTCCTCCTAGGCAAATCAATCATGGGATTTTTGGGCAATTTTACTTTGCTTCGGAGGGCCCTTGTCACATTTGGATTGAAAAATCTAGGCATTCTTTTCTTTGTTGTCTGGGGCTTGGCCATTTTCGGAGAAGAGGGCATGGCCCCTTTACCCTTGTCACCTTGCCTCTCTTCTTTTTGAGTTTGTTGTTCTTCTTGAGGAGGCTGTTGTTCTTGAGGAGGTTGTTGTGTATCATGCTATGGCTGCCCCTGTCTATCACTTTCATGTTTCCCTTGCTGCTCTATCTCACCCTCACTGTCATGCTGCTGTTCAGCACTTTCTTCCTCCTCCCCTTGCTGTTGTTCATCATCACTGTGATGTTGTTGTGTGTCATTATAAGGCTTCTCACCCTCATGATAAGTATGCTTGCCCTCACTGTGTTGTTTTTCTTCATGCTGCTTCCCTTCATTGTCTTCCCCATCATCATGGTCGTGCTCTTCTCCCTCTTCAGGCTCTTCTGCTTGCTCTATGGTAAAATTGAGTTTTTTAGGAATGGGTCTGCTAGAGGAAGGTGAAGGATGATGATTAGGAGGTGTAGGGGATGTATGGACTGGAGGGACAGTGGAGAAATCCGGATGAGTGATGAAAGTATCCCATGAGACCTCTGTCTTTTCAAGCTGATGAAGAATGATGATTTTTATGAGAGAGTGATGGAAGAGACAAGCTACCTGCTATGAAGGAGGCTTCTTCTGAACAATGGAGGCCTTTTTCTCAATGCTCTTATGCAAGAAGAAAGGAAGATTTAGCAGCTTGGTCCTTGTGAAATGCATGAGCAGTCGAATGTGATAGGCATAGATTCGGGAGAATCTTCCCTTACACGTGAAGTACTTCATGATAATCTCCATGAGAGGGGCGTAGCTGGCTAAAGGATATGAGAAAGGGAAAATAGAAGGACATGACTCTCTGTGCTCAGGCTTTAGAAAGGGCTTGTAATCATTTGAGTCCAAATGGCTTTGTTTAAACCATTTCTCACCAATATAGGGGATTTTAGTGGCCTTGGAGATGGATCTTGGGGAGAATTTGAAGTCAAGGCCTGTCAACTCGAAATTCTTGCCTCGAAACCTCAAAGCACAAAGATGTGTCAAAGGAGAGAAACTCTTCACCTCTTGCACTCTTTGACAAAAATATAAACACCCGACCTCATGGAAATTGAACAAGATTGATGGGTGTGCATTCACTTCTTTAGTGGAAATAGGCTCATATATTTTATGCAATCCACTCCTACTATCTTGCCTAGGAGGAATCTTGTTCTGGATGCTCTCTTCAAAACCAAACTGCCTCAAAAAGGTTTTCAAGACTGTTTTCTCAAACAAAAATCTATCTTTTTTGTCGATCACTGTTTGATCAAGGTAAATTTGCCTCAAATGCTGTGTAAAATGTCTTCTTTGGTATAGGTCCCTACTCTTCCCAAAACACTGCCCTTCCTCTTTGTATGCTAATCAAAAAATAATTTTAAAAACAAGTACACAGTCAACAAAAGATACACACAGTCAAAGGGTCATTGTGTTTGGGTAAGGTTACCAAGCTCTTTGTGTTTTGGTGTGAGAACAAATAGCCCTGTAGCAGGCAAACACCCCTCCTAATCAAAATACTGCTCTTGTATTCACTATTCCTCACCCACAGTTAGATAACAACACCTTCAAACTGATTTAACTGTTTTACTCATTTAAAGTCTGCTTTATAGAACAAAGGAGAAAACACTGGTTTTTTGCATTTTTTTACCACACAGAGGAGACCTTTGAAATGACAAAAGTACTTATGCCATGATCACTGTTGTTTGAAAATAGGGCCACTATTTCACTTTTCAAACCCTGTCTTTCCTCCCTTTAAGCAGTACCTCCACCTTTAAACATTGTTTTGAGGGAAATTTATTGGGTCTTTGTCATCAATCAAAATCCACTATTTTTACCATGTCAGTGTTGGGAAAAAAAACCACAGCAAATTTCGAGCTTCACACAAAAAACACAACCCTCCTTAAAATACTCAACACTGTGATTTATATCATGAGTTTCATCTTTTCACCATCACTTAATAGTCTTGAAAAGAGCAAGGAGGCACATAAATTACCTTTAAAATTGATGATGGCGTTGTTTGAGGAGTTTGGGCCGCTTTCAAAACATTTTGGAGGCGTTTGGACCATTAACAAGTGCGCGGCACGTTGATAAGGGAAAACACCGTGCAAAGAAGAGTTGTCGAGTCACTGTCGGGCTGTTGTGACCGGCGCCTACAGGCGCGCCACGCGACAGTGTAAATCTGTGTTAAAACTTTACCTGAACGCGTTGAGCAACCCTACAAGCGCGCCGTGCAGTCTTCAAGCCCGAAAAATCGATGAATTTGCCCAAAAACGCGTTCTCCGGTCTAGTGAATAGAAAGAGGGGATCGATGCCATGTGTTTTGAGACTATCAAATGGCTTGCAATGGTCTCCTTACTCTCTTTTGAACGCAAAAATCCAACTACTCTTAAGTTAGATTTGTAAGGGTTTTGAAAGCTCCTTTCTTTAAAACCTACTGCCTTTGTTTATTTGAAAAAAAAACCACAGCGATTTTTAACGTGCTATAAGGGGCCCCTAATTTTAAATAATGTTGGTAGAAAGGTTGTGCATGCATTCTAGCCATTTTTGGTAGATATGACTCTTTCGTTTTGTCATAAAAACATCCAAGGGTCAAACTCTTTTCACTGTGTTTTGATATTAGAAAAGAAAACTCTACCACTACTGACCCTTTAATGACACCTTCAAAATGGGAAAACTGCTCAAAACATATCAATGAGTGGTGAAGCCTCTTTTGCCATTTTGCAAGGATATGACTTATCTCTTTAAACTTGGTTGACAGTTTTTGCTTCTAGGTGTTTTTTAAGCTCCTCTTCTGACTGTGGGCACCAAAAACTTAGTTGCATTCACTCATGCTTTACCATTCTCTGTTCATAAAAAGGGGACTTCTTTTAAACCTCTCCTTTTACTCGGAATGCAACAGTGAGTTGCCTTTAACCTTTTTCATAAATAAAATGCCTTCATTTGAAATAGTGACATACCTTATTGGCTTTTGAAAGTCGTTCCAGCATCTGAAATACATACCATAATCCTTTTGGCACCTTTATGACCCTATGTGTCTATTTGGAGTGCCTTTTTTGGGAAAACTAAACTCAAACTGCATTTGTCTATTATGATGAGTTTTTGAAAGAAATTTTTCATGAACAGGAAGAAAGGACCCTTTGAAAAAAGAAATTCATTCTTTGGCCATGTGTCATGACCCATCTCTTCAACCATCAGCAAAGTTGTTCTATTTGGGCTCCAGACTGTCTTTTGAAAGAAACTTTGATAAGAGATAAGATCAACCTCTTGGATTACAGTAGTACCCCTTTTTCCTTCTTTGTTTTTTAACATCATTTCTCTGTTCATAAGCTTGCAACTGTCTCCTACTTCTCTCACCATTTGTCTCTTAATCAGTTAAAACCCTAAAATCAATCACTGCTCTAGCCCTCTGCTTATAGATGAAGGAGGCCTTTTTTGACAAATGCCTGATTTCCTTTCAACCTTTGTCTTAACCAAGTAAAGAATGTTTGATGAACATACTGATAGTGGTTTCCTTTATTCATGATGGCAGAAGCTAGTTAGAGACTAAGACTGTTGGACTCCTTTGGCCATCTGATCAATAATATTTCTCCCTTGATGATCAACTCATTAGCTTCATATTGTAACTCAATAACACTGGAGCTTATGCAAGCAATGTTTGAAAATCACCATTGCTTTGCCTCGTAATTCAAATGATAGTGAAACTCATGAAGACCATTTTTAAATCCCACTGCTTTACCTCTGCCTTTTAATCATCATTTTCATGCAGATACCTTCAGTTGTTGTCTTACTGTATGCCAACAAATGTCCTTTATTCTGTGAAAATTCTTAAAATCAAACTTTATCTACTGGCCCTCTGCTTATAGATGAAGGAGGCGCTCTTAACTCTCTACTTATAAAATGAAGGAGGTTCCTCAGTCTTCAAAAACACTCTGCTTATAGATGAAGGAGGTTTTTCAGTCATGCCATCTGATCAGTTGTTAACAGTGTTATTTTTCTTTTCACTGTCTTGTCATGCTTGAGCCAATGAAGGATGACAAATTGATAACAGTTAAGATGAATATTTCTCTGAGACATGTAAATCTGCTTTTCAAATGTCTATGTGCTTCTTTAGGCATCATAAGCAGTTTGGTTAGTATTCACAAAGCGCTTCTTGTCATTCATATTTTACTAACCTTTGACTGTGATCGCAGGAGCTTAATGAAACAACTCTCTGCCCTGTAGCTACATTCCAAGCTCAAAGTCACATGAGAAGTAGTTGTCTTCTCATGTGGAAACAAATATTGTCTTCTAGGAATGCTGGTATGCTTTTGTTCTTGAAAGATCCATGAAAACACTGTAAAACCACCTAAAATCATTTTGACCTATGGTAATGTATTGCTGAGACTTGAGGGTTTATGAGTGGCGCGACCTAGGGTTGTAACCAACTTTATTTGAAGAATGGGAAGGTATGTTATGACTGGTCTGTAGCAGATAGAGGTTCTTTGGCTTTTAGGATAGTTTTCCAAGGGAGAAATGCCTAAAGCGCCACTATCTAACTTAGGGGAGACTTCTTTGGACAGATTTGTATTGTTTCTTTGGAGCTGATCGGAAAACTATTATGGCTGAGGCTAGATAGGGCTTGATAATGAGGTTCATCTAGTCATGGGCTAATTGAAAAGGTAGGAGGGCAAAAAAAGTTTATGGGTATTTTCCAACTGGCAAATTTGACAACTTTTTAGATCAGCTGCTAGAAAATTTGGCTGTTACAACTAGTCATCACCAACAAGTGAAAAATACAGATGACTAACAGTGGCTCCATTTGGGGAGGGTAGCTCCTTTTCAAGAGGTGTCCAGAATCTCAGATCTTTGGCTCATGAAGACCAGTGCCTTATCCATTGGCGCGAATTTCACTCCTCCTTGATGCTACTTCTGAAAAATGACAGCATGATTAGCATCAATGATATTTCTACCTACCCCGCTATCTTTCCTAACATTTTTTCTTCCTTTGGGTGCATTTGGACTAGCAACCCTTTTGACAATATATATTTTTTCTTTTTGGAAAATGAACCTATCTAATTCTACACTTATATTTGCCGGGAGTTCAGATTAAACTGATGAACTCCTTCATTACTCTACCTATGCTACATCAACTATCAAGATTAAGTTGTTTGACAGGATTCTGTTCTCTAATCTAAAACATGAAATTTAAAATGATAAAATCAGGGTTAGGCAGTCTGATTTGTCATGTACTTGCGGCATGAAAGACAAGCTGTGCACAAATATTATTTTGCATAAAATGGAAACTAGGAAAAACGAGGCTAGGATGCACAAATTTTTTTTTCATCCCCACTTCCCTCTTTGGTTCTGTTTTGAGCATTGGAACCAGTATATTTTCCTAATCTACTCTCTTTGATAAGTCAATCTTACACAATGTTGACCATATTTTTCACTCACTAACTTATCAGCAAATAAATTTGAAACATGTTCAGTTATGATTAGGCTAGATAACTGAACAAGACATTTGAGCACTAGTAGCGGCATTTAGACTTGCGCGCTTTCTGAATGACTATTTTTTGAACATGGGGCCTTTTTCTATTTTTCAAACTGCCCTCTTTTCTATTTTTCTATTGTTTTTGACTTTTCTATTTTATCTATTTTTCAAACAGTGGTATATACAATGGTTGAAAAATTTTTAAGCTCAGAAATCTTGGAAATGGCGAAACTTAAGCATCCTATCCTCGTAAGGATCTCCTACCATTCTTGGTCCACTCAACTCCTGAAAAGAGAAATTTGGAAAATTTTCTCTTTCCAGCATGACATAAGGATTCATGCAAGAATCTCTTAACGAACTTGTATCTTCCCGCTGTACCTCTTTATACCTTTGATTTCCGCTCCTTCCTTCTTTTACTATACATCTTCTTTAAGTAATTCATATATTCTTTGTCATTTTTGAAATAAATAATGACATCATCAAGGTATGTTAAAATGCAGAAATTTAGGACTGGAAACATGGCTTTTAGGAGCATATTTTTGATATCCGGTGGTTTTTCAATTCTGAGTCTAAAACTGGAACTACTTCCAGCATACTGGAAAAAATCTTTGAGTTGTCTACTTTGCAAGGGAATCATTTGGCTATAACCTGAAACATCATCTTGCAAAGACATATGATTAAAAGCACTTATCATCGGCATATCATGGTCTTGGGTAGGAAGGATAAAATTTTTGTTATAAGGATGTGCATTAGTGTTTCTAAAATCAAAATAGACCCTATGACCAGCTATTTTATCTTTGATTTTTACTGATTGGTTCATATTTTTATATTTTCTTTTGTCGAAGTTGTTTCTTGGAGTGATGGTAGTTGCATAGTGTTTCTCATTTTTTTCTCTGCATGAGGTAGTATTCTGCATGAGATTGCCAATTCTAGCAGTTCTAAGTCTTTGATGGAATGAAAGGATATTAGCCAGTTCAAGTAACTCAGGTATACTTGGATTATAGTGATCATCTTTGCTCATAGGAAGCTTATCAGGGGTTTTTTCTGGATTTTGAGCTTTTATGGCCACATTCAAGGTTTCATTTGCAGTGGTAGAGTTACGCGATGGTAGATCCTTGAGGTATGGAAAAAACATTAAGCTTCCCCGCTCCTGAGTTCCGAAGAGGTTCGTGATATGTAAGTCTTCTAATGCCTTTGTTCTGAAAATTTTTCCTGATGTCACTACTGATGTTTGACTAAGGTTTAAGTGATTTTCTTGATAGTACATAATGGTGTGTGCTTCTTGCTCTATCTCAGTTTCAAAAGGAACACACTTGCTTCCCTCAAGACATAGTTGTTCATGATCATGGTAATTTTGGGTGTCTAGTTCTTCATAGAGAACTAGGGGCAACTGATGTGGTGGGTGTAAGTTTGTTTCAATTCCTTTTGATTGTTCTTCAATGTCCCCATTAGTGTGTAGAATAAAATATTTCAGGTCGGAATGCAAGGAATACATTGGGGTGTTATCTGGCCTCTCTTGGCTACTGATCATGTATTTCATGTGTGACTCTCGATAGAGTATTCTTGTTTGGTCAAACACATGAATGGTGGCGTAGGACATATCAAGTTGAATATTCCCTTGGAGCTTGGATCCCCAAGATCTGGATAGAAGCATTCCGTACTTGGGGGGAATGTCTGCTACCACGATGTCCATGATCAGATGTTTTGTAGATATTTGGGCCAAAATAAAACAAAGATCTTTGATCAAGCCTAGACATTTGACTCTACTAGAATCAAATGAATATAAGTCTTTGTACAATATTGTGATTTCTAGGCCTAATATTTCAATTACAACCTTCGGCATAAGTTTATGCGAGGCGCCGAAGTCTAGCATGGCATTGTGAAGGATTTGGTCATGGATATTCAGACTGATGTAAAAGGGGAGAGTGGTTCCCTCTTGGAATTTCCCTTCTATTTTCAGACCAAACAACACTTCAGGAGTGTCATCAGCTAGATTAAGGGTGTTCGCATCATTTCCTATATTCAGGACATTTAACACTTGGGATTTGTAAGAGTTTTGGGTGATGAGCTCGGTAAGGGGCATGGTGATCTTTATTTTGGCGATTTCACCCTCAAAACTAAAAGGTAGTTGTAGTTTATACATGTTTGCTTCAGCTTTTCAGCCATGACTTTCTCTATGTTCTGAGTTTCCTGGATATGTTTTAGGATTTTTTTTGCCACAGCCACCTCGGGAATCTTTGTGGAAGTACTAGGAGCATCTGAGTCAGGACTAGTTTGGGTAACTCTATCTTTGTTTTGTTCCATTTTCCCAACCATGATTTTTTTGTTGTTTACTGCTTTCTTAAGGATGGTATCAGGAGTTTTAGCAGTGTCTGAGCTACCTTTCTTAGAGTTGTCTTGATTTTTTCTGTTTCTAAGGTCATACTGCCTATGAGCTTCTATTATGGCATTTTGAAAATCTATGGCAGGATCCTCTGGATCTTCATAGTTGGTTTCATCCTGATTCGGAGAGAAGAATGATTGTTCTTCTTTTGTGAGGTACACCTCACTCTCATTATCAAACCCTATGAGGTTCAAATGATTTTCATCAATGGGTTTTGTATCCCTATCATCTTCTTCCACATAATTTTCATTAAATGGTGGCCTAATTTGTTGGTTATTTTCCCTCGGTTTTTTTTGAGGTTGTTCCCTCCTAAAATTTTGGTTTCGGTTTCTGTTTGGAGGGTTTGGCTGGTTGTCCTTAAGAGGGGTCTTCTCACTTATCTTCTCCCACATTTTGGCCATGGACCTAACTAAGTCATCTATTCTAGGATCTAAGGAAGGAGCTGAAGTGGATACTTCATCCCGGTAGGTGACTTTCCTTTCTGATCTAGTCCTAGCTCTTTTTTCTGCTAAGTTGGCTTCCCCTCTTATGGCTAATTTTTGCATTTCCTCTAAGGTAAGGGGGTCCTTGTCTCTTAGCTGATAAGTCATGTCTGGGTCAAAACCCTCGGGGAACTTTTCCAAGGCTGAACCAAGTGGGGGTTTGAAGTGAGGTGGGAGGGCGTTATACACACTGTTGAACCTAGTGCAGTATCCCTGGACACTTTCCCCATTTTCCCGTTTTAGATTGTTATATTTTGACAGGATTTGAATGGGGTTCTTTCGGATTTCCCACTTGTTTATGAAGACTTGGTAGAGTTCTGGGAGGTTGTGGATGTTTTTTGGAGTTAAGCTCTTAAACCATTTTTTGGCTTCCCCACCCAGGCTTTGGGCGAACATTCTCATTCTAATGGTCTCGTCTTCTATTTCCATGTATTCAAAGGCATCACTAATCCTATCTACATGTTGTTGAGCTGTGGTAGTCTCAACTCCGGTAAAGTGTGGGATTTTGGCTTAATAGTCATTTTGTAATGGAGCCAAAGGCTGTGGAAACACTAAAGGTGCGTACCAGGCTACCATGACGGGAGCTAATGGATGATGTACAAGATGAGGGCTTGCGGGATGAGCTAAGGTGGTTTGAATAGTAGTGGTTTGGATAGGTGTGGCAGATGTACTTGGACTAGCGACTTGATTTTGAGCAGATCTGGGATGGTAGGAGCCAAAGTGATGGAGAAGCTGAAAGTCGGGAGGTGTGGTAGGTGAGGCTTCTCTACTAGGAATCTGTGGCAGATCTGGGGGCTCAAGATCGTCAAAGTCTATATTACTTTGTGACTTGCTTCTAAAAAGGGTTTTTGCTGATTTTAAGTCAAAGGGGAAATCTTGCAAGGCAGTGAGATGTTCAGGTAATGATCTTGCTTTACGGATGGGCCTATCGGTAACTAAATTTCCAGTTTCGGAAGCTTGCCACATAATATTCTCTCGTTCATCTACTATGATAGGGGGATTTGGGTTTGGATGAGCTCTGGTGCTGATTCTTCGTGAAGCCAGATTTTGGGTCTAGAGTTTAGAGAGGATGGTATTTGTGAATGTTTTGGATGGATGGCCTCCCTAGGGTTTTACTAATGTGAAGGATGGTCAAAACTAAAAGGATGGACTAGTGGAGTCGCCAGGTGGATTTTTATGAGAACTATGGTCCACCACCAACACTATCAAAGATGCTTTGGGAAAAAGTTTTATAGCAAACTTTGAGACGGAAACTTGCAAAGAAGAGTGATTCACTTGGTTTCAACAGTTTGCTAGGCTATACGGACAAGCTAATGGTTCTCTTGGCAAGAAGGCTTCTGCTTATCTCCTATGTTTAGGTGAGGTTTTCTGAATCGCTAAGTTATACTTAGTTTGTCACTGATTATAGAGTTTCCACCCTAAGTTTAAGTTTTTGGAAGGATGAGTTAGCAGAAAGGTATGGTTTATGAATTTTTGGTTTTTATGGAATTTTTAGGCCTACTGGAGGCTAGTGGAGTTGCCAGGTGGAACTTGGTTGTTTTTGTAAAGATGTAGCTATGGTCCACCACCAGTAACTAGGGAAAACCAATCTGGGAATGTTTTTGGGGTTTTTCTGAGTTTTTATGTGCAGCCTATGGTTTATTAAAGTATTCTAAACCTGTTTCATTACTTTGCTAGGGTGGTGAGAACAAAAAAAGGTTACTTTAAATGATTCTATGGATTTCTTGCCTCTGAGGTTTGGAACAATTTCCTACAACTGAATCATCATTTTGCTAAGATGGTGAAAGAGCTATATTCTACTCTTCTAAGTTTGACTGAAATTTTGAGAGTTCCTAAGGGATACCTAGGATTTTTTGACACAAATTCCCACCGTGATCGCCATTATGTTAGTGGCGATGAGGTGGCTCAATCGAATAGTAGCCTAGAGTTTAGTAAAGTAGTAAGGCCTACTGGAGGCTATCGAACTCGCCAGGTGAATTTTTAGTTGTTTTGAGGTATATGTGTATGGTCCACCACCAATTCTGTCAAAAACCAATCTATGGAAGTTTTTTGGGGTTTTCTGAGTTTTTATGTGCAGCCTAGTTTGTAAGAGTGTTCTAAACCCGATTCATCATTTTGCTAAGATGGTGAAACAAATATTTTACTCTAAATGATTCTATAGGCTGATGGTCTGTGTTTAATGTTGAAGGACTAAAGATTCTATAAGAGTTCTCTAGACTGTCATGTACTCAGAGTCCCACCGTGATCGCCATTATGTTAGGGTCCTGTGATTCCGCTGATTGGCAAGCCAAATGACAGTGTAACATCAAACCAATCTTTGGAGCCCAAGGATCTATCCTTCCTAGACTCAGAGAGGGCTCTCTCTATATGTGTAATGGATATCTATGTGTTTTCTTATTGTGTTCTGATTTTAGGCTAGTTATGAAGTAGGTTTTTTTGGTTTTGGTTTTTAGGTTGTGAGGGATGAAATTCATCAAAGATATAATATGTGTAAAAATATTTCAGATCAACTGGGCTATGGGGTTGAAGAGGTCAAGCAAGATATCAGATGGTGATACAAGGCTGTTGAAGGGCCGATTTGATTCGAGGTAGAAAGGATCTTTGAGAAAAATGGAGTAAAATGGACATCAAGTTTGTGAACAACAAAGGATTTCAAGCATAACTAGTTTAATAGCTGACATAAACATGGTAGGGAAAACCATTAATCATGAGAAATGTAACTATAAGCTAATCAATACATAGAAATAAACATTCAAGCCATGCATAGAGATATATAACACTATAACTTTGGGAAATGGCTATCAGACTTTGGGGAAATACACTTAAGATAGACAAACAACTGAAATCACTATGTCGGAATGCCTAGACACAGTACTTCAAGTTATTGGGCACTTTGAAAACAAGATTGCATAGTCTTAGACAAAGGGCAAGATCAGAACAAGACCTCCTTGGTTCAACAAATGACAATCTAATCAGTCAAAGAGAAATTTCATGGATGGAGCTATGGCTAGCCATGAGTAAGTAGGGCATACCGTAAATCATACTTAGCATGCATAAAACCATGAATGAAACAAGCAACAAAATCCTTAAGTGATTAAAGAGCAATCAAGAATTATTTAATGTGACTAAGAATGAAGAAAACATGGAAGCTATGAAGAAACAGGAAATTTGAGGTGCCTCCAAGGGCATGTCTCAAATTTTTTCTCTATTGTTCTATAGCAAGCAAGAAACATGGATTTATGAATGAAAACTAGGAAACAAAACAAAGAGAGAGACACTATACCATTCTACCAAGTCATGGAATTCAGCAACAATCCTCTTTCATCATCCAAGAACATCCAAGAGACTATCCAAAAGCATGAGACAAGTATTTCTTCCAAAGCTTATATGACCATATATTTCTTCTATCATCAATTTCAGCCCTGTTTACAATGAAATTCTTTGGAATATATAGGCCAAAGTAAGGAAAACCTCTTAGTTCAACTTGCAATCTCATTGGCCTATCCAAAATATCTTATTTTGTCCTTGAGGCTTTGCAAAGCCGAAGGCACAAAATATCTCATAAAATATCTAAAAAATGCTAAAAGAGGGAAATAAATGGACCTTTCATAACTTCTCATGTGCAAAAATAGCTAAACGCACATGAGGAAAAAGCAGATTTTAAAGGTTCATTTTTTACAAAAATACTCAAAAAATACATCAGCAAAAGGTCCCCTGACTTGCCAGCAACTTTTGATAGCCTTCCTGATGTTGAAACAAGGCTCATGATAGCTCGTTGGAAAGCTCTGAGTGTGTAATTTCTAAAACAACTTGAATTTTTCCAATATGATGCCTGGAAGTCCTCCAAAAATAGGTCTGTGTGTAAAAAACCAGAAAATAAGCTTTGCTGATAGACCGGGCAGAGTGTAGAAAAAGCGAGCATTTTTCGTCATTTCGGGGGAGAAAATGATCTTCAAATGTCCTGAAAATCACTGAGTATGTGCTCCTAAAAATATGGCCTCCAATGATACCATTCTCATCCTTTGATGATCCCTCAATTTGAAATGGCGAGGTCCATGAGTTTTGGCCAAAAACCCAAAAATGACAAAAAACCAAAATATGTCGAAATTTGCCCAAAATTGGTGAGCATGACCCTCAAGGGTTCTTAGCAACATGTTGTGAAGCAGAAGCCAAAATCTGAAGTCCTGATGTGTCTTTCCTCACTTTCTGTGCCGGGTGCTTCCCTTTAGCCTCCTTGAGCTTTTCTTGAGCAGCCTTCAACTTGCGTCGGGCAAACTGATTTAACTTTTTATAATGCCCCGTCATTCTCCTTTGAAGGTCTAAATCCCTATTTGCCTTCTCCAATTTCTTCACCAAGTGGTCATTGACTCTCTCAAGCCATGCCTCCCTATTGTTCTCTATCTCTTGTTCGAACAATGCAGTGAGAGGGGTAGGTTGGAGAAGGGCATTTTCCTCTTCATTTTGCTTCTCAAGGGCCTTTTTAAGCCCCATGGTTCTTGGCCTCTTTCGCCTAGGCTGATCTTCGCCTTCACTTTCATCGAACTCGCCCATGAGTTCTTCCAACCTCACTTGGGCTTTGGAGGCCTCCTTCTTGTATTTGGTCGCCCGTGTCTCATAAACAACCATATGGACACTCAGTTGCTTATTTTGGATTTTCAAAAATTGATTGAAATTCCTAGCTCTATGAAGATCATCCTTCAAGGCATCAATTTGGCTTTCTCTATGGATCAAGAGGTTTTCTAGAATCCGGGCCTCATTATCACTATCATCGCTTTGGATTGGGATGATTTCAAATGCACTCTCCTGTCCATGACTGCCTTCTTCCTTGCCCTTCCCTTTGCTTTGGGTGGCTATTCTAGTGCTCTTCCTCCTGGGCAAATCAATCATGGGCTTTTTGGGAAATTTTCCTTTGCTTCAAAGGGCCCTTGTCACATTTGGAGTGACAACTCTAGGCACTCTTTTCTTTGTTTTCCGGGGCTTGGCCATTTTCAGAGAAGAGGGCATGGCCCCTTTACCCTTGTCACCTTGCCTCTCTTCTTTTTTAGTTTGTTGTTCTTCTTGAGGAGGCTGTTGTTCTTGAGGAGGCTGTTGTGTATCATGCTGTGGCTGCCCCTGTCTATCACTTTCATGCTACCCTTTCTTCTCTGTCTCACCCTCACTGTCATGCTGTTGTTCAACACTTTCTTCCTCCTCCCCTTGCTGTTGTTCATCATCACTGTGATGCTGCTGTGTGTCATCATAAGGCTTCTCACCCTCATCATAAGTCTGCTTTCCCTCACTGTGTTGTTTTTCTTCATGTTGCTGCCCTTCATCATCTTCCTCATCATCATGGTCATGGTCTTCTCCCTCTTCAGGCTCTTCTGCTTGCTCTATGGTAAACTTGAGTTTTTTAGGAATGGGTGTGCTAGAGGAAGGTGAAGGATGATGAGTAGGAGGTGTAGGGGATGTATGGACTGGAGAGACAGTGGAGAAATTCGGATGAGTGATGAAAGTATCCCACGAGACCTCTCTCTTTTCAAGCTGATGAAGAATGATGATTTTTATGAGAGAGTGATGGAAGAGACAGGCTACTTGCTGTGAAGGAGGCTTCTTCTGAACAGTGGAGGCCATTTTCTCAATTCTCTTATGCAAGAAGAAAGGAATATTTAGCAGCTTGGTCCTTGTGAAATGCATGAGCAGTCGAATGTGATAGGCATAGATTCGGGAGAATATTCCCTTACACATGAAGTACTTCATGATAATCTCCATGAGAGGGGCGTAGCTGGCTAAAAGATATGAGAAAGGGAAAATAGAAGGACATGACTCTCTGTGCTTATTAAAAATTAAATTAACTCAGAAACATTACAGAAAAAACACACATAAAATCATACACAAAAATATAGGCGGAAAAGGCAGAAGCCTCATGGCCTCCTCATGTAATCTCTCTTATTAAAAGAATTTAATTTACAATTTAAATAGATTAGAGAAGATAGTCCATGCTATCTTAGAATCTTTTGGTTGAGATAATTTCTCACCAAAAACTCACCAAGATTGGAGTTCCTAAACAAACTCCAACATTTGAGGAACAACCCAACAACCCAAGAATTAGGCACATATTCCTAACTAGGAATATTTAATTAATTAATTTATTATTTTGTATTTATTATTGTTATTTTAGAGAGGCTAACATTCCCCCCTTCAATGAAAAATCCAAAATAAGAACGAGGAACCATCTTCCAAGTTCTCATGTTGATCCTCAAAAAGAACATTGCCTGAAAAACCGCCAAAGTTGGATGCTGAAAAACTGCAATCTGAAGAGACCATGAGTCAGTTGTATGTCTGATTCATGTCTTAATTTCGCTGGAAAACTCCATCAAGTGCCAAGTTGCAAAAGGATCCATCTGTCCTTTGTATGAAAGCAGCATCCTTTGTCCACTGACAAAATTTGTTCAAAGCCCATTGGCTGATGATGTCAAAAACAACTCACTGTTGCTTTTTGATGTGCTGAAAATTGTTCACTGCTTCTTTGTTGTCGACTACCACTGGAAAATTTGTTGATGCCCACTGGAAAATTTGTTGATTCCCATTGGCTGTTGAAGATGCCCACTAGGTTCTTTTGCTGGTTGTGTCAAGACTTTCAGTCTGACAACCACTGTCAATCTCATTGACATTTTCCCCTCTTTGTTAGTTGAAAGGAGAGACACTTCTCTGGAAAATATTCTTGAACTCCCCCCCCCCCCCCTTCAGATGTAGGAGTTTTACACTGTTGTACTCCTTCATTCAACTACATGAGAGTACCATCATCTTTTCACTGTTGGCTGCACAATGTGTGATCGTATGCGGTTGTAGAACTGAAGCAATCTTTTAACTGTGGATGACCATTCCCAAGGGTCAATCCATTCATAATCTATCTTTAATCTGGCTGATTTGTGTTGATTGCGACATTTTTTTGAGGAATGATTACACTTTCCACAATGATGACAGGGATGGAGATCAAAACACTGATCTTCCATATGACCAGTTCTCTGACAATGAGAACATTTCAGTTTGACTTCAACTTCAGGTTGTGTGGAATTCTATTTTTCTGCAACTTTGGGTTGCGGGCATTGCTGGTTGTCTGCAACTGTCTCTGAATGTGCTGAGGGGATCTGTTCAAGAAATCCCGCACTGACGAACTGAATGGGCTTGGAATAATCAGGAATATGTAAGTTGGCGTCATCTTGGACATATCCTAAGCCTTGTCGATTCTTGTTATTCTGAATTTCTTCCCAGGGCTTGATGATGGGCTTGGAAGAAATTTGAACTGGAACGACTTCGACACTTGAAGCTGTCTGAATGAATGACTTATCATCTGGATGGTTCAAAGACTTGAAAGTATCACTCTTTCCTTGCAATTAAATCCTTTGAAGTTGTGACTCGAGCTAAAGAAACTTAATAGTTTCATGTGTTTGTTGTAGATGCCGTGAAAGATCAGCAAGAGTTTCTTTGCTGACGTGCACCATGTCTTCATCACTTGAGATGATAAAACTATGAAGAATGTTTAACAACTGAATATGTTGCGCCATCTGAACTTGCGCACTTGAAAACATGCTCTCTTTTTGTAGATGTCGTACTTTGAACTGTTTCACTTGAATGACAGGCTCACTTGCTTGATTTGTTGTTGACTGCGCTTGCTTGGAACACTTGCTAGAAGTGTAGAATTGTCTCGCTTAAACTCTGGAATTAATGCTCGCTTGATGACGATCGCATTTGTTTAAGCGCTCAATTGACTTACTTGATGACATCATGCTCACTTGAATGAACAACCACGCTCGCTTGATGTCGATCTCAACTTACTTGATTGGTGTTAGAGTTCACTCTGGCTCGCTTGAAGGTTTGATCTTTGTACTGACTTGACGCAAATTTCTTGAATGAATAATCATGCTCGCTTGTAGGAGATGTGAGCTTGTTGCTTGTTTGATTTAAAAACTCATGCACTCACTTGATTTTGTGTAAAGGGTGTCGAACACTGTTGACAATGCACCCAACAAAGCTTACAATGATTTTAAAGATTCACTTGTTCTCTTAAAAAATCATTAACAATGAATTTTTAATGATTCACTTAAAACAATGAATTTGATTACATGTAGACTTTATTTGAGTGTGCATGTACATGAGCCTGATGAAGTGAATTGGCTTGTTGATGTAAAATGCTGATGTAGACAATCTTCGATTATATGTTGTAGTTGTGCAGATGCATGTGTTGATCTTGCAGCTATTTCATTATAAGTGTTGTGCTTGCTAATATTAAACTTTATGTATGAAATTATTAATGTGCCACAAACTAGACACAAATTAAAAAGAAACAACATGAAGCCATAAAAAACATGCGCCATCAAACACACATGGTGTACCTAAGATCCCCTTATTCAATTTCGGGCGGATATAGGACACATCAACACCAAAAAAAATGATATCTTTATTAATCACTTAGTACATCTAAAGAAATGATAATGCCAAGCTGACAACCCTTTGAAACAACATGCCTTCTGTTATTTCCTAAATCTACCTCAGGCTGAAGGAAATCAGAGTTCAGGGTAACATCAAACCACACTCAGTCTGGTAGCTAGCCCTACCAGAACAGGAGAGTGCTCTCTCCGGGTCAATCTCAGCAAAAATAATCAATAGGGCTTGAGATGACTTGAAATAAAAGCTAATTTTAGGCTAGGTATATAAGTGAAGGAGTTTTATTGTGTTTTTGGGGGTTTTTGTTGGATCAAAGGGAAAGGTAGTTTCGGGTGCGGGGATAAGGCCTAGTTTTTGCAGAGTTCTGATTGGGGCAAGGAAGGGAATTGTTTTGATGCTTTAGATTGAATGAATGGATGAATCATACTAATGAGGAGCTGAAGAGGGAAAGAGGGTATCAATAGTCCTCCTCAAACAGATGAAAAGATGGAAAAATTAAACAAAGCGAAAGGCGATCAAGCGAGCTAGCCAAATTCAGTTATACTTGCTCGATTGTTCAGTTTGAGAAGAAAGGAGAATGAAAATGGTGCACATAAACATCATTGAACTTACAGATACATAGAGTAAAACACCATCAAAACACAGAGCCACAAGGATCCCAAAGAGGGCTGCAAACCCTGGTCTATTCCTTTGCCAAAATTGCAGAATGAAATGTACAATGAAGTCCTAGCAATCCCAAATGTCCAACCCCGAAAATGACTGAGAAAATACATCATATAGAAAATCCTAACTCCTCCCCATGCCTCTAGGGGTCGATCTCATCATTCTAGGAGCTGTTTCAACCATATCTAAACTAGGAACTAGAAAATAGGCAATGAAACAACTTACCTCTATATGCTAGGAAGCTGATCCATTCACTTACATTTCACCTTTTGGTGAATGAATCTTCTATACTGAGTAAAAATGTGCCAAAATTACATCATGGTTATGAAATTACATCAAGGTACATCAAGAGTTACATGAAAAAGTCAAACTCGCCAAAACTAGGCGAAATTCTGAGCTACTGAGTGAAAAATAGGCCAAATTTCCCTATGTGCCGCGCCTGAAATCTCTATGAGTAGCACAAGTTTGACACTGATTTTGAGGGCCTTAACGAAGTCAAAATTGAGTGCAAGATAGCTCGTTGGAAATCCCTACCTGTCTAATTTCCAACCCAAGTGGAATTTCTGGATTTGGTTGCCATTTGCCCCTCTAAAAGTTCAATCTCCCAACATTGCTTCCTGTGTGTGCAAAAAGTGGCAGAAAGGCCATTTTTAGGGTGTTTTTGACCCTTTAGGCAACCCAGAACTTGATGAAATCCTTAGGTAATCCATGAGCATGCATAAATTTTGATAAAAAAATCCATAAATGCAAATTTTTCCCCCTGAAGAGCTGCCAATTATAAGCGCGCGCCAAGTGGCGCTACGCGTCGGGCAGGAAAATATGTTTTTAGGCACAAAAATTCAAAATTGACAAAAATTTTCCCAAATTTCTTGAAATTTGGGCTAAAGGTCCCTCATCAAGTGCTATGCTCATCCAAATAAGCTTCGGCCAAAATTTGGAGCCTATCATGCCTTTTTCGACGCTTTAGTGCCCTTCTTAGCCTTGCCTTCAGGATCTTGACCTTCGCTTTGCAAACATGATGTCACGCCCAATAATGGTTCTTCATGTGCCTGAGCATGTTCTTCTCCTTTTTTTCCTTCTCCAACAGCTTCTCAAGATGAATGTTGACCCTCTCAAGCCAAGTCTCTCTATCGGCCTCAATCTCCCGCTCAATAGGTGTCATCTCGGTTGGGCTTCTTCAGGCAGCTTGTCGATTCTCACGGATGTTTTGCAACTCCATGATCGTCTGCTGATCCTCCAACTGCTTGTTCCGCTGCTCCAGATATTTTATGATCCATTGAGCTCTCTGCAACTTGTCGGTCAATGTGTCGATCTCGGCTTTTTGCTTTTCAATGATCTCTCTCAACTTTGAGCTTGGAGAGCTCAAATCCTCATCAATCAATATGAAATCAGTATCATGGCCTCTTGAAGGGCCCTCATCCTGCATAGGCCTCTTACCTCTGTCCTGTACCTATAACTGTGCTGCTGATGATGGCAACGAGACCCCTTCCACCCCGAGTGGAGATAGTACTCGTCGGGCTGCTACAAATAATATTCTCGTGCCTCTATGATAAGTGACATACACTGCCACACTGATAGGCTCTATCTCGGGACCTTCAGGCTGATGTGCAGGTTCACCTGCATCATGAAAAATCTCCGGAGGAGGCTGAGGGGCTATGAAGAAGTCACGGGAAATGAAATCTTCCCATGCAATGCCCTGAAATCCAAGCTGATGTACAACAACGATCTTGATGAGTGCATAGTGATAAATACTGTTGTACTGATGCTTGGGAGTCTTCTTCTGCACAAGAGTGGTCATTCGCTCGATGTTGCAGCACATGAAATACGGTATGTTCATCATCCTCACTCTAGTGAAATTCATCAATAACCTGATGTGGTAGGCATAAAGGCATGAGAACCGACCCTCACAACTGAAGTATCTGATAATGAGTCTCATCAAAGGCGCATAGGATTCCTTCAGAAACTGGAATGGGAATACCCTGTTCAGTTTTCTCACATAGCTAGGCCTGATGTATGGTTCATAATGCACTTTGTCCACCTGCTTTTGTTTTTCCACTCTTCACCTACATTCGGTATTCCTGTTGCCTGAGAAATGGTTTCCGGTGTCAAGGTGAAATTTACACCAACAAGAGTTACCTGACCATCATGAAAATGTAAAACAAACAACCGAGCCAACTCCTGATGATGTTGAATCCGAGCAATCATCTCACAATACTGATAGCATGACTACTCTCGAAAACATGTCATGGCAAGTGGGCAGGCCTGCAACTGAGTCAATGAGGTGGGCTCTTCTCTCACATGTTTGCCACCTTTACGAGGCCTTCTCGGTGCATGTAGCTCAGTGGTAGAATCATTTTCTTGTTCATATGAAGATTCAGTGTCTATCTCCATGGTGTTGAAAGTCTATGTCAAGTATATGTTGATTTTGTTGAAAATGAAAATTCGGTGCTTTGTTTCCAATTGCCAAATGTGTGCCAAAGGGAAAGGACTGTGGGAGAAATAAGGCAGTGAGAATGATGGGGTTTTTTCAAGTGAATTTACAGTGTAAAGACAACCACTTGACTGTGTTTGGGAATTTGGGATTTAGGAATTTTTTGCAAATAATATGGGGAAAGGGATAATGATAGGGAATGAAAGGATTGAGGGATAAGGGTAAATGGGAATAAGTGATATGAGTGGTTTTTGGATATAAGGGAATAGGGGAGGGATTATAATGATAGTATGACAGTGATGGGAAAGGAATGAACAATGTGGGGGAGATGAAGTATTTTGGCACCAAGATCAAACTTTAAAACTCAAATTTCAAACCCTAAGAGAGCCATTTCTAACAAGAGAATAGGGTTTATGTTTTCAACATTCAAAATCTTATATTATTTCCTCCAAACAACACCAAACACAAGCTAATAGCAATTCACAGTCTCACAAACTTACTCGAAGCGAGGAAAACTGAGTTGATTTGAATTTTATGAAGCAGTGGAAAAAATCTTGCTTGTCAGCCCTGTGCGCCACGCGCACAACCCAGTGTGCCGTGCCTTCCTTGTGCGCCGTGCACGTTCAAATCAACACTGTAGTGAGCGGCTCTATGCGCCGTGACTTGCTTGTGCACCGCGACCTTCTCCCAACGCGCCGCGACTGTAACCTCACTCACACTTCCGGCCTTCAAACCCTGTTTTCATTCTTCCATAATTTAACTCTTCTCTTTGATAATATTTGCATGCAAATGAAATTTTTAAATACCAAAATATCTTTTATGGCCATGGACTTTGATTTTGTTTTGAAATAACCCACTTGCTAATGTTTGAATTTTGACACTTTTCACTTTTTAATATAAACTATGTTTTGCTTGTTTCCTTTGATTTTCGGACTGACGATGAATCTCTTGTCTATTTTTTGCAGGGATTGCTGGCATGGAATTTGGCAAAGGCGACCAAGGCTGCACCTAAAGATCTTCACAACTGAGAAAAATTTTGAAAATTACATGGCATTTATTACAAAAGACAAAATTGACGATTTTTCTTCAAAACAGAGTTTTGAAGAAGAATCATGATCTAACATTATGACGATGAAATTTTTGAAATGAAAAATTATTTTGAACCTCCCTCATGTGCATTCTGGCATTATTGGACACTTTTAAGACTAAATTAACGAAACCCTAAACCTAATGAGACTAAAAAACCCTAAAAAGATTCTTTGCCCACCAAAAGACCAAACATTGACTGTCATTGTCTGGAAATGATTTTGATGGACTTTGATGAACAGACCTGAGCCAACAGGTACAATACATGAGGGATATGAGTGAAAATACCCTTCCGTCAGATGATCCATGCTCCTAATGGAATGCAGCTGACTGAACTGAATGAGACACCTAAAATGAAATGCAACAAGAGATTTTGATCTTTGACAGAGGGATAAAGATACTGACTCTAACATTGGCTCCAATGGGGATGGTAGCTCCTTGGAGGTGCCAATAACTACAGATTTCTGGAAGAGTAGACAGTGCCTTCGTCCATTGGGCTATGGAGTCCATAACTTCGAAGAATCAACAGAAGACTCTTGACTGATTTATTGACTGAAAATTTGACTCAAACTGACTCAACTTTGAAACTTACATGACTGAAACATGTAACTAGACAAACTCAAACCAAAGCTGAAATCAATCTTTAGAATTATAGCCTTCACTTCGGGCCCGAAACTGAAGACAAGATCTCAGCACACACTTGCAATGAAACTGAAATAAATGGTATGTACAGTGACAATGTAAACAACAGAAAAAATCTCAGAAATGATACCGCTTGAGCAGCCGACCATTGACCGGCCCTCCTGGAAAATCTTCCCCGTTCATCTCCTTCAGAAGAAAAGCATTCTGACCCCGATATGTAGCAATTTTAAAGGGTCCTTTCCAGAGATTTTCAAACTTACCATGCTTACCTTTTTCCTCGTTTCTTGCATCCCATTTCAGCACCACTTCTTCCAATTGAAATTTGTCCGTCTTTGCTTTTCTGTCATAGATTTTATTAATTCTCTCCTGTAGCTTGAATGTGTTTTGGAAAAATTCTTCTCTCATCTGCTGCAAATGGATCATTTGATTTATTCTTCTTTTCATATGATCATCTTCACTGCCAGCTTCCTGTATAAGTTTGACCACTGGAACCGAGAGAGAGGTAGGAAACATTGTATCAACTCCATAAACTAACTCAAAGGGGGACATACCAATGGATTTCTTCTGACTCACTCGATCTGCCCAAAGTGCATTGACAAACTTCTTATGCCAAATTTTCTTGTTTATTTCCAGCAACTTTTTAATGATTTTGACCAAATATTTGTTGTAAGACTTCACCAATCCGTTGTCTTGCGGATGATAAGCGGTTGAGTGTCCCAAAATGATTTGATACTTGTCACAAAACTCAATCATCCTTTTTGATTTGAAAGCTGCTGCGTTATCAGTGATTAACTTATTCGGGCAACCAAAACGAGACAAAATGTTATTCTCAAGGAATGAAATTATCACCGAATCTGTAGCCTGCCTGGTGGGAATCGCTTCAATCCATTTTGTGAAATAATCTGTCGCTGTGAGGATCCACGTGTGCTGAGCTGAAGAAGCGAGATGGATCTCGCCAATGAAATCCAAACCCCACTGCTGAAAAGGAGCACTTACCTCAATGGGCTTAAGCGGGAAAGGCTGCAATTTCTGCCTCCCTTCAAAAATATGACATTCATGACAGATTTTGACAGTCTTATACACATCAGCAAAAAGTGTCGGCCAATAATATCCTACTCTCAAAATCTTGTTGGTCGTTGTTTTCCAAAAAAGGTGACCTCCGCAATCTCCCTTATGAAAATCCTCCATAACCTGCTTTGCTTCTTCTTCAACCAAACAATTCAGCAAAACACCACCAGGATCTTTCCAATAGAGTGAATTATTCAAAATATAAAACTTAGCAGGCTTCAATTTCAGAGTTCTACTTTTGTTTCTAGCCATGCCGGGCGGTGGTGACAAATTTTGAAGCACATATACAATATCTGAATACCAAGGAGAAAGCACAAAGATTTCTGATACCTGAACTGATGAACTTTCCTCATTCTCCTCGGACATAGCATCAATGAGATTGATATCCAAGGCATGCAAATTCGATTCATCCATTAGCTTTACCAGCCCTTGGTCCTTTGATAAGTTTTGTGGGCTTTATCTCCACATCATACTCCAACAAGGCTGCAATCCATATGCCCCATCTCCCTTCTGGATCTGTTTGCACTAAAACATCCTTAATAGCAGCGTCAGGAACATAAGCAATAATATGAGAATGCAGAATATATACTCGAAAATCTTTCAATGCCTTCACAAGAGCAAGAGCTTTCTTTTCGATGATGTTATATTTCAAGGTTGCATCTCTTATGGTACGGCTGAAAAAAGAAATTGGTTTTTCATGCCCATCTCTTTTCTGCATTAATACTGCTGCCATAGTATGCTCCGAAGCAAATGAAAGCAAAATAAAGTCCTGAGTGTAATCCAGGCTGATCAAAACGGGAGCTGAAGAAAGAACCAACTTCACTAGATTGAAATATTTTACCACCTCCTCAGACCATTTTACTACGCTATCCTTCTTAAGCCTGTTTGTAATCTCTCTTAAATGTTCAGCAAGGTTAGGCACAAAGCGGTGTAAAAAATTCATCTTACTATTAAAAGACTGAATCTCCTTCTTATTCCTGGGAAGATCAATTTTCTAAATAGCTTCAACTCGTGCTGGGTCAATATGGATGCCATATTTTGAGATAATATGACCAAGAAGTTTGCCTTCATCCATGGCAAACAAACTCTTCTTTGGATTGAGTGACACACCTTACTTTCTACATCGCTGAAAAACAATTTTCAGATGGTAAAGGTGCTATTCATCAGAATTGGAAAAGACTTTCAAATCATCAAGATACACAACTAGGAAAACATCTTTCTCATTTGCAAATGCCATGTCCATTGCGCGCTGAAATGTCGCACTAGCATTCTTCAAATAGAAAGGCATTTTAGCATAATGGAAAGTTCCCCACAGAGTGGTGAACGTTGTTTTGTCTCTATCATCCTCATGGACCAAAATTTGGTTATACCAAGAATAACCATCAAGTAGTGACATACGAGATGCTCCAACTACTCACTGCAATATGTGATCCATTTTGGGCAATGGATAATTGTCTTTCAAGGAAACTTTGTTCATATTCCTAAAATCAATGCACAAACGAATCTCACCTGTCTTCTTGCGTACGAGCACCAAATTGGAAATCCAATCTGAAAATATTATAGGAACAATGATACCAGCCTTGTATAATCGATTCACCTCCTTCTCAATTGAGGGCAGCAACTTCAGATTTATCCTTCTCAACTTCTACCTGAAGGGCTTTTGATTTGGCTTGATAGGAATGGTGTGCTGAATTATGTTGGTATCATACGTCTTCAAATCTGAACAGTCCCAAGAAAATACATCAACAAAAGAAGACAACAAACTAACATATTTTTCTTTTACCTTTGGTGGCAATGCTTTGGACAACTTCACCATCTTTGGATTTTCAGCTGATCCAATGTTCACGTCTTCAACTCCCTTTTCGGTTGCCCGCAAGGTTGGTTTTCTAGCTACGTCATCTTGATCAAAAAGTTCTTCTAAAGGTATCAGAACCTTAGGAATGACATTATCCTTCAGCTGCAATACTTCCATCTGATTTATTTGCACATCATCCTCACCATCATCATGCTCCATGTCAATTGAAGTCTCTTTGAATTTGCCTTTGTTTTGCAAAAATTCATCAATCTCATCATCATCTTGGAATACTTGCGAATGCCTTTGGTTTTCCGGGACAGTTGGACGATGTTTCACATGAATTTCAAACTTGTTACTTGAGTTCATTGGGATCTTAAAATTACTTGCTACCTTAGCAAGAGCATCTGCAATACCATTCTGAATACGAGGGATACAATTCAAAGTATAGTCTAAAAAGAATTTCAAGATATCAAGAACTGCATTTCAGTAAGCCCGCATTCGAGGATGCTTAGCTTGATACTCACCCTTCACTTGCTTAATTACCAACTTGGAGTCGCCATACACTGCAATCCTCTTAGCATTCAACTTTCTAAGAATTTTCAAACCAGCAATCAAAGCTTCATATTCTACTGCATTATTCGAACAATCAAAAGCTAATTTATAAGAACAAACCCTCACATTACTCGGTACCTTGTTTGGGGCGGAAAAAGGGCTGCGTACCCAAATACCAATTCCAGCACCATCACTCCCAACTGCACCATCGAAATCCATAGTCCATAAACCATCTTCGTCTTCTTCCAAGTGCTGAAATTGTGTTTGCTCTGTTATTTCTGCTTGCTGTCCATCAACTTTCTGTTGTTGTCGGAAGGCTGATTGCTCAGCGGAAGTCTCAAGTTCTTGCCTTTCTTTCATCAAAAATTCTCTGAAATTTTCTGTGATCTCCGGAATTTCCTCTGCTTCAACTAATTGACTATTTACATCATTGAAACTATCTGAATACAAAACAAAAGACTCTAAATCTGTATGTACATAATTTATCGGATGATTTACTGGTTTCTCCTTGCTGGTGATCATATACTTCATTTTTTGCTCCCGATATAATCTTCTCATCTGACCGAACACAGGAATGGTAGCATAGGAGAAATCAAGCTGTAATGTTCCCTTCAACTTCTCTCCCCAAGATCTGGAAAGAAGCATGCCAAATCTAGGAGGAATATGCGCCACAACCACATCCATCAAAACGTTCTTAGTTGGAATCTGATCTAAACTAACCACCAAGTCTTTGATGAGCCCGATGCATCTTACTCTGCTGGAATCGAAAGAATAAAGATCATGATATTTCCTAGTGATGTCCAATCCTAATTTCTCCATGATTGCTCTCGGCATGAGATTATGAGAAGCTCCAGAATCAAACATGGCATTATGTAACACAAAATCATGCAATCTAAGGCTGATATAAAAAGGAGGCACATCACTATCAGGAGACTCACCATTCAATGCTGGACCAGAGATCAAATCAGGTTGATCATCTTCCACATTCACCATATCATACATTGGATCGAAATTCAAAATTTTAGATACTTGACCCTTGTAGCTGCTATTTCTCATCAACTCAGTCAAAGGAATGGAAACTTTTAACTTAGCAATCTCACTCTCTAAGTTAAAGACTGAAGTTCTTTCTACCTCTTTGGCTAGAGCATCCTTATTTTCAGCTTTCTCCCTTGATACAATTGGCTGATTAGATCTTTCATTTTCTAATGGAGACTTGCTAGTAGTAGGATCAGCTACATCTTTTCCCTTCTTCTGTGCAATGGGTGCATCATTATTTGGTGCTGAAACTTCCTTTCTTTTTTGATTGGGTTGATAGGAAAATCTATGTTTCTAAGTGAATATTGTCGCTGCTGGGTGGACAAATCATTCATATAACCTCTCTGATACTCATCCGACTCTTCTTCAAGAGCCGTGTCATTTGCCAAGATAAAATCCTCATCCTTTTGTTCAGCTGAATTTTCTGCATACTCGTCATCCTCAGTGATAAAGGTTGGCATATCATCAGGTGTAAAGAAGTGATTTTATTCTCCAATTACATTGTCTTAATCATCTGATTCTGGGCCAACAAAATTCTGCTGTAAAGGAGTTTTTACCTGTTGTTGTGCCGACGGTTCTTGTGCTCGCTACTCTCGTTGTTTGATCCATAATTGTGGTTGCTACTGTCCACAGAAGTTAGGATTTCTGATCTGTGGTTCAAGCTTATCAAGTGTCAGTCTTTCAATCATCTTTTCCACCTTGCGAAGTACTTGATCAGAAGTAGAAGCTTCTTCCTTTATTGCGACTTTATTTTCTGCTCTCAATCTAGCTCTCTTGTCATTCAAATTAGCTTCAACACTCACTGCAATTTTCTGCATCTCCTCCAAAGTGGGTGGATCTCTTTCTCGTAATGAATAGGCCATGTCCAGATCAAAACCATCCATAAATTTAAGTGAAGCTGACTTCCTAGATGGCCTTAAATCATCAGGAATTGCATTTTAAACCGCATTGAATCTGATACAATAGTCTTGGACTGACTCACCTACGTTGCGCTTGATCTTGGTATATTCAGAAGTGATCTGAAGAGGATATTTCTTTACTTCCCACTGATCTAAAAATTGTCTCTGCAGCTCGGCCAATGTAGCAATACTTCTAGGCTGCAAAGCTCTCAACCATTTTCTCACTTCACCTCCAAAAGTTTGCACAAACAATCTCATGGTCACATTTTCTTCATCAATTTCATGAAGATCAAAGAAGTCTTCCATTCTATCAATATGCTACTGAGCAGGAACACTTTGAGGAGTGCCATCAAACAATGGGATCTTACTTTGATAATCAGCGGGCATAGCATCCAAGTTTTGAGGCAAGACAAGGGGTGCGAATCGAGCAACCATTGCTCTTGGTGGATTTATAATCTGTCTTAGGGAAACGGGTGGAGTAGGAGCAGTAGATGTATGAGGTGTATGTGGTGTGGATGGAGGCGATACTACTGCATATTGTTTATCAGAAGTAGATGGTTGCATGGGGATGGTAGGAATGAAAGGAGGCTGGGTATAAACTTGTGAATCGGAAGTAATTGTTGATGGCCCAAGAGTTTCAGATGCAGACTCTATAAACTCAGGAATGTTTGTTGCCACAATGGAATTTTGAATATTCAAAATGTAACTGTCGATGGATCTATTAGCATGTTCAATTTCAAGATACTTGATAAACTCAGGATTTATGACAGTAGAACCAATAGCACTTTCAGATTTAGTTTCAAACAACGACAACTCAAATTGTTCGTCAAATTCATTATCTTCAAGGTATTCAAAGACAGCGGGACATGAATGAGATTTGAATAGAGGAATCATGGGACTTTCTCTACGAAGGATTCTTGAAATCAGATTGGGGTTCTCATACACTGGAGGTGGGTCGGGATCTGGATTTTCTCTAGTATGTCTTCTGGAAGCCAGTGTGTTGGATTAATTTCAAAATCAAAGGGACAAAACCAACTTGTTCAGCCTATCAAATTCTAGACTTATCACCCAAAATTCCAGAACGATCTATTATACTGGGGAAATTTACAAGTCAAGTGTCACGTTCACAAGCTAGATTGGAGATTGACTGAAGCAACGTTTATCTACTTTCACTAATGCGAAGAAAGAGCATTTCGAAGGCTACCTGGCATAACTTTAGGCTCCATCTGTAGCTTATAAAACAGATAACACCAACAAGCAAACCATTTTCTTTCCCCAGTATCATTGCCACTATGTTATTGCCTAAATCTACCTCAGGCTGAAGGAAGGCAGAGTTCAGGGTAACATCAAACCACGCTCAGTCTAGTAGCTAGCCCTACCAGAACAGGAGAGGGCTCTCTCCGAGTCAATCTCAGCAAAAATAATCAATAGGGCTTGAGATGACTTGAAATAAAAGCTAATTTTAGGCTAGGTATATAAGTGAAGGAGTTTGATTGTTGTTTTGGGGGTTTTTTTTGGATCAAAGGGAAAGGCAGTTTTGGGTGCGGGGATAAGCCCTAGTTTTTGCAGAGTTCTGATTGGGGCAAGGAAGGAAATTGTTTTGATGCTTTATATTGAATGAATGGATGGATCAGAACAGTGAGGATCTAAAGAGGGCAAGAGGTTCTCAAGATTCCTCCTCAAACAGATGAAAACATGGAAAATTAAACAAAACTAAAGCCGGAGCAAAGCAAGCTACTGAATTCCACCTTTATCACTCATTTGTTCAATTTAAGAAGAAAGGAGAAGAGAAATGATACAAATAAACATCATTGAACTTACAATTACATAGAGAAAAACACCATCAAAACACAGAGCCACATGGATCCCAAAGAGTGTTGCAAACCCTGGTCTATTCCTTTGCCAAAAGTGCAGAGATGAAATGTACAATGAAGTGCCAAGCAATCCCAAGTGTCCAACCCTGAAAATGACTGAGAAAATACATCATATAGACAAGCCTAACTCCTCCCCATGCCTCTAGGGGTCTATCTCATCATTCTAGGAGTCGTTTCAACCATATCTAAACTAGGAACTAGAAAATAGGCAATGAAACAACTTGCCTCTATATGCTAGAAAACTGATCCATTCACTTACATTTCACCTCTTGGTGAATGAATCTTCTAGAATGAGTAAAAATGTGCCAAAAGTACATCATGGTTATGAAATTACATCAAGGTACATCAAGAGTTACATGAAAAAGTCAAACTGGTCAAAATTAGGCGAAATTCTGAGCTGCTGAGTGAAAAATAGGCCAAATTTCCCTATGCGCCGCGCCTGAAATCTCTATGCGTAGCACAAGTTTGAGGCTGATTTTGAGGGCCTTCCCGAAGTCAAAATTAAGTGCAGGATAGCTCGTTGGAAAGCCCTTCCTGTCTAATTTCCAACCCAAGTAAAATTTATGGATTTAGTTTCCATTTTCCCCTCCAAAAGTTCAATCTCCCAACACTTCTTCCTGTGTCTGCAAAAAGTGGCAGAAAGGCCATTTTTAGGGTGTTTTTGACCCTTTAGGCAACCCATAACTTGATGAAATCCTTAGGTAATCCATGAGCATGCATAAATTTTGATAAAAAATCTATAAATGCAAAGTTTTCCCCTTGAAGAGCTGCCAATTATAAGTGTGCGCCAAGTGGCGCTACACGTCGGGCAGGAAAATCTGTTTTTAGACACAAAAATTCAAAATTCACAAAATTTTTCCCAAATTTCTTGAAATTTGGGCTAAAGGTCCCTCATCAAGTGCTATGCTCAGCCAAAGAAGCTTCGACCAAAATTTAGAGCATATCATGCCTTTTGCGACGCTTTAGTGCCCTTCTTAGCCTTGCCTTCAGGATCTTGACCTTCGCCTTGCAAACATGATGTCACGCCCAATAATGGTTCTTCATGTGCCTGAGCATGTTCTTCTCCTTATTTTCCTTCTCCAATAGCTTCTCAAGATGAATTTTGACCCTCTCAAGCCAATTCTCTCTATCGGCCTCAATCTCCCGCTCAATAGGTGTCATCTCGGTTGGGCTTCTTCGGGCAGCTTGCCAATTCCCACGGATGTTTTGCAACTCCATGATCATCTGCTAATCCTCCAACTGCTTGTTCCACTGCTCCAGATATTTTATGATCCATTGAGCTCTCTGCAACTTGTCGGTCAATGTGTCGATCTCGTCTTTCTGCTCCTCAATGATCTCTCTCAACTTTGAGCTTGGAGAGCTCAAATCCTCATCAATCGATATGAAATCAGTATCACGACCTCCTGAAAGGCCCTCATCCTGCATAGGACTCTTACCTATATCCTGTACCTGTACTTGTGCTGCTAATGACAGCAACAAGACCCCTTCAACCCCGGGTGGAGATAGTACTCGTCGGGCTGCTGCAAATAATACTCTCGTGCCTCTCTGATAAGTGACATACACTGGCACAATGATAGGCTATATCTCGGGACCTTCAGGCTGATGTGAAGGTTCACCTGCATCATGAACAATCTCCGGAGGAGGCTGAGGGGCTGTGAAGAAGTCATGGGAAATGAAATCTTCCCATGCAATGCCCTGCAATCCAAGCTAATGTACAACAACGATCTTGATGAGTGCATAGTGATAAATATTGTTGTACTGCTACTCGGGAGTCTTCTTCTACACAAGAGTGGTCATTCGCTCGATGTTGCAGCACATGAAATACAGTATGTTCATCATCCTCACTCTAGTGAAATTCATCAATAACCTGATGTGGTAGGCATAAAGGTGTGAGAACCGGCCCTCATAACTGAAGTATCTAATAATGAGTCTCATCAAAGGCGCATAGGATTCCTTCAGAAACTGGAATGGGAATACCCTGCTGAGTTGTCTCACATAGCTAGGCCTGATGTATGGTTCATAATGCACTATGTCCACCTGTTGTCTTTGTTCCACTCTTCACCTACATTTGGTATTCCTGTTGCCTGAGAAATGGTTTCTGGTGTCAAGGTGAAATTTACACCAGCAAGAGTTACCTGACCATCATGAAAATGTAAAACAAACAACCGAGCCAACTCGTGATGATGCTGAATCCGAGCAATCATCTCACAATACTGATAGCATGAATGCTCTCGAAAACATGCCATGGCAAGTGGGTAGGCCTGCAACTGAGTCAATGAGGTGGGCTCTTCTCTCACATGTTTTCCACCTTTACGAGGCCTTCTCGGTGCATGTAGCTCAGTGGTAGAATCACTGTCTTGTTCATATGAAGTTTCAGTGTTTGTCTCCATGGTGTTGAAAGTCTATTTCAAGTATATGCTGATTTTGTTGAAAATGAAAATTCGGTGCTTTCTTTCCAATTTCCAAATGTGTGCCAAAGGGAAAGGACTATGGGAGAAATAAGGCAGTGAGGATCATGGGGTTTTGTCAAGTGAATTTACAGTGTAAAGAGAGCCACTTGACTGTGTTTGGGAATTTTGGATTTGGGAATTTTTTGCAAATAATATGGGGAAAGGGATAATGATAGGGAATGAAAGGATTGAGGGATAGGGGTAAATGGGAATAAGTGATATGAGTGGTTTTGGGATATAAGGGAATAGGGGATGGATTATAATGATAGTATGACAGTAATGGGAAAGGAATGAACAATGTGGGGGAGATGAAGTATTTTGGCACCAAGATCAAACTTTAAAACTCAAATTTCAAACCCTAAGAGAGCCATTTCTAACAATAGAATAGGGCTTATGTTTTCAACATTCAAAATATTATATTCTTCCCTCCAAATAACACCAAACACAAGCTAATAGCAATTCACAGTCTCACAAACTTACTCGAAGCAAGGAAAACTGAGTTGATTTGAATTTTATGAAGCAGTGGCAAAAATATTGCTTGCCGGCCCTGTGCGCCGCACGCACAACCCAGTGTGCCGCGCCTTCCTTGTGCGCCACGCACATTCAAATCAGCACTGTGGTGAGCGGCTCTATGTGCCGCAACTTTCTTGTGCGTCGTGACCTTCTCCCAACGCGCGCGACTGTAACCTCACTCACACTTCCGGCCTTCAAACCCTGTTTTCGTTCTTCCACAATTTAACTCTGCTCTTTGATAATATTTGCATGCAAATGAAATTTTTAAACACCAAAATATATTTTATGGCCATGGAATTTGATTTTTTTTTTAAATAACCCACTTTCTAATGTTTGAATTTTGACACTTTGCACTTTTTAATATAAACTCTGTTTTTCTTGTTTCCTTTGATTTTTGGACTGACGATGAATCTCTTGTCTATTTTTTGCAGGGATAGCTAGCATGGAATTTGGAAAAGGAAACCAGGGATGTGCCTAAATATCTTCACAACTGAGGAAACTTTTGAAAATTACATGGCATTTATTACAAAAGACAAAATTGAGATTTTTCTTCAAAACAGAGTTTTGAAGAAGAATCGTGATCTAACATTATGACGATGAAATTTTTGAAATGAAAACTTATTTTGAACCTACCTCATGTGTCTGCTAGCATTATTGGACACTTTGAAGACTAAATTAACGAAACCCTAAACCTAATGAGACTGAAAAACCCTAAAAAGAGTCTTTGCCCACCAAAAGACCAAACATTGACTGTCATTGTCTAGAAATGATTTTGATGGACTTTGATGAACAGACCTGAGCCAGCAGGTACAATACATGAGGGATATGAGTGAAAATACCCTTCCGTCAGATGATCCATGCTCCTAATGGAATGCAGCTGACTAAACTGAATGAGACACCTAAAATGAAATGCAACAAGAGCTTTTGATCTCTGACGGAGGGATGAAGATACTGACTCTAACACCTTCAAAATCTGGATATTCACCAACTCAATCTCTCTCAAAGAAAAAATGGTAATTGGAATCACAATAATGGCTTTCCCTTATCACTCCAAATATACAAAATATGCACCTTATATCTCCACAAAATATTCTTCAAATTTACAAAATGTAATGCACCTTATCACTTCAATTACAAAAGATTCACTTTACTTCCATTAAAAAAAACAATTTTAATGAAATCACTTTATAAAGTGAATTATTTTCCAAAACTCAAATTTAAAACACTCCTTATCACCTTATTACTCCAAAAAAAACATTTAAGATAACTTTTTAAATGTCTTTTACATACATACCTTTTAAAATTGAATTTATCATCCCTTTATGATATCACTTCATAAAAGGTAAATTCACGTTTATTTCCAAACTTTTAAGTTTAGTGGATAAATGTTTAAGTTTAATGCATGTAATAAATTAAATAGCTCATGAATTCATAAACGATAGAGCAAGGGAATATATGCCATACCATGGGCCTTCCAATATGGAACCTGAGATCATCATTCTATGCTCCACGGGAATGGATGAGTGCCGACAGCTTCTTTTACGGATATGGAGAGCGAGCAGATTTGGAAATTTCTTGAAGAGTTTTAACGATTTATTTTCTTCATTTATCTCCAACAACTCAGATGACTTGAAACTGATAACGAGTTTCCCTAAAAAAAAAATGCACAATCCTATGGCAAAAATGGTTTTCGCTTGGCATTCATCGATCTTGGTCTCGCTGATAAAAAAAACTCCTCTGAATTTATTCGAACAAAGTACCATTGCCAAAGGGAAGCTGATTTGTAAACTGACGAGTGAAATTATCAACAAAACATAGAATCATATGTAGAAGCATCTAAGTGGCAAAAAAAAATTCAGAAAAGATTAGCAGGGATCGATGCAGTGTTTCCAACGAAATATTTGAACCGAACGGATCCCTTCTTGGTTGTCTTCAAATGCTTCAATGACGTTACCATTGTCAGCGCACTCTTTTGTGTTGTTGTCAATGTGCTAGCGACCGTTCAATATTTCAATGGCGCTTCATTTATACCCATCGCTGTCACTACATTATTAGTGCAGAATCTAGCAAGATAGTTAAGTTTGAAGAAAGAAATGACTGATGAAGCAAAAACAAAAGGAAGTGCTGCATTTTCTTCAGGAAGCTATGAAGAAGCTAATCAAGCCACTTCTAGATATTTGTTCAACAAATCTCAGTTTTCGGTCAATGCAAAAAGAAGAATTGTTAATGGAAACTCAACTTCTCGGTTCTTTACATGAATACTCCAATCAAATCTCAAAGAATCACTCCACGCTGCTCTATCATTTCCTTTGTGACACATACACTTCCACCAACAAGTCGTCACAGAAAAACACTGATCTGGCAAACAATACAAAAATCACTTCTTCTCTGTGCAATCTGACGTTGTAAGAATCTCACACAGTTCTACGGCTCCTCCTCCTCTGCACAGGAACCTCAAAGCTAGAGCTGAAAGATCATTTTCCAATCAATATGCAATCTCGACTCCATCCACGTAGATCAATTTTGATTCACAATCGGATTTTAGCATCAGTACATAACAAATCAGGTGAATTTTGTGAAGTCTACCGCTGGATCTCCAACAACGATTCATTTGCAAGTTACAAATGGAAATCTGTCATTAATTCTTCATTGTGGAAATGTTAATTATGGAAAGAATAATGGGATTCTTCCATCTCATAGACCCAGTGGAACACGATATTATTAAAAAAACCTTTACAGACTCCTTTTAAAAATTATGGGAAAACTCTTTCTTGACGATTGAAAGTCTTGACACAAACATATCTGCAATTGAATTTATTTTTTATGACGAATAAAGAGAAATTATATAAGGAAATATTGATCCATACCACATCTATGCTCCCCCATGCTTCTGGCTGACTCTAAATAGTAGACACAATGGGTTATCACAGGTGTAGCTCCACGCAGTTGATCACTCAAACTCAAAACAGGCTAACTTTTTAACAATCAAGATATGTCACATGATCCCAACAATAAATTAACCCTCAGTGCTTTCATGAGTACGCAGGTCCACGCTGCATCATCCACACACATTCACCCACGCACATTTCTTCATCAAGTTTGGGGTCTTGAGGCCGCCACCATGGAACGATGCAAAGTATCCCAAAAAGAAAAACCATCAGCTTTGATACCATATATTACAAATTAAATTAACTCAGAAACATTACAGAAAAAACACACATAAAATCATACACAAAAATATAGGCGGAAAAGGCAGAAGCCTCGTGGCTTCCTCATGTAATCTCTCTTATTAAAATAATTTAATTTACAATTTAAATAGATGAGAGAATATAGTCTGTGCTATCTTAGACTCTTTTAGTTGAGATAATTTCTCACCAAAAACCCACCAAGATAGGAGTTCCTAAACAATCTCCAACATTTGAGGAACAACCCAACAACCCAAGAATTAGGCACATATTCCTAACTAGGAATATTTAATTTATTTATTTATTATTTTGGATTTATTATTGTTATTTTAGAGAGGCTAACAGTGCTCGGGCTTTAGAAAGGGCTTGTAATCATCTGAGTCCAAATGGCTTTGTTTAAACCATTTCTCGCCAATATAGGGGATTTTAGTGGCCTTGGAGATGGATCTTGGGGAGAATTTGAAGTCAAGGCCTGCCAATTGGAAATGCTTGTCTCGAAACCTCAAAGCGCAAAGATGTGTCAAAGGAGAGAAACTCTTCACCTCTTGCACTTTTTGACAAAAATCTAAACACCCGACCTCATGGAAATTGAACAAGATTGATGGGTGTGCATTCACTTCTTCAGTGGAAATAGGCTCATATCTTTTATGCAATCCACTCCTACTATCCTGCCTAGGAGGCATATTGTTCTGGATGCTCTCTGCAAAACCAAACTGCCTCAAAAAAATTTTCAAGACTGTTTTCTCAAACAAAAATTTGTCTTCTTTTTCGATCACTATTTGATCAAGGTAAATTTGCCTCAAATGCTGTGTAAAATGTTTTCTTTGGTATAGGTCCTTGCTTTTCCCAAAACACTGCCCTTCCCCTTTGTATGCCAATCAAAAAATAATTTTTTAAACAAGTACACAGTGAACAAAAGATACACACATTCAAAGGGTCACTGTGTTTGGGTAAGGTTACCAAGCTCTTTGTGTTTTGGTGTGAGAACAAATAGCCCTGTAGTAGGCAATCACCCCTCCTAATCAAAATATTGCTCTTGTATTCACTATTCCTCACCCACAGTTAGATAACAACACCTTCAAACTGATTTAACTGCTTTACTCATTTCAAGTCTGCTTTATAGAACAAAGGAGAAAACACTGGTTTTTTGCCTTTTTTTACCACACAGAGGAGACCTTTGAAATGACAAAAGTACTTATGCCATGATCACTGCTGTTTGAAAATAGGGCCACTGTTTCACTTTTCAAACCTTGTCTTTCCTCCCTTTAAACAGTACCTCCACCTTTAAACATTGTTTAGAGGGAAATTTATTGGGTCTTTGTCATCAATCAAAATCCACTATTTTTACCATGTCAGTGTTGGGCAAACAAACCACAGTAAATTTCGAGCTTCACACAAAAAAAACAACCCTCAAAATACTCAACACTGTGATTTATATCATGAGTTTCATCTTTTCACCATCACTTAACAGTCTTGAAAAGAGCAAGGAGGCACATAAATTACCTTTAAAATTGATGATGGCATTTTTTGAGGAGTTTGGGCCGCTTTCAAAACATTTTGGAGGCATTTGTACCATTAACAAGTGTGCGGCATGTTGATAAGGGAAAACGCTACGCAAAGAAGAGCTGTCGGGTCACTCTCGGGCAGTTGTGACCGACGCCTACAGGCGTGCCGCGCGACAGTGTTACTCTATGTTAAAACTCTGCCTGAATGCACTGCGCAACCCTACAGGCGCGCCGCGCAGTCTTCAAGCCCGAAAAATCGATGAATTTTCCCAAAAACGCGTTCTCCGGTCTAGTGAATAGCAAGAGGGGATCGATGCCTTGTGTTTTGAGACTGTCAAATGGCTTGCAACGGTCTCCTTACTCTCTTTTGAACGCAAAAAGCCAACTAATCTTAAGTTAGATTTGTAAGGGTTTTGAAAGCTCCTTTCTTTAAAACCTACTGCCTTTGTTTATTTGAAAACAAAACCACAGCGATTTTGAACGTGCTATAAGGGGCCCCTACTTTTAAATAATGTTGGCAGAAAGCCTGTGCGTGCATTCTGGCCAGTTTTGGTAGATATGAATCTTTCTTCTTGTAATAAAAACATCCAAGGGTCAAACTCTTTCCACTGTGTTTTAATATTAGAAAAGGAAACTCTACAACTACTGACCCTTTAATGACAGCTTCAAAATCGGAAAACTGCTCAAAAAATATCAATGAGTGGTGAAGCCTCTTTTTCCATTTTGCAAGGAGATGACTTATCTCTTTAAACTTGGTTGACATTTTCTGCTTCTAGGTGTTTTTTAAGCTCCTCTTCTGACTATGGGTGCAAAAAACTTAGTTGCATTCACTCATGCTTTACCATTCTCTATTCATAAAAAGGGGACTTATTTTAAACCTCTCCTTTTACTCGGAATGCAACAGTGAGGTTCCTTTGACCGTTTTCATAAAGAAAATGCCTTCATTTGAAATAGTGACATATTTTATTGGCTTTTGAAAGTTTTTCCAGCATTTTAAATACATACCATAATCCTTTTGGCACCTTTATGACCGTGTGTGTCTATTTGCAGTGCCTTTTTGGGGAAAACTAAACTCAAACTGCATTTTTCTATTATGATGAAAAACAATTTTCATTCTTTGGCCATGTGTCATGACCCATCTCTTCAACCATCAGCAAAGTTGTTCTATTTAGGCTCCAAACTGTCTTTTAAAAGAAACTCTGATAAGAGATAAGATCAACCTCTTGGATTACAATAGTACCCCTTTTTCCTTCTTTGTTTTTTAACATTATTTCTCTGTTCAGAAGCTTGCAACTGTCTCCTACTTCTCTCACTGTTTGTCTCTTAATCAGTGAAAACCTTAAAATCAATCACTACTCTGGCCCTCTGCTTATAGATGAAGGAGGCCTTTTTTGACAAATGCCTGATTTCCTTTCAACCTCTGTCTTAACCAAGTAAACAATGTTTGATGAACATACTGATAGTGGTTTCCTTTATTCATGATGGCAGAAGCTAGTTAGAGACTAAGACTGTTGGACTCCTTTGGCCATCTTCTCAATAATATTTCTCCCTTGATGATTAACTCATTGGTTTCATATTGTAACTCAATAACACTGGAGCTTATGCAATCAATCTTTGAAAAGCACCATTGCCTTACCTCATAATTCAAATGATAGTGAAACTCATGCAGACCATTTCTAAAGCCCACTGCTTTACCTTTGCCTTTTAATCATCATTTTCATGCAAAGACCTTCAGTTTTTTTCTTACTATATGCCAACAAATGTCCTTTAGTCTGTGCAAATTCTTAAAATCAAATTTTATCTACTGGCCCTCTGCTTATAGATGAATGAGGCGATCTTAACCCTCTACTTATAAAATGAAGGAGGTTCCTCCGTCTTCAAAAACCCTCTGCTTATAGATGAAGGAGGTTTTTCAGTCATGCCATCTCATCAGCTGTTAACAGTGTTATTTTTCTTTTCACTGTCTTGTCATGCTTGAACCAATGAAGGATGAAAATTTGATAACAGTTAAGATGACTATTTGTCTAAGACATGTAAATTTGCTTTTCAAATGTCTCCGTGCTTCTTTAGGCATCATAAGCAGTTTGGTTAGTATTCGCAAAGCGCTTCTTGTCATTCATATTTTACTAACCTTTGATTGTGATCGCAGGAGCTTAATGAAACAAATCTCTGCCCTGTAGCTACATTCCAGGCTCAAAGTCACATGAGAAGCAGTTGTCTTCTCATGTGGAAACAAATAATGTCTTCTGGGAATGTTGGTATGCTTCTGTTCTTGAAAGATCCATGAAAACACTGTAAAACCACCTAAAATAAGTTTGACCTATGGTAATGTATTGCTGAGACTTGATGGTTTATGAGTGTTGCAACCTAGGGTTGTAACCAACTTTATTTGCAGAATGGGAAGGTCTGTTATGACTGGTCTGTAGTAGATAGAGGTTCTTTGGCTTTTAGGATAGTTTTCCAAGGGAGAAATGCCTAAAGCACCACTATCTAACTTAGGGGAGACTTCTTTGGACAAATTTGGATTGTTTCTTTGGAGCTGATGGGAAAACTAGTATGGCTGAGGCTAGATAGGGCTTGATAATGAGGTTCATCTAGTCATGGGCGGATTGAAAAGGTAGGAGGGCAAAAAAAATTTATGGGTGTTTTCCAGCTGGCAAATTTGACAATTTTTTAGATCAGCTGCTAGAAAACTTGGCTGTTACAACTAGTCATCACCAACAAGTGAAAAATACAGATGACTAATAGATCCTAACATTAAAAATACTGAACATAAAGTACTACAGCGACAGAAACAATTGGATAATATCAATACCATTGTGAGGACTTTAGCACTTGACAACAGCTCGCTCAGATTACAAAAGGGAAAGCTCTGCAGAGCCAGATCGAGGATATGTAGAGAAAATAATAGTTGATTATAGCAAGGACTCAACCCTGGAAGGATGAAGCAATTCAACTGTCTCATACAGTTGATGTAATATCCCAAAACATGGATTTTCTACAACAATAATAATACCTTAAGGTATTCCAAAGTTGGACATGCAGCAATGTAAGAACACATGTGGAGTAGAAGCGTTATATTAATGCATAAAATGTTAGAATATCTCAATATCCATCATATTAGATCATAGAAGCAAAAATTTATACAAGATCTTGAGGAAAGAGTCACTCAAGATAGGCAATACAAGCCAAAATAGATCATGTACATGAAATGTGAAATACACTGCTACACTGAAAAAACCCTAGGCTATGACTACACATTTTATAGGAGGCACTGCTACAAAAATAATATCAATGCAAAGATATGGAAATTTATGGCTCAAATAAGTGGGGGAGTAAAGCTCTAAACCCCTGAAAAAAATAATACATCAATCCTAGAAGGATTGGCTGAAATATCCAAAAATTGCAAAATGTCGGAGTTGCAATCCAAAGACTGAATAGAAACTGAAACTCATGAACTGGATGGAGATGGCTATAAATGATGTACAATGCTGAAATAGACCTCCTCCAATGGATCTTCCAAGTGAAATGCTGATCCTAACACTGAAGATCTAACCCTCCAAACAATATTGCAAACCCTCACTGCAGATGCCCACTGAAAATAACACAGTCACTGAGGGATACTGCACTGTAGGTGGAATATAATGTGATGGAAATGTGCCAAGATCTAAAATATTCTCTGAATCCTTCCTCACTGATCTCCCAAAGGAAATAAGGCTTCCTCCTCTGAAAAACAAGCCAAGGAATGGTGTTGTGGAACCTCCACTGCAACACCCTGCAACACAACGTTATACTTGAGCAGAAATAATGTTGTAGCTGAAGGAGGTGGCTTGACCTTGAGCCTAAATGTGGAGAAATGAAGTGCAATACCCCAAGAGGCCTCTCAATAATGAGAAGGAATCCTAAACAGGAATTCCTTATGTTGAACAGCACTGCAACTCTGCTAAACAACAAGAAGATGCTCCAAGTCTAAACAGACATGAAAATCAATAATAAAGAACATGAGTAACAATGGCTACCTTGCCCTCCTTTTAAACAATTGTAAGATCCCTCTCCATGGGTCCCACTCTTTAGGTTTTCCTTCATCAAGGAATTTTCCCTCCTCTTTTACTACGTTGTCCCACTAGATGATCTCCACCTCCTATCACTGTGCTATTTGACTTGGTTAAACTTGAACTTGTCCTCATGCAAATGTTCTTTTTCACACATGAGGGTGTGAAATATAGCTCCAATGATGATCCCCTTTCATACTAAGAGGGATTTTATTCCTATTTCTGAAATTTATGGGCCTCCTTACCAATTTATTCATCTCCTAAGTGCAAATAGAAAAAATTAATATCCCATTTAGTTGTATGCTAAAAGTGGAATATTACAGACCTCCCCTCTCAAAGATTGCTTGTCCTCATGCAAGTGCAGGGATAGAGTGAGTTATTTCTCCTACTCTCCATGTAGCATCCACATATGATGAAATCCTCCAAGTAAAAGGATGGTATCTCATCAATCAAATCTCCACATTGCTCCTCCTTAGCATGCAAGTTAGCTATCAAGCGATCATCATGTAAAGGTGAAATACTCAAGAGGATATATAGAGGTCCCTTTGAGGAATGGAATCTTAAATCTAATGGGAATCATCCTCCCCATATGTATCCTCCATCCCCAAGCTATTAGTGTTACGTAGCATTTTGTCACCGTCCCTGCAATCCCTTGTCCCGTACATTGGAGGACTATTCCCGTGACCTGTGAACAGTAAAATGTCCTGAAAACACCTTGATGGCATCCTTCTGCATAAGGGAAAGAATTCTCCTAAAGAAAATTTCCTCTGGAAAACCTTAAAAATCCATTTTTTGGAATTGGCACGGGTAGCTAGTTCATTCCTCCAGCCAATGGGGAAAATTCACAATAGTGGGTGCACCAGCTAGCGCTCTGTCCATGTGTCTCACCCGCACCAAGCCTATTAAGGATTTTTTTTTTTAAATAAATGGTGGAAGTTTGATTCTAACAACTTCAGAATAAATCATCAGAAAGAAGTTTTTTTGTTTGCCTCCAGATCTCCCTGATTAGGAAGTGGTTTTCCACCTCTCATTGAACCTTACTAAGAGATAGGACCCTATCCCATGATTATAGGGATCCCAACCTCCCTTCCTCCATCTATAAAATCCTGCCCTCTCCACTTGCTAGCTAGCTAAACTTTTGGGAAGGAAATTATAGCTGAGTGATAATCAAGAGCAGAGCTAAGGAGAACCCTGTGAGAGAGAGAGAGTTCTGTCAAATCCCTGATGAGCTTTGTGAGACACGTCCCGCTGGAGCCCTGTCGAAGGAAGATCACGATGTCAGAGAATCGGTTGTGTTAGCCACCTATAATATTTGTTATAGCGAAAGGTGGCTAAGACTTTTTGAGCCTTCAAGGAAAAAAATTTATTACTAAAAAGTGTTGGCTCTTGAAGACTCTTGAAGGCCTCATGCCTTTCCTCTATCCAAAACTTCACTATTGTTTCCCTTCAGAACTCAGAAATCCTGTTGATTTCCAAGCCAGCTTACTACTACAAAAGCCTTTTTCCTTCCTCCCACTTCAAAACTAACCTTCATTTGCCTCCCTATTTCTCCGTAAAATTCCTCTATTTTTCATGAGTTCCCTTCTTCCATTTATGAAAATCTTCTTTATGTGGTTTAAAACTCATTTTTAAACCATATCTGAACCCTCAATTTCTCTTGAAAACCATTCGAAAACCATAAAACCCATATTTTTGTACATATATGGGTCTTAGCCCCTTGTCGCATAAATCCTTGGTCGTACGACCCTTCATATGACCCTCGGCCCCGCAGTCGGGCGCCAAACCTTTAAATATTTCTCCGCCGAAGTATTAAAACCTTTGATTATTTTAATTCTTCGGTTTTTAATTAAATTATAAAATTTTCTGCCGGTTCAATTTTCATTTTAAACCCCACCATCGATCTGATCTATAGATCGGACGGTGCGGAGTACGTCTCCCCGGTGGTCCCCACCATTCGCTAGCCAATTGCCGAAACCATGCGGTTTTCATCGCACTGCCTTTGGGCAAAGGCGGTTTTTCCCCGATCGCCAGCGATTCCATACATCGCGTGACACGCATCCCCTGTACTTTTTCAAAATCGCTTGCTCATCACACATTATCGTTCGTACGCAAACGCCCAACGATATTGCCGTGCGCCGTCCAATCTGGGGTAGGCCATCCAACGACTATCGCTCGCCGAAGATGCCCGATGCTTAACGTGGTCCCGGCACGCCATCCAGTTAATCTCCGCCATCGATCTGATCTGCAGATCGACGGTCCATATTACATCGCCCTGATTCCATCACCCAGTCAACGATTCTCCATTTTGACTTTCCCCCTCGCTCTCGACCGTCGATCTCTGCGCGATCGACGGCTCTGATTTAATCTTTCTTCCGCCTTCTCCGATCAATCCTAACCGTTGGATGATGACATCCAACGACCACGCTTCCTCCACATGCCTCCGTAGAAATAAACCTATAAATGCATAGATTTTATAATAATTTGTTTATATTTTGCAGGGTTTCGAGGTTTATCGCCTTTTTCGAGGAAAATTTGAAGGCAGAGGATGACGATCCTCCCGCCTTCGATTCACCAACATTTATGGCGACTCCACTGGGGATCGAACCCAGAATCATATTTTATTTTTATAAAAACTTGTGAGTTAAAAGCAGCCTTTTCAAGCACTACCAAAGAGTGGTAATCATGGTAAAACTTGTTTGAATCAGTGACAAGCGAAGTAAAACCTAGGATTCTCTTAAAACTTTATCTAACCTTCAAATATTAGCTGGCTTAGCCATAAGAGTAAACTGTCTTTGTCTCATAACCATAGCTAAGTTTTGAAACAAAGTTAGGATATTATTAAAAACCATACAACTGAAAAATAACTTAGAAAAACCTAAAAAATATTTTGGATTGGTATCCAATAAACATGGTGGTGGACCATAAAACCTTTTACCTCCTTAGGAGATAAAAAATTCCACTTGGCGACTCCACAATCCTTAGCAGACCTTAAGACTCCACTGGGAAGAACCCTCATCATTATAACATCATTAAAACTCAGTTAGAGGACTGTAGGATTAAGATTTGTGTAAACAGATTAGTTAAACTCTCAAAGACTGTCGTACCTGGTTGAACTTTTCTTGTTTATTTAGGTCTAATAACACAGCATAGTGGCTCCCAGAAATATTCACACTAGAGCCTATTGACCCAGACCCACATGAAGTAGTTGATAACCCAGAAGGTATCCTTAGGAAATCTCCTAAGATTAAATTTTCAACTGTTTTCAGGCCACCCTTGAGAGCTAGTTCAGTTCCTAAAAATATTTCAGCTCTACAACTATCTCAAGTTGAATTAGTAAATCCATTTAGAACTAGGTCTCTTAGTAATTTAGATCAGTTAGATTCTGAGTCTTCACTATCATCTCCTGAAACAAGTGAACCTCTTGGTAGCAGAGAAACAACACCTCCTGATTTACATTTCCTTCACAACTTAGGTGTCTCTCATCCAAGATCAGCTCAACAGTCTATTCCTGGTCCATCCACTTCTGCTCACCCTACATCCACTGTTCAAACCACTCCATTTCAGTCCACTGCTCCTGTTGTTAATCCACTCCTTGTAAATCCTCCCCCACCACCTATCATGGCAGCATGGTACGCTCCCCTAGTCCTTCCTGTACCATTAGTTAATATTCCATAGGACTATTAGTCCAAAATTCCATTATATGATGCCAACAATGCTACAAATGCATCACAACATGTGGATAAGATGAATGACTATTTTGACAGAAATGAAATTGATGATGATTCTGTCAAGCTTAGGTTATTTGCTCAGAGCTTAGGGGGAGAAGTAAGAAAATGGTTCAAAGGTTTAGCCCCCCATAGTATTAATGATCTCCAAGCCTTCCATCAAAAATTCTTAAAAAAATGGGAAGTAAAGAATAACCCTCTCCAAGTCCTTTCTGACTACAAGAACCTCCATAGAAACACTGGGGAAAGTGTGCAAGCTTATTGCACTAGATTCAATAGTGTGTATAATGCACTTTCCCGGGAACTAAAACCTCCACAAGGCTCAGCTTTAAAAAAATTTCCTGAAGGATTTGACTCTGACATGACCTATCAGTTGAGCGAGAGAGACTTTGCAACTCTTGAAGATATGCAAAGAGGTGCTCTTTCTGTGGAAGTCAACTTAATGGAGAAGAGAGCAAGAATGAAAAATGAAAAGAGTGTCCTTTAGAGAGGAATCTACACCCTCTACCTCCAACTCAAAAATGGAGAAAATGATGGAAGAAATGATGAAGGAAATGAGCATAATTAAGAGAGCACAAACAAGCCTAGACCAAAATTCTCCTCAAAATAGGAATCAGAACCAGAATCAAAATTTTAGAAGGAACCAACCTTAGAACAGACCTAGGGAAGATGATCAACAGAGGACTCCTCCCTTTCATCAAAATTATGTAAGTGAGGTTGAGGAAACAGATGAGATAACAGAGGGAGATGATGTCAATATGTTTGGGGTAGAATATGATTACTTTGAGATTCATTATGATAGGAAACAAGGTCTATACACACCTTATGATGACAAAAGAGATGATGATAAAAATTGTTATCAAGACACGGAAAATGTCATCATAGAGTCTCAAAAAGAATATGACCTTAGAAGAAAAACCAGTCAACAGACCCCCAACAACAAAACCTCTGACAAATCTTCACAAAACAGCACTACAACCAAGCCTAAAATTGTCAAACAAAAGGATAAAACAGTGGCTATAAATTCTGATAAAGGTAAAGAGAAAGGCACTCAAAATAATGAAAAACAGAGTGCAGACCTTAGTAGTACTAACACTTCAGCTAGTACTCCTATGAAAACAATTGTGTCAAGTGTAAATAAAACAAATCAGCAAGCTGATATTACCGATAGAGTGATGGCTAATAAGGCTAAAACCAGCACTTTAAAGAGCCAAATTCCTTTAAGCCTGGAGCAGGAAATTTCAAAGATCAAAATCTCTGTTCCCTTGACCGAGTTAGCTACCCAACATGTATATAGAACCCAAATTTTGAAGGCTTTAAATGTATAAGAGAGTAATGATACAGTCAATCTTAATGATGACTAGCCAGAGCTGATTTTTGGTCCTAAGATTGAAGGTAAATATCAATAGGGACCTGTTCCTCCCTTTTATGTAAGTTTAAACGTTCATGACAAAATTTTGCACAATGTTATGCATGATTCCGGGGCTTCTCATAATTTAATGCCTAAAGCTGTGATGGAGAGCCTTGGTTTGGAAATTACCAGACCGTATAAAGACCTGTATTCCTTTGATTCCAGCAGAGTAAGATGTTTAGGATTGATTAAAGACCTCTGTGTTAACTTAGCCCAAATTCCAGCCAAATGTTTAGTCATGGATATTGTTTTGGATGATGTGCCCCCAAAGTATGGAATGTTATTATCAAGACTTTGGGGTCTAAGCTACAAGGGACTATGCAGATGGACATGACTTATGCAACTATCCCTGTTTTCAATCAGAATCGAAGACTTTACAGGGAGTCTCATATGCAATACACGGTTATAAGTCAAGACAGGCCGCAAAACTCCCCTTTATTCTCTATAGATACTGGCCTTGATTCTTTTATCCTTTTTAATGAAGAAACATTAGGTGAACAAGTCACTTTAACAGGATTAATGGCCAATAGGGAGGAAGAGAAATACAACACAGAAGTGTCCAAACAGTTTGTTGTATTTGAAAACATTAGCAAACTAAACACAGGTCTTGATTTACAAGTCGTGAATCCATCGATCTTAAACCTTGGCAGTCAAGAAGGTAGGCCTCAATCCAATGAAAAACTTGAGGAGTTGAAACAAATTCAACTAGGTGTTGATTTTCAACGACAATAAGAAAGCACGATAGTTGAAGAGGACGCTGACCAAGACAAAACTGAAAAAAGTCCTCTGTGGAGTATGCATTTTGATGGGTCATGCACTAGAACTAACGCTGGTGCAGGTGTCTGGATCTGTAACACTGAAAACAATCATACAGAAACCATTTCCTACAAATTAAACTTTCAGTGTTCCAATAACATAGCAGAATATGAATCCCTCTCTTAGGCGTACATCTATTGAAAAAGTTAGGAGCCACAAGAATCAAAGTGTATGGGGATTCAGAGTTAGTCATTAGGCAAGTCAATGGGGAGTATAACGCAAATCATCCCAGACTTAGAGCCTACCGAAACGATGTCATGGACCTCTTGAAAACCTTTGACGAGTCCAAATTGCTTTTTGTCCCAAGGAAGGAAAATGTTGCTGCCCACAATTTAGCCTTTGCAGCTAGGACGTGCTTGATTCCATACGAAACCAAATACTGCACAACTGAGATAAAATTTATACTAGTTGTGCCTGATAATGAAAAGTATTGGCGGGTGTTTGTCAATGATAAACAAATAGAAGAATTCATGCAATTCAGAAATGAATTTGAACTACACAGTTCGAACTCAGAGTATGATACAGACTGCAGTGAAGAAAATTTCCTTGGTGAAGAGGAACTGTCTCCTGAACCTGTTAATATCAACCTGCTGTCAAGCAAACTAAAAAACAAAACAGAATTGGATGCAGAATTCGAAACAGATGAGTTAGAAACTCTGCACTCTAAAGATGAAAGTTTGCCAAGTGGTCTGGCGCCTTTAGAAGAATTGTTTGATCTTAACGATGTGGCCAAAAAGCCAAAACTGGAACCTGTAGAGGCTGAAGTAGAAGAGTGAAATATAGGCAGTGAAATTAAACCTATGATGATTAAATTGTCTAAAACTTTACCAGCTCACATTAAACTTAAATACATGGACATGTTTAAAGAGTTTTCTGATGTTTTTGCATGGAGTTATGAAGATCTTAAGTCCTATGACACTGAAATAATACAGCACAAAATTCCCCTCAAAGAAAACCAAAAACCATTCAAATAGAAACTGCGCAGAATAAACCCTGTTCCGTTGCCATTGGTTCAGAAGGAGATCACGAAAATGTATGAAGCTGGTATTATTGTCCCTATTAGATATTCTGAATGGGTGTCTAATCTGGTGTCAGTTAGGAAGAAAACTGGAGAAATCGGGCTTTGTATAGACTTTAGAGACTTAAACAAAGCTTCATTAAAAGACAACTACCCTTTGCCCAATATGGATCATATTTTGCAAAGGGTGGTAGGATCTAGAAGAATTTCTTTGCTGGATGGCTATTCAGGGTACAATCAGATCTTAGTTCACCCTGCTGATCAATTAAAGACAGCCTTTACTACACCTTGGGGCACCTTCATGTATGTGAAAAATGCCTTTTGGTCTAATGAATGTTGGAGAAAGTTTTCAAAGAGCCATGGACATAGCATTCTCGGAAGAACTGGGCTTCTTCATCATTATCTATCTAGACGATGTCACTGTGTTTTCAAAAACAGATGAAGAGAATTTAGAACATTTAAGAAAATTTTTCGAGAAATTCAGAAGGTTTGGAATATCCTTAAACCCTAAGAAGACACTACTTGGTCTCCAAGAAGGTAAACTTCTTGGGCACATTATTTCTGAGGAGGGTATAAAGATAGATCCAAAGAGGATTGAGGCCATATTGCAAATATCTCACCCTCGAAACATCAAAGAGTTGCAATATTTCATTGGAAAGATTAAATTTTTGAGAAGGTTCATCCCCAAATTGGCTGAGCTCCTTAGGAATATCACAAACATGTTAAAGAATGAGAAAGGGGTAAAATGGACCTTGGAAGCAAAGATGTCCTTTGAACTGGTGAAACAAGCGTTAACCAAAACACCGGTTCTAATAAGTCCTGATTTTTCAAAAGATTTTTATATTTTCTCATTTTCATTAGAACATACCATAGCTGTTGTCCTTTTACAGAAAAATCCACAAGGACAAGAGCAGCCTATTGCATTCTTTAGCAAGGCATTGAGGGATGCCCCTCTGAAGTATAACATTATGGAAAAGCAAGCTTTTTCTTTGGTTAAATCTTTGAAAGACTTCAGAGTATACATCCTTCACTCACACATCATTTCCTTTGTCCCAAACTCAGTTGTTAAAGACATTCTAACACAGGACCCAGATGGTAAGAGAGGTAAGTGGATTGTTGTTATCCTTGAATATGATTTAGAGATAAAACCCACTAAACTCATCAAAGGCCAAGTTCTAGCTAGATTGATGGCTGAATCCAATTTTGAAGTTCTTGATATTAATATGATTAATGCTTTGGATGATCAAGAGGAACTCTCAACTCCCATTGTTGAAAACTATTTTATGAATTCCTCTTGGTATGCTGATATTGTTTATGTTTTGCTTAATTTGAATACACCTCCTGGTTTGACAAAAACAAAGGCAAGATTCCTTAAATTGAAAGCTGTAAACTATTGCATTATAGATAGATGTATTTATTGGAAAAATGCAAGTGGTCTATTGCTTAAATGTTTGCCTAAGTTTGATGCAGATAAGGTCAAGCACCGGTTCCATGAAGGAGAGTGTGGAGGTCATTTTTACTGGAAGACAATAGCCAACAAAATTTCGAGGGCTGGTTTCTATTGGCCTACTCTTTTCCATGATGTACAAAAAATGATCATAGCCTATCATAAGTGTCAAATTTTTGAAGGCAAAAGAAAACTGTTACCTCTACCTCTGCATCCAATCATTGTTGAGGCCCCTTTTCAACAGTGGGGACTTGACTTCATAGGAGAAATCCATCCCCCATATTCTGCTCAGCATAGATGGATTCTCACTGCCACAGACTATTTCACTAAGTGGATAGAAGCCATACCTTGTAGACAGGCCAATGATTTCGTTATTATAAAATTTATGGAGACTAACATTCTCTCCAGATTTTGCTATCCTACCAAGATTATCACTGATAATGCAGCAGCATTTGGATCAAAGAAGATGGTTGAATTCTACCACAGATATTAGATAGCATTGGGGCATTCCACAGCCTATTACCCCCAAGGCAATGCACTTGCAGAATCCTCAAACAAAATTTTAGTGAACATAATCAAGAAACTGTTGGAGGACAACAAAAAGTCTTGGCACACAAAGCTGGTCCATGCACTTTGGGCTAACAGATTGACTTTGAAGAAATCTATTGGTATGTCACCTTTTCAGCTTGTGTATGGTACAGATGCAATTTTTCGAAACAGCCTTGGTGTACCGGTGATAAATTTGATTCAAGAGTTACAAACTGAAGAAAATGACATGATTAGAAGAGTGAACCAGACCATTCATCTTCAGCAAACCAGAGAGGAAGTGTATAGCAAAGCATTGCAGAAGAAGGACAGCATTAAAAAGCTTTTTGACAGAAGAACAAAGGCCAGCAATTTCAAGATTGGGGACAAAGTTCTAAAGTGGGATTCAAGAAGGGAAGAGAAGGGTAAGCACGGAAAATTTGACCACTTATGGCTTGGCCTTTACTCTATTCACTCAGCCGTTGGTAACAATGCATTTTTCTTGTAGGAGTTGAATGGAGCAGAACTATTTGGGGGTCCTATCAATGGTAGGATGCTTAAGCATTACTTCTCTTGATCCATGTTATGTTCCAAAAGCCTTTTTATCTTTTTCCACTATAAATATTTCATCCACCATCGCATTCAAAGTTGTAAAAATCAAAAATACAAAAACAATGAAAAGAAAGAAAAGAGGGCAGATTGTGAAAACAAGAAAGGTATAGCCCCATACCAAAAAAGAGAAACAAATTCTGTAAGTGTGCAAGCTTAAATGCCACTCCTACAAAACACACTTCTAGTTAGTCAAACAGCCTAATATTGACTAATTAGTTTTAAATTTTCTGTTGATAGGATAGTGAAATCGATTTGCCAAACTGTCTAATCTTGGCTTATCAGTAGATAGTTTAGGATAGAAATTAAAGGTTCAAACATGATCAAAATTTGAACCTAAGTTTCCAAGCAAGAGATGACTCAAATATGTTCTATTTTCTTGAGTCAAAAAAGATGTAAATCTGGTTCAAATCAACTCAAGATCTGAACCAGAGAACAAAGAAAGAACAGCTCAAACAAAATTCAAAACAGAGTTGTAAAAAGAGAAGGCCATGATGAAAAAATTTCAGATCTTAAGCCTTCATCATTTTGTTTTAATTTTATGCAAATAATAATCTATGTGCAGCTTGTTTTTATGCCATAGATCAGCATCAAGTTAGACTGTTTAATTCTGACTTGAATTCTTTTTAATTTTCTGTTGTAGAATTTAGAGAATAAAAAATTTGTTGGACAGTTTAATCCCAACAGATGGTAGAATAGGTAGAGAAGCATCTGAACTCAACTGTTTAATCTGAGTTCAAGGAGAAATAAGGAGTAGAATTAGATTAGTTTTATGCTTTAAAAAAAAAAAAATGTTGTGAAAAGAGTTTGCCAATCCAAGTGCACTCTAATGAAGAAAAAATGCTAGATCAGTAGGATTGGGTAGGGAGAAAGTTTGTATTGATGAATATCCATTGTTTTCATGGCTGCTAACATGTTTTCAGAGAAAGTAATCTCAGCAAAGGAAAATCAGCCCAATGGATCGGGCACAGGTTAGCCTCCCAGAGAACATGATGGATGTGGCACAGGTCAGCCTCCCAGAGAATGCAAGTTTGAAGTTCTTGATGCCTTCAAGAAGGCACCATCCCCAAGTGGAGCCACTGTTAGCCACCTATAATATTTGTTATAGCGAAAGGTGGCTTAGACTTTTTGAGCCTTCAAGGAACAAATTTTATTACTAAAAAGTGTTGGCTCTTGAAGACTCTTGAAGGCCTCATGCCTTTCCTTTGTCCAAAACTTCACTACTGTTTCCCTTCAGAACTCAGAAATCCTGCTGATTTCCAAGCCAGATTACTACTGCAAAAGCCTTTTTCCTTCCTCCCACTTCAAAAATAACCTTCATTTGCCTCCCTATTTCTCCGTAAAATTCCTCTATTTTTTATGAGTTCCCTTCTTCCATTTATGAAAATCCTCTTTATGTGGTTTAAAACTCATTTTTAAACCATATCTGAACCCTCAATTTCTCTTGAAAACCATTGGAAAACCATAAAAACCCACATTTTTGTACATATATGGGTCTTAGCCCCTTCTCGCATAAATCCCTGGTCGTATGACCCTTCATATGACCCTCGGCCCCGCAGTCGGGCGCCAAACCTTTAAATATTTCTCCGCCGAAGTATTGAAACCTTTGATTATTTTAATTCTTCGGTTATTAATTAAATTATAAAATTTTCCACCGGTTCGAATTTCAGTTTAAATCCCACCGTCGATCTGATCTACAGATCGGACGGTGCAGAGTACGTCTCCCCGGTGGTCCCCGCCATCCACTAGCCGATTCCCGAAACTGCGCAGTTTTCATCACACCGCCTTTGGGCAAAGGCGGTTTTTTCCCGATCGCCAGTGATTCCATACATCACATGACATGTGTCCCCTGTACTTTTTTAAAACCGCTTTCTCATCGCACATTATCGTTCTTACGCAGACGCCCAGCAATATTGCCGTGCGCCGTGCAATCTGGGGCGAGCCATCCAATGGCTATCGCTCGCCGAAGATGCCCGATGCTTAACGTGGTCCCGACGCACCATGTAGTTAATCTCCGCCGTCGATCTGATCTGCAGATCGATGGTCCATATTCCATCGCCCTGATTCCGTTGCCCAGTCAACGATTCTCCATTTTGACTTTCCCCCTCACTCTTGACCGTCGATCTCTGCGCGATCGACGGCTCTGATTTAATATTTCTTTCGCCTTCTCCGATCAATCCTGACCGTTGGATGATGCCATCCAATGACAACGCTTCCTCCACATGCCTCCACAGCAAGAAACCTATAAATGGATGGATTTTATAATAAGCTGTTTATATTTTGCAGGGTTTCGAGGTTTATCACCTTTTTCGAGGAAAATTCGAAGGTGGAGGATGACGATCCTCCCGCCTTCGATTCACCGAAGGAAATCCTTCGCAGAGTATAATTTCATGTTTCTTCAATGTTTTCCTCAGGCATTGATGCCACATAACCCTGCGCAGCCCTGTTTATCAGCAAAAAACACAGCAAGTCAATCACAAATCAGAGAGTATCAGTGACGAAGACCGAATTTATTAGGGCAGAGGATTAAAGGACAGATTTTGCGGGGATCACGGCTAAGAATGTTTATCAAAATACTAATCCCTGATTTAAAACACAGGTTAAAGAAGATCTGAAGTGTTTTATTGACAAGAAACCCTCCACCACCACAAATTGAGGCAAATTGATCCCTCTAGCTACCACAATGCCACCTGTGCCTCAAAGTATTCAATCAGAGGCTGAATTTATTGATCAGAACCGGATATCTGCCTCACAACACAGCCAAAGGGTAAAATCTGCAGGAAAATTAATGATGAACATCTGCAGAGTTACTTTGACATCACACAGAGCCTCAAAAGTCAACAAAAGCTCCCAGAGAGCTTAAATCTTTATGTAAAATAATTTAATACAGAGGATATGTATGTAAGTTTCTTCATTGAGCCCCTCAAAGGCCAAGAATTCATTTAAGTCTGTATTAATTGTAATTGAGATCTTTTATTAGATCTCACCTCCTCATCCTTCTATATATACTTCTTCAGAAGATGAGTGAGGGGTTGGTTGCAGAACTTTGATATACACTAGAGCTTAAACTTCTGATTGTACATAGTATTCACTGGCTCTTGAAGCTCTATTGGTGATAGATAGGTTAGGCTGAGATGTGTAGATGGTTTCTAACCTAAAGCACTGGACTTAAAGTTGTAACTGGTTTGGAGCGTTAATACAAGCTGATTTATGGGATCTTGGTCTATGTTGACGGTGATGTTTCTCTAATTCTAACTTGTTATTTTGTTTCTTTTTTCACTTTGTTTAATATTCTCTTATAAAGAACAACATGCATAGAGTTAGGACCTACTGTACAGCAGTAACCTTCTCTGACTAAAAATCTTTATCTGAACGTTTTCTTCTAAACTATGTTATTTAGGAATGATTTAATTCTGTTCAAGCATAGGAATGTTGGTGTTCCCTCGTCTTATTGTCTTCGCTGAATGTTATTATTAAATGTTATTTTCAGTATATGTTTTGTGAAGATGAACTGAGGAAGATATGGTGAGCCCTGGTCCCAGTTTTGTCTCCACAACTATCTGGATGTTTCCCTTGGAATGTGTTAAAAGCTGGCTAGTTTAAAAGTACTTACCAGATCTTAGGCCATTCTGTGTTATCTTTTTGTTTGTCTTGAAAGTAACTAAGTAAAGAAGAGCTAGGAGAGGATTTGTGGTGAGCCCGGCCCGCTATTTTCTACTGCAGAAGTTTCCTCCAAGTTTCCCTTTGTTTTAAAATGTTTTCTATTGAAAGTGTATCAAAGGCTGTCTAGTTTAAATTTACTTACCAGATCCTAGTTTACTTTTATGTTTTTCTTGAGTCCATGTCAAAGTTTGACTAGTTTAAAAGTACTTATCAGATCCTGGGCTGCTCTTTTTCTGCATCTGTTTATCTCTCCTTCTTATTGTATCATTTCATTCCATAAATCAAAATTCAAAGAGATCCTTAGACATAGATGACTTGCCCCATGGACCACTCTTGCCTCTTTCTGTTCCAATTAAATCCTATTATTACTCCATAGCCCAATGGACTGCAACCTGCAATTATCTATCTTTTTGGCCGAAGCTTACTCTCATTGCTTGCAACTTCTCACCTTTGAAACTTTTTTCACTTAGAACTTTCTACCTCAAACAGTAATCATGCTCAACCATCCAAACAAACAAACAAACCCTTGGCCTTCATAACTAGCCTAATATCATAACCCCGAACTTCAAAGACAAATCCATCTTTGTACATATTGGAGAGATCCCTCTCCGGATTCAGGAGGGCTAGATCCTAGAATCCCAAATTTGGTTGAAACGATGTTTCTTCTGCAGTTTTAGCCTTACCAATCTGCTAAAATTACAGATCCCTAACAGGTTGTAATCATTCTCTTGTATCTTAATACACATGACTCTACTATTGGTTCCATGATTGTGTTTTTTTATGATATAATGCAATTTCATTCGTTCCTCTCTGGCTGACCGATAGTTATAAAGTGTGAAATACTTTGTTGCATGTTGTCTCACTTCTTCGCATGTCTACAGGTATCTGGATGCGGAAAGCTCACAGATCGTGACCTGTCCGGCTAGGAATGGAAGCGCCACTTCTTCTTTGACAACAGCAGCGAAGGAATCAAGGTAAGCGATCTATCGTGATTAAATCTTTTGTAACTAGGAACCAATAACTTTGCGTGTTTCAATTGTTGCTAGACCCACCCTAGGGCTAGTGGGATCGCCTCTGTCCGCAGAGGGGATTTACCTCCACAAAAATTTGGCGACCATAGTGGGGATCAGTGGGAGTTATTCCTTTCTCTATTGGGTTTTTTTTTAGCTTTTCATTGATTAGTCTGCTTTTCAAGTTCACCTTCCTTGGTGTTAAACCCCTGTTCAGCCCCCAGAAGACCAGATCCAGCCTTTGTTTGTCCATTTTCATATTTTTCTAAGGTAAACTCGATTGGCGCAGTTATTGCCCTGACAGTCACACCAACTAGTGCTTGTTGCTCGTTAGGCACCCGCGCCAACCCATGTTTGGTGCAGATTACAGTCAAACAGGCGCGCCAACCCTGCTTGGTATTAGGGTTTGCCTGTTCTTGGACTTTTTTAGCTTGAATTCTGGTCCTAGTTCATTTTTTTTTATTGTTTGAGTGCTTTGAAGTCATTTTTTACCGTGTTTAGCCCTTTTCCTCCGGTTTTTCGCCTTTTTCTATCAGTTTTTCATTCTATCCCTAGGGCTTCTAGGTGATTCAGTGTGCTGAGCCTCCCATGGGAGTTTTGGTTCTTTGCTTTCCCAGTCAACCTTTTTTTTTCTTCTTTGCATTCATCTTGCTGAACCACATTAAATCATTGTGTTAATTGAGTGATTTTCCTCTCTGTCATTCAGTTTCTCTTTGTGTTGCTCCAAGCCTAGATTACACGATTTGTTTGAGTCTTTTTCATGATTCTTCTTCGCTTTGAGGGATTTCGTCATCGGTTTGAGTCTCGATTGCACTTCTTTGAGTTGAGTAAACTTGATTTGTTTTCAGCTCTCTCTTTATCATTATCGAATTGATGTTTTCATTATTTTTTCATTCATTTAGTGCATCTGCTCTAATATAGTGAAAAATAAAAAAACAAAATCTTTTTCATTTCGATTGGCTTAGTGGAAATTGAAAGCTCTTTCGTATTAATAGCATTATATAATTCTGGAGAAAAGTTTTCTAGTTTCACTAGCTTGCATTGAAATTGGTAGTGGATGTTTTTGTGTGTTCATCTCGCTATCATTTGAAAGCTCTCAAATCTCTCGTAGATAGCTCTTCATTGAATGAAATGATGTTTTGTGGCATGTAGTTTGCATCTAGAGGTTTTATGAGATCCAACACTCGATAGGGCCTTGAAATCAAAAAGTAAATTTAAGATCAACTTTAAAATTTATTCAATCAACCTAAGGAAGCATTCAAACCTAATGACACATTTTTAGTGTCTAGGCTAGATACATGTTCCGGCGTCTTAAAACCTAGTAGCTGTCGTTCTCCATCTAGCTTTAGACAGTGCTAGTATGGACTTGTGCTCCCCGTACCATCATGTATATAATGGGAGACCCCTATAGGTTCCAATCCTTTATCCATAGGAAGCCGAGTCTGCCGCCCTGTAACCATGATGCTCCAAAAAAAGCATTCGGGGAGACAACCTGCACATACTTCAAGTCCTTGGTCATTTCTATTTCATTTTATCACCAAGGTGTATATGGCAGTTCACGGAAACTTGATATACCCTCTTTCTTAGATTACCTGAGCAGTCATTTTGGTCTTTTCATGACTCTTTAAAAGTGAAAATATCATCGACCTCTTGTCATTTCATGCTCGTTTCAACCTGAAAGTGATAGAGTCATCTTTTTCCTGTTTCTTGACTCTTAAAATATGAAACGGTAGAGTTTTGTTTCAGTGTCTTAAAATATTAACTGCCCACGAAATATTCCTAGTTAAAGTTATTTTCCTTAGAATTTTTTTTTAAGGTTGTTTCCAATGGAAACATTTCTAGAGTTTACCAACCAAGGAATCCCCTCCGAAAGGAATCCTAGTCCTTTTCCTACTTTTGGGAATGTTGACGCTCCTTATATGGCAACATTGTCCCTTCCTGGTTAACTGTTGGTTTTCCTGTTTGGTTATTTTCGACCTTGGTGGTCCCGAATGCCTCGATCTCTATTCAACCGTCTCCTCCACCTGAACAACATCATGTTGATTCTAAAGTGGACCCCTTCCCTTATTCACCCGTTTCTTCGTCCTCCTCTTCTACTTCGCCTGGTGAAAGTCTGGATTCTAGTAACCAAGTGGCTAGGAAGAAGAAGAAGAAGATGAAGAAGAAGAAGTTAGATAAAGGAGAGGCTAGCTCTGCGGCTATTGCGCCTAAGAAACCATCCATCGATAAACCATCCAACCTTCCACATAAAGTCAGATTCCCTTACATGTTGTGCAAAGGTGACCATCTTCTTCGATATTGTCCTGTCATTCCCAAGGTACTTGAAGTATGGTCCAACGGTCGTCCAAAGTTGCCTTTGGCTTCTTAAAGTCATCTTGGTGGCACATCCTCAACTAGTGCTGATAAGAATCATAAGAAACAGGGTAAGATTACCAATCCCTGTAAGTTGTGTTAAAGGCATCATCCCATTCACCTTTGTTCGTACATGGATGAAGCTAAGGGAGTGTTGGACAACCCTATTGTTTCTGCACCCTGCCTTCCGGCTGGTTACCAGAAGCTTTCTTCGAGTCCTCCACTATTTGATTCAATGATTGGTCAAGACTCATCCTTGGTCAATCCCTCTCCCCCAGAAATTCAAATTCAGGAATTCTTTCTCGACCAATCATTAGACATGGCATCAGTTGAGCTAGCCCCGTCTGCGGTGCAACAGGTCTTTTCCATTGAGAGTGGATCTCACATCCCTCAGGTTCTTCTTGTTTCTTCAGATTCCTCAGACTTGGAGAAATATTCTCCTGTCCCTATATCTTAGGAAGCCATTCCTCCACCTCCCATGATGGAGGTCCCGGAGGATACTCCTTCTGCCTCCATGATGGAGGTGGTGGAGGATGCTCCTTCTTCTCCCATAACACCAAGGGAAGACCATCTCGGTTCGATGGTAGCCCCTCCAATTAGTTTGGTCACTTCCTTCGATTGGGGTCGATTCGCGGGTTATCGACTTCCTTCTTATGTGCCCTTTGAGATTATGGTACAAGCCTCCCATCTAGAAGTACCCATCACCATTATAGATGAAGGTGTGTCTATTAGTATTTTATCCTCAACTACTTGGCAAGCTTTCAGTTCACCGCCGCTTGTGCCTGTTACGCAGAATCTGTTGGCATTTAATAGAGGAACTAGTCAACCATTAGGGATCCTTCTGAAGTTGCCTATTACTTTGGGAGGGAAAACTGTCCATATGGATGTGATGGTTGTTCCTGGCCCCTTAGACTTTAATTTAATCTTGGGTCGCGATTATACTTATGCCATGGGAGCGCTTTTCTCCTCCCTCTTTCATGTGATGTGTTTTCCACACCAAGGTCAGATCGTGACCATCGATCAGCTTGCATTCTTTGGTCTGAATATGGCAGCTGGTCCACCATTATCCCTGTCGGATCTTTATCCACCAGTTGTGTCATCCCTGCCACATGTCAATTATGTGGCTACCTGTCCTGTGCCTGTATTAAGTGATAGTGTCGTTGTACATCGTGTGCTGGGGGCATTAGGGCTAGACTTCCAAGATGTTTTCCTTCCATCAGATGGGCAACCCTTGGAAGCTATGAATTCTTATTCATTATGATGAGGTCTGGCAGAGCATAGTTCGTTTTCTTGTGTCAAGCTCCTTAAAAAATGAAACAAGGTCTACGGATCAAAGTTCATTTTTATTGTGGCAAGCTCCTTAAAAAATGAAACAAGGTCCTCGGAGCATAGTTCGTTTTCTTGTGTCAAGCTCCTTAAAAAATGAAACAAGATCTACGGAGAAAAGTTCGTTTTTCTTGTGTCAAGCTCCTTAAAAAATGAAACAAGGTCCTCGGAGCATAGTTCGTTTTCTTGTGTCAAGCTCCTTAAAAAATGAAACAAGTTCTATGGAGCAAAGTTCATTTTCTTGTGTCAAGCTCCTTAAAAAATGAAACAAGGTTGTCAGAGCAGGGTTCATTCTCTTGTGTCAGGCTCCTTAAAAAATGAAACAAGGTCGTCGGAACACTGTTCATTTTCTTGTGTCAAGATCCTTAAAAAATGAAACAAGGTGTCATGAGGATGGTTCTTTTAATGTGTCAACCTTGTTAAAACAATGAAACACGTTCCCGTTCAGTTCGAGTCTTTGTTTAGATCTCGTAAAATGCCAGTCGAGTCTTTCCCTTAATATCATAATTTGAACCTTCACTCCATCTGCCTTTCATATGGATTGAAGCTTGGGGGGCATGTACCTCGAATTGAGTCACCATGTTGGGGGCATGCTTAAATTTTTCAAGAATATTTTGTTTCCATTTCAAGCTTGTGTAAAAATGAAACTGTTTTCAAGCATAGTTTATCTTTGTTTCAAGCTTGTGTAAAAATGAAACCAACTTCAAGCAGAGTTTCCTGATTTCAAGCTTGTGTAAAAATGAAACCTTTCCCATTTTACCTCTTGTGATTACCATTTTATCAGCTTGTTTTGTCAGATGAGCCTTGGTTTTCTCATTCCATTGTCCCCATCTGCTTGGCCGATCATATGCCTTCACTTGATTTTTTTACCCAATCCTGAGGAACTGATGCGATGAGTGGTATTTTTAGCCAGCCTCTTAACCTTTACTTGTTCGGAGTTGTTCCACCATTATCGGAACCAGTTTCTACCCTTTATGCCACTCGTTCCTCGAGGAGGAGTCAACTTTCAGCTCTTTTATGACCCTCTAAAACTGAAAATATTGCCGAGTCGCTTGTCGTTTTGAGCTTGTTAAATTGGCTACAAAGCGATATCTACCCAGTATATGTTTACCCCTTTTTTGGGTTGGGATAGATTATTTGTGAAAAAGGAATACCCTAGCCTATCGTGACTAGGAGGTTCTCTCAAACATAGTTTTCTACCTTTTTGGATCTGTGAGACTACCTACGAAAAGGGACTACTAGAGTTTTCTTTTATGCCTTCTTTTCAAACTCTGTTAACATGAAAATATGTTGAATTCTTCCTTTTTTAGACTCGTTAAAAATGATGACATCAGACTCCATCATTATGACGTTATTCGAGTTCCTCCTTCCTAGGGCTCGTAAAATGTACTAGGTTGGATTTGTCCGAAGGACAAACTTATATGACAAGCATATGGTATCCTCTTCAAGCTTTTTTTCAAAAATAATTGGGGTACTCACCAGAAATGGTGGGGGAAAATGGAACCAGTATCATAGTCGTGTCGGCAATATGTCGCCCTTGAACATGCCACTTGTTTGCATTCATGTCAGGTTGGGGACATCTCATCTCATTATCTACTTGCCTTCATGGGTTTGGGTAATCTCTTTTGTCCGCTCATCTACTCTTTGCCATGTCACCATGACCTTAGATCCCTTGATGTCAAATACTACCAAATCCAATGTCATGCCGCCAATATGTTCAAGATAAGTTGGCCTCTACAGTTTTCAACCTCCCTCTGATTCTCTATTGGTCTTGATTCACAAACATCATGTTCCTTTGTCTTGTGTCGATGATGTGGGAAACGTTATGGCCCACCTTTGATCGAGGTCACTTCCTGTCGACTTCAGCTCATTATCCAGGAAGTTGATCTAGAGACTCTCTTCAAGTGCCTTAGAGCCTGCATGCCTCAATGGCAGGTTCTTCGCATTTGACGCAAGTTTTTCATTATTGGCCTTCGATCGGATGATTCCGCGGGTGTTCGACGCCAGCTCACTGTTCACATTCCATGGATTGTACCTATAGTACCTTGAGAGCCATCGTCATTACTGGTGGTTTCTCTCACATCTGTTAACGGATTTCATTATTAGCTGGTAATCAGATGATGTTCTTGCATGTTCGACTTCAGCTCACATATTCGCATGCTCAAACGTGTACTCTGTTTAGATCGAGATGGAGCACAAGACCCTGGATTTTGTCTGCTAAACATCTAGGCTATGGGTTCTTTGTGGATTATTATGATTTATTACATGACTCATTCGATTGGATGGCTGCGACCATACCTGAGTCTACTTTTTTGTCCTTATTTACTGGATGGTTGCGTCCATACCTTGGATCCCAGTTCTTGTACACTCTATTATGGATGGTTGTGCCCATACCACATATCATGCATCAGAGATATCAATTGTATTGTATTCGGAGGTCTTTTGATGGTAGTGTTTTCAGTTGGGCATGTTCTCATAAAGCATTTCACCCTTCCCTCTCTCTCGGACCTCATGCTTTAGGGGGCATCTGTTACACAGCATTTTGTCACCGTCCCTACAATCCCTCATCCTGTACATTGGAGGACTATTCCCATGGCCTATGAACAGTAAAATGTCCTGAAAACACCTTGATGGCATCCTTCTGCATAAGGGCAAGAATTCTCCTGAAGAACATTTCCTCTGGAAAACCCTAAAAATCCATGTTTTGGCATTGGCGCGGGTAGCCAATTCATATCTTGTGCCAATGAGGGAAATGCACACTAGTGGGTGCACCAGCTGGCACTCTGTCCCTGTGTCTCACCCATGCCAAGCATATTAAGGATTTTTTTTTTTAAAATAAATGGCGGAAGTTTGATTCTAACAACTTCAGAATGAATCATTAGAAAGAAGTTGGGTTGTTTGCCTCTGAATCTCCCTAATTAGGAAGTGGTTTTCCACCTCTCATGGAACCTTCCCAAGAGATAGGACCTTATCCCATGATTATAGGGATCCCAACCTCCCTTCCTCCCTCTATAAAATCCTTCCCTCTCCACTTGCTAGCTAGCTGAACTTTTGGGAAGGAAATTATAGCTGAGTGACAATCACGAGCAGAGCTAAGGAGAACCCTGTGAGAGAGAGAGAGTTCTGTCAAATCCCTGACGAGCTTTGTGAGACACGTCCCGCTGGAGCCCTGTCGAACGAAGATCATGACGTCAGAGCATCGCTTGTAATCATTCTCTTGTATATTAATATACATGACTCTGCTATTGGTTCCATGATTGTGTTTTTTTATGATATAATGAAATTTCATTCATTCCTCTCTGATTGACTGACTGATAGTTATAAAGTGTGAAATATTGTGTTGCATGTTTTTTCTCTTCTTTACATGTGTACAGGTATATGGATGCGACAAGCTCACGGATCATGACCTTTCCAACTAGGAACGGAAGCACCACTTCTTCTTTGACAACAGCAGTGAAGGAATCACGGTAAGTGATATATCGCGATTCTATGTTTTTTAACTAGGAACCAATAAATTTGCATGTTTTGATTGTTACTAGACCCACCCTAGGGCTAGTGGGATCACCTCTATCCACAAAGGGGATTTACCTCCACAACAATTAGCCATGCAAAATGAGTCACCTCCCAACTAGGCAACTCCTGAAAATCATCCTCCACCTTTGGGTCCGGCAAAATAGGTGGGCTGAAAATTTGAACATGGTAGACAAGGTAGCCTACCACACACTGTCCTTCTCTCCACTCATGATAAGTGTAGAGTATGTGCTGATCTTGGGCTATAAAATTATTACCCTTAAGTGGAAAAATTAAGAACAATCCTCCAAGGATCTCCCCTCCAACATTGAAGAACAAGATGGCCCAAAACATTTCATCCATGATGAATAGGACATGGTCATCATAGAGTATCCAAATGAGAAGTTTGCTTGAGGTTTTACATGATTCTGTATGATACAAACAATGTCTCAAGAGGACACAATGTAGTCTCACCCACTACAACTTCAGAAAATAGCATGGAAAGTGATATATTGATAAATGGCTAGCTGTAAAAATCATCACATCTACTAATGAATAGTAAATAGCTGAGTGTATCAACTGAGCATACAAGACATAATCAAACACTTGCCCATGGTTATACAATGGATGGATTTCACCATCAAACTAATGACCCACCTCAAAAAGAAATAAGTACTTGGCTGTGGTGGCCATATCTCCTCTCATGCTCCCATTAGAACGTGCAAAGTAAAAAATGTGGGAATCTCCTTCCCTCGAGGACACATCCAACCCATGTGTCAACCTTCCAATCATGATTTCATCAATAATAAAAACAATATCAGCAAATGAAATCATGATAAGTATCCAAATGAATGAAATATTGATGGTTTCATGTGGTGCTTGAAGGTACCAACAGTCTCCCAAGTAGATACAGCGCAATTTTACAAACTGCTGCTTCATAAATTTACATGGAAAAATGTTTCTTGATACATGGTTAATCATGCATGTCATCATATAGTAAATGGTTGGGTGTAACAACTGAACATACATGTAATGATAGAACATTTTCCCAAGGCCACATAAAATATGGTTGCCTCCATCATATAGTTTGGCACAACTTCAATCATGGAGCAATATGAAAAACTTGCCCTCTTGTGGAGAAATGCACTGCATAGTAATAGTAAGAGCATGCAAGTATTGTGTTAGCCAATCAATAAGTGAAAAAGAAAATTTCTTACCATATGCTGGAAGTAAGATGATACATGGATCCATGAATGAGTCCTCCATAGTGGTTTGGTATGCCGCCATGAAGAGGAATTAACTATGTGCTGCATGAAGATCCTTCTTCTCATGCTTGGAAGCCCATGTCAAGAAGAACATATCACAGTAATAGATGTCTCCATCCACTACCCTATCATTCTCACCTCCTTCTTGTCCACCAAGTGCATCCAATGTGAAGTGATCCTGGGGACACTCCATCCATAAGTCCCTGCTCCAAAGTGACAGCACTATGAGCTCATGAAAATAGGTTCTTGTCAATACCAAGCTCAATTATTTGACATGCTCCTCGTCAAAGACTCCTCTAGTAATGTTTCCGAAAAGATGGAATACCTTCCAATATGGAAGTACTTCTTGGTCATCTAAGGCCAAGGAATAGCCCCTTTGCACCATGATAGTTCCATCTTCTACTCCTGCAACATCATACAACATGTGAGAGAAAATATGCCCTTGCTCTCTCAAGTACAATCCCAGCAAAAAAAGTGTTTGTTGCCTCCTCATGCTCTCATCATACAAGTCATGTGATGAAGACATAATGAATGATATGAATTTCACATCAAAAGCATTCATACATACTCTTTTATGCTCAATGATTCAAGCATCTTTCCACATTTTCTCCATCCCCATACCCTTAGGAAGAGTGTATGCCAAGTGATGGGAAAACTCCTTCAAGAGTAGCCAGCGTAGCCAAGCCTCCTGTTGCCCGGTGTCATATATTTTCAAGTGGCTTACCAACCTCTTGCTCCTCATCCACATCCACTCAATCACTTGTGGATTTCTACTTCCATTCTTTCCCTTGGTACTCCTCCCATGAGGGCTACCATCCTCCCAAACCAAATCTCTCTCTTTGCATTTTATGGAAGTTTGAAATGCAGCTCTTTGGAGATCTCCTAGACAAGATCTCTCGTCCATGACCATGTTGAATCCATAAGGATCCAAGGGTGATGAAGATAACATCTCTGCCATTGTTTGACAGTGTTGTTAATCTCTCCAATGATGTAGTGGCTGCCTCATATTCCAACTTAAGGATGGTTACATAGTTTTTCATAGGAGTGTCATGGTTTATTTCATCCTCCAAAAGTTCACACTCCAACCTCAAGGGTTGTGTGCAACTCAACAAATATGTATGAGGATGATGGTTCACCTCCTCCTTGAACCATTTGCACAACACAGTGCAATCATGTTGCTCTAGACTAGCAATGTGTGTTGATTCTTGGTCATATAAAGATGAATTTCCACAATCCTCTAAAATATTTGCTAAAATAGAAAGTGGAATTTCATTCCTACCTTGGTGGAACTTGGGAGCTCTTTGTATGGCTACAATAGTTCTCTCCTCCAATGTAATGGCTGCCCCATCTGCAGATGTAAAAGGTTGCTCTCCCATTGCTGTGACAGCGCCGGTACAAGTCTCCTCCCATGGTGGTGTGGGCTTTTCCTCCTTTGATCTTTCTCCATAAAAGGTTCTGTTAGCCGCCCTATGAAATTCTTGACAAGCAAGATGGGGGCTATGTCATTTTGGAGACCTTCAAGGAATGCATCTCCCTTGAAGACACATCATCCTTGAGGTCTCTCTGTGCTTTGCCTTATACAAGTCCCCTCTGCTGGTTCCTTTCCCTAAGGCATACATTTACCCCTTGTAACCCTGCAAAATTTCCCCTTTTCTCCCCTTTTCCTCCTTCTGTCAAAGTCCCTCTTTTCCCCTTTTTATTTTCCCTATTAACCCCCTAAATCCCCTCTAAAATTCCATACACCCTTTGTTTTCCCAAATTCCCCCTCCATCTCCTTATCGTTACCCTTTGGGCCTCAAAATACATTGAAAATGGGTTAAAAACCCACTTCAGACCTTATAATAGGCCTCAGCCCTTTTCCCGTTAGCTCCGCGCTCCTTTAACTTCCACAAAACCCATCACTGTAACCGGGTTCTAACACTAAAGGGCGCTTACCTTATTTATTCATCAGGCGCATCCTCGACCGTCGATCCTGACAAATTGGATGGCAAACATTTAATCCGTAGCCCTCACGCTTTCCCCTGTTCAAACCTTTGATTGAGCCATCGCCGTTCATTTCCCGCCAGATCGACGGTTCGGAACCTTTCCCGCCGGTGGACCCCGCCGCGCACTGTTCAAAACCCAGTTGTTTCTATCGCACTGCCTTTGGGCGGCAGGCGGTATTTCTAAAATCACAGAGATTCCACTCATCTCTTGACACGTGTCCCTGACACTATTTTAAAATCGCCGGTTCATCGCGCGTTAACGTTCGGTACAGGATGCCGAGCGATATGCGTAATAGCCGTCCAATCCAGAGCCCTTCATCTGACGGTTGACGGTCGACAAAGCTGCGTGCTATTTAACCCCCGATCGCCATACCCCTGGCCCACGGTCCATCGCTCTCCGATGCATTTCCACCGTCGATCTCCACCGAGATCTGACGGTCCAGATTCATTTTCCCACCGTTGACCATTCCGCTGTCGCCCGGGCCTCCACATCATCAGTCGGCCTCCACATCATCCATCCACGTGCCTCTTCCATACGCCACGTCACCCCACGTGTATTCTCCATACATCTGCCTATTCCATTGCATATATTCGTCCAAATTCATGTTTTTCAATGTTTTTTCAGTGAAATTCACTCCGCAGACCGCCAAACCTCCACTAGAGTGATTTGTCACCATTTTTCACATTTTCTCCCCCAGTTCATCATCTGCATGGCCATTTTCTGCATCCACACCGCATCCATCCTTCCCACCCATGGATTTCTTGACAAGTTTGTTGTTTTGTAGGGTTTTGAGGTGGTGAAAGCCGCTATGTTTGCCAACTCTGTCACAGTGACAGAGGGATCGAAGAGGACCATGTGCAGAGGCTGTATTCAGAGCCTGATGTTACAGGAAATGTCTGGAGGGGTGTTTGTGCCATAAATTCATCAAAGGACAGAGTTAAAACTCTACCAACCCTCCGGCGCCATTGAAGCTCGAAATTCACAGACAGAGGTAGTACAGGAACAGCAGAGAGCTCGAGGCAAGAAATAGAAGATTTTTGAGCTTCTACAGGGATTTTTAGAAGGAAAAAGTACAAATTTGGAGACCCCGTGGATCGCTCAGAAGGTCCAATGCACAGAGATATTATATTATCAAGGTTTCCGTATCAACAGAGCATTCTTCCTTGAAAGGACACGGTACACAGCATTTTTTAGTCTACATTGTGCCCAAAGGAAGATTTACGCCCTTTCAGTAGTCCTATACCATCAAGAAGCATTTGTTACACGGTATGGAGACCCTAGCATCATTATTTCTCCAGTTTTGTCCAGTCAACACAGAATGGAATTAATACTGCAGCCAGAATGCCAAAGATTAATGCACAGATTTAAAGCAGTATGGGTTGCAACTTTCCTCCTCTACGGAGCTTCAATTCTTCATTTAATTCTTCACCTACCATCTTCTGCTCTGTTTCCCCTATAAGAATCCAGAAGAACATTTTTTTGTGGTGGTGGTTGTTTAGTTGTTCGGCGGTTGTTGTTAGAGGGATTCAGTTTGACTGTTAGAACAGTATTGGGAGGGAGTTACAGAGTAGTTTGTATGTAATAGGCTGGGAGGAGAAATTTTGGATTGTATTAGCCATTTGGCTTATTGTACATGACTGGTTTTGCATCAATTAATCAAAGCGCATTTCACAGGATCCTGGTCTATTACTATTGGTGATGTTTTCCTTAACTCTGTTTTACATTTTCATACTGTTTCATCTTCTTCTGGTAGGCAATAGAAGTATAACATAGGATTCGCCCTTGTTAGGTGCCCAATGTTTCCTGCTCTCCCTACCTTTAATGTTTTCTGCTTTATGTGCTATCTAAGAGTGAATTCATGTGGTTTAACCAGTGCAACGGATGTTATTGCTTGTTGGCTGATGTATGAACTTGGGGGTTTGCTGCTTGGATGTTTCTTTGTCAAATTTATCTCTGTTTTTTCCCTTGGAGTTGCTAAAGCAGACCTGGAGTTAAATGACCTCTGGTCCGATCTATAAGCAGCCCCTTTGTCCCTCTTTGAGAGCTTCCTTTGAGTATGTCCAAGCAGGTCTGGAGTTAAATGACCTCTGACCTAATCTATAGATATAAATTGGGTTGCTTTCCTTCTTTCACCTTCTTTCCTTAATGTTCCATTCCATCATCTATCTAAAAAGATCCTTTAGTGTAGATTACTTGCCCTCTGAAATCCTTGGCTAGTGGTTGTAAGTAATTCTCCTTTCATGACTCCATAGCCCAATGGATGGCACCTTCTAGACCTATCCCCTTTGCTGAAGCATCCTGCTGCTTTTCTCCTTTTCTCCCATTGCTTTCTCAGTCTATGATCTCATGACCAACCCTGCAACCAACCAACCAAATCATTTAAAACCCCCCATTGTGCTTCACAACTAGCCTAACATCTCATTTTGCGCTCTCAAAGATACATCATTCTTTGCTTTAATGGAGAGATCCCTCTCCTGGTCCAGGAGGGCTAGATCCTAGGGCCCAAAAGTGGTTCTGATGTTGTCTCATCTTTTGGTCTTGACAATCTGGCCAAAACATGAGAACCCCAACATAATGGCGACTCCACTGGGGAAATTGAGTGCATACACTTCGAACATCCCTAGGCATTCAAAACCCAGAATCTCTGGTTAGGTTGGCAGTTAGTCACACCTCTTCTCGGACAGCCTCAGTGTCATTTTTTGTGTTCTCTCGTACTCTTAGACAGAGCCTGGATAGGACCAGGTAGCCTCCGGATCTCATCCCCTTTTTGGAGGTGACATATCTGGTAAATGCCCTCCCAGTCAATCTCTGGTTAGAGTTTGTTGTGTTCTGAGGTTATCCTTGAAAGGTGACAGTGCCTAACCACTGTGGTGGACAGTAAGTTGTAAATCATCCATTTGGCGACTCCACACTCTCTATGATCCAAAGACCAAATGAATCCACTGGTGAAGGACACTGAACTGGTTGAGAAGAAGCAGTAGCCTTCTTTGCAAAAGCATGAATCCAAACATGGACAGGGATACAAAGTATGATACTTTGTATGATCAATTATGTGAACTAACAGAAACGTTTGGTAAAGTGTTGGAGATGTACATGACTAATCTGAATGCAAATGAGGATTATTTAGAACAGCCCGTGCATCTCCCAGAGCAAGAAAAAACTCAAGACCAAGACGATGAGTAAGACACGTATGATGCTCAGGAATCTGTAGAATATGAAGAGGAAGGTGATCAGGAACTACCTAATTTCGTTACGCTGACAAGAGAATATCGGGACCTAATGGAAAAATATAATAGGGAATGCTGCCTTGAGGAAACAAGAGACCACGTAGAAGAGGCAGAATTTGATGTGGAAGAAGAGGCTCAAGAGAACATCCCGCCTCCCAGTCAGCTAACACATGAAAAATAGGATTGCTGCTCTTTTGTCCATGATGAGAGGAAAACCCCTCCTTTTACAGAAGAAGAGATTGATCAGATATTAAACCAGTAGTCCACCCTAGAAATATCTATAGAACACATACTCTTACTCACTCGTCTTATGAGTTTGATAATTCAGATTCGGAAGACTCCTCTGTGGATCAGAATGAAGGAAGACCTGCTGAGAATCTGATAGGTCTGGTGGATGACATTACTTACTCTTATGATTTTCCTTTTTATGATCTGTTTGATGATGATTGCTTTCAAAGGAAAGCTAAGCTTGCAGGACCATCATCCTCAGATTCATGGGAAGAAGATCAGAGCCAGCAATTTCAGAGAAATAATGAAACCAGTCAGCCTATCTATGATACTGATGGGGAGAGCTATGATAGTATAATAGCAGATGAATATTATTTGAATCTTCATTCTACTCTACTACAGATCATCAGTGAGACTGGAAACCAGCAGCCTTTCCTTTCAGAAGATGAGGAGGAAAGCAAAGAAGAGATTTTTTAGCAGGTAGAAAGCAAGGAGCCTTCTCTTGAAAAAGAGGAAGCAAAGGAATATGCCCCTGCTCAAGAATACATTGATCTTTTCACAGAACTCAGCACATCAGAGCTGAACATATCAGAGCTCCAAGAGGACAGCACTGCCATATATGATGAGTCCTCCAGTTCAGAAAGTGAAGCAGATGAGGGAGATTCTCTTTCTCAAGAGAGTCTCATTCTTGATCCAGTGGAAGAAGAAGAGATCCTGGTCGAATCCAACCTGTTAAACATTCATAGCTAGGTATCTTTTCATGATCCTTATGCACATTTCCTGCATACATTTGAAGAAGGATCAAAGGTCTTGTTGAGCAGCATGTTGCAGACAGCAAGAAAAAATTTTGTAGCTGCTGTTGTAGAAAAAAAAGAATGGGAGCTGCCCTGCCTATCCAGCATGCTCAAGGAGTCGAGCAAGAAGGACCAGCCATGGGATCATTTGATGGATTGGTTACATTGGAAGACAATTTTTGTAAGCTAGACTTGTAAATATTTCAGTAGAGTAGGGTAGGTAGGAGAAGCTCAATAAAGCTCAGTCTATGAGCATGTAGTTAGTTGTTTCAATTTCTATTTTAGAATGTAGAGAAGAAACCTGCTAGACAGTATAATCCTAGCAGGTAGTAGTGTGGGTAGAGAAACATATGAGGCCAACAGTCTAATCTGGTCTCATGGAGCAATAAGGGTAGATTTAGAATAGGTTTATTTTCTGTTTGTAAAATAAAATGATGTAAAGGGTCTACTAGCTCAAAGGCACCCTGAAAGGAAAAATGTTAGGTTTGTAGTGTGGGTAAGTAGTTTGATTGGGAGAAATGTTTCTACTGATGTAACATATTCATATTATGGGAGCTGATCAAAGAAAGGGATGTGCCAAGCAACAGGCAACTGGCCTACTCCAAAGATCATTTCTGGTTTCTTGCCTCCTTCAAGAAGAAGCCATCCCCATGTGGAGCCACTGTTAGCCCCCTATGAAATTCTTGACAAGAAATTTGGGGGCTATGTCATTTTGGAGACCTTCAAGGAATGCATCTCCCCTGAAGACACATCATCCTTGAGGTCTCTATGTGCTTTGCCTTATACAAGTCCCCTCTGCTGGTTCCTTTCCCTAAGGCATGCATTTACCCCTTGTACCCCTGCAAAATGTCCCCTTTTCTCCCCTTTTCCTCCTTCTGTCAAAGTCCCTCTTTTCCCCTTTTTATTTTCCCTATTAACCCCCTAAATCCCCTCTAAAAATCCCTACACCCTTTTTTTTCCCAAATTCCCCCTCCATCTCCCTATCGTTACCCTTTGGGCCTCAAAATACATCGAAAATGGGTTAAAAACCCACTTCAGACCTTATAATAGGCTTCAACTCTTTTCCCGTTAGCCCCGTGCTCCTTTACCTTCCACAAAACCCATCGTTGTGACCGGGTTCTAACACTAAAGTACGCTTACCGTATTTATTCATCAGGCACATCCTCGACCATCGATCCTAACAAATCGGATGGCCAGCATTTAATCTACAGCCCTCACGCTTTCCCTCGTTTAAACCTTTGATTGAGCCATCGCCGTTCATTTCCCACCAGATCGACGGTCCGGAACCTTTCCCGCCGGTGGACCCCGCTGCGCACTGTTCAAAACCCGGTTGTTTCTATCGCACCACCTTTTGGCGGCAGGCGGTATTTCTAAAATCACACCAATTCCACTCAGCTCTTGACACGTAGCCCCGACACTGTTTTAAAACCGTCGGTTCATCGCGCGTTAACGTTCGGTACAGGATGCCGAGCGATATGCGTAATATCCGTCCGATCCAGAGCCCTTCATCCGATGGTTGACAATCGACGAAGTTGCGCGTTGTTTAACCCTCGATCGCCGTACCCCTGGCCCACGATCCATAGCTCTCCGACGCGTTTCCACCATCAATCTCCGCCGAGATCTGACGGTCCAGATTCATTTTCCCGCTGTTGACCATTCCGCTGTCACCCGGGCCTCCACATCATCCGTCCACGTGCCTCTTCCATACGCCACGTCACCCCACGTGTATTCTCCATACATCCGCCCATTCCGTTGCATATATTCGTCCAAATTCGTGTTTTTCAATGTTTTTCAGTGAAATTCACTCCGCAGACCGCCAAACCTCCACCAGAGCGATTTGTCACCATTTTTCATGTTTTCTCCCCCAGTTCATCATCTGCATGGCCATTTTCTGCATCCACACTGCATCCATCCTCCCCACCCATGGATTTCTTGACAAGTTTGTTGTTTTTTAGGGTTTTGAGGTGGTGAAAGCCGCTATGTTTGTGAACTCTGTCACAGTGACAGAGGGATCGAAGAGGACCATGTGCAGAGGTTGTATTCAGAGCCTGATGTTACAGGAAACATATGGAGGGGTGTTTGTGCCATAAATTCATCAAAGGACAGAGTTAAAACTCTACCAACCCTCTCACGCCATTGAAGCTCGAAATTCACAGACAGAGGCAGTACAGGAACAGCAGAGAGCTCGAGGCAAGAAATAGAAGATTTTTGAGCTTCTGAAGGGATTTTTAGAAGGAAAAAGTACAAATTTAGAGACCCCGTGGATCGCTCAGATAGTCCAATGCACAGAGATATTATATTATCAGGGTTTCCGTATTAGCAGAGCATTCTTCCTTGAAAGGACATGGTACACAGCATTTTTTAGTCTACATTGTGCCCAAAGGAAGATTTACGCCCTTTCAGTAGTCCTATACCATCAAGAAGCATTTGTTACACGGTATGGAGACCCTAGCATCATTATTTCTCCAGTTTTGTCCAGTCAACAGAGAATGGCATTAATACTGCAGCCAGAATGCCAAAGATTAATGCACAGATTTAAAGCAGTATGGGTTGCAGCTTTCCTCCTCTGCAGAGCTTCAATTCTTCATTTAATTCTTCACCTACCATCTTCTTCTCTGTTTCCCCTATAAGAATCCAGAAGAACATTTTGTTGTGGTGGTGGTTGTTCAGTTTTTTGGCGGTTGTTGTTAGAGGGATTCAGTTTGACTGTTAGAACAGTCTTGGGAGGGAGTTACAGAGTAGTTTGTATGTAATATTCTGGGAGGAGAAAGTTTGGATTTTATTAGCCATTGGGCTTATTGTACATGACTTGTTTTGCATCAATTAATCAAAGTGCATTTCACAGGATCCTGGTCTATTATTGACAACATGTTTTCCTTTAACTCTCATAAGGACACATGCTGTTTATTCTTCTTCGTAGGCGGTGCAGAACATAGGATTCACCCTCGTTAGGCCCTGTTTCCTCGCTCCCACTTTTGAATGCTTTCTGCTTATGTGCTATCTTAAGAGTGAATTCATGGTTTTACGCGTACCTGGGATGTTATTGGCTCCTGTCAGTCGATGTATGAACTTGGGGGTTTGCTGCTTGGATGTTTCTTTGTCAAATTTATCTCTGTTTTTCCCTCGGAGTTGCTAAAGCAGACCTGGAGTTAAATGACCTCTGGTCCGATCTATAAGCAGCCCCTTTGTCCCTCTTTGAGAGCTGCCTTTGAGTATGTCCAAGCAGGTCTGGAGTTAAATGACCTCTGACCTGATCTATAGATAGAAATTAGGTTGCTTTCCTTCTTTCACCTTCTTTCCTTAATGTTCCATTCCATCATCTATCTAAAAAGATCCTTTAGTGTAGATGACTTGCCCTCTGAAAGCCTTGGCTAGTGGTTGCAAGTAATTCTCCTTTCATGACTCCATAGCCCAATGAATGGCACCTTCTAGACCTATCCCCTTTGCTGAAGCATCCTGCTGCTTTGCTCCTTTTCTCCCATTGCTTTCTCAGTCTATGATCTCATGACCAACCCTGCAACCAACCAACCAAATCATTTAAAACCCCTCATTGTGCTTCATAACTAGCCTAACATCTCATTTTTCACTCTCAAAGATACATCATTCTTTGCTTTAGTGGAGAGATCCCTCTCCGGGTCCAGGAGGGCTAGATCCTAGGGCCCAAAAGTGGTTATGATGTTGTCTCATCCTTTGGTCTTGCCAATCTGGCCAAAACATGGGAACCCCAACAGGTTCTAATAAACCTTTGAGTGAACTCTGCAAAATTTTTCACCCTTTCATGGCTCAAGTGGCTGAACCACCAAACATTGGCTTTACCCTCCAAGTGCAGTGTTGAAACTTCCACTGCTTCCCTCTCTACCAATGGATGTAGTAGGAAGAATGCCTCCAACTTTCTTACCCACTGTAGATGACCCATCAAATGTAGACAATAGGAATCTATTGCCTTTGATTTCCCTTTTGTTTCAGGGCCTCCTCTCCTCCTTCCACTGAATAAACTGTGGGAGAGATAGAGTCTCTTTGAAAGCTCTAGACTGAGATTTGTATTCACTCACGTATTTACTTAAGATCTGATGATCCAAGTATCTCCCATGCTTATATTATTCTTCTTCTTGTGAGTAGGAAGTGCATGGACCTTCCTCTTCTTTTTTCTCCTCCTCCTTGGAGAGGTTCCTTCTAGATCTGAAAAGTGATGAGAGTAATCTCATCCTCTCCATCATCTTGATCTTCTTCTATCTTCTTTGGCTGAAAATCACAAGCTGATCAAATATTGATGCTCTGATACCATTGTAATATCCCAAAACAAGGATTTTCTACAACAATAAGAATACCTTAAGGCATTCCAAAGTTGGAGATGCAGCAATGTAAGAACACATGTGGAGTAGGAGCATTATATTAATGCATAAAATGTCAAAAGATCTCAATATCCATCATATTAGATCATAGAAGCAAAAATGTATACAAGATCTTTAGGAAAGAGTCACTCAAGATAGGCAATATAAGCCTCAATAGATCATGTACATGGAATGTGAAATACACTACTACCCTGAAAATGCCCTAGGCTATGACTACGTAGTTTATAGGAGGCACTGCTACAGAAATAATATAAATGAAAATATATGGCAATGTATGGCTCAAATAAGTGGGGGAGAAAAGCTCTAAACCCCTTAAAACAATAATACATCAATCCTAGAAGGATTGGCTGAAATATACAAAAATGGAAAAAGGCCAGAGTTGCAGTCCAAAGACTGAATAGTAGCTAAAACTCATGAAATGGATGGAGATGGTTGTAGATGATGTAAAATTATGAAATATACCTCCTCCAATGGATCTTCCAAGTGAAAGTCTGATCCTAAAACTGAAGATCTAACCCTCCAAACAATACTACAAACCCTCACTGTAGATGCACACTAAAAATAACGCAGTCACTGAGGGATACTGCATTGTAGGTGGAATAGAATGTGATGGCCACTTGCCAAGATCTGAAATATGCTCTGAATCCTTCCTCATTGATCTCCCAAAGTAAATAAGGCTTCCTCCTCTGAAAAACAAGCCAAGAAATGGTGTTGTGGAACCCCCACTGCAACACCCTGCAACACAACGTTAAAATTGAGCAAGAATAATGTTGTAGCTAAAGGAGGTGACTTGGCCTTGAGCCTGAATGTGGAGAAATGAAGCGAAATCCCTCAAGAGGCCTCTCAAGAAGGAGAAGGAATCCTAAACAGTAATTCCTTATGCTAAACAACATTGAAACTCTACTAAACAGCAAGAAGATGCTCCAAGACTAAACAGACATGAAAATCAATAATAAAAAACATGAGTAACAATGGCTGCCTTGACCTCCTTTTAAAAAATTGTAATCTCCATCTCCATGGGTCCCACTCATTAGGCTTTCCTTCATCAAGAAATCTTCCCTCCTCTTTTACTGTGCTGTCCCACTAGATGATCTCCACCTCCTATCACTGCGCTATTTGACTTGGTCAAAATTGACCTTGTCCTCATGAAAATGTCCCTTTTCACACATGAGGGTGTGAAATCCAACTCCAATGATGATCCCCTTTCATACTAAGAGGGATTTTATTCCTATTTCTAAAATGTATGGGCCTCCTTACCCATTTATTCATCTATTAAGTCCAAATAGAAAAAACTAATATCCCATTTAGTTGTATGCTAAAAGTGGAATAATACATTTGATGAGAAGTTGAAAGAGATGTGCCAGAAGCATAAATATGTGCTTCAAAAGATCGTCAGGCCAACATTAGAGAAGATGATAGAGGAGGTGCACCAATAAGAAAATCAGTTTGCAAAAATGATTCATCCTTTGAGTACAACCTACACCAGCATCGCAGAGAAGGTTCGGGGCACACCAGCTAAGTGACTTGAGACGAGTCGATGTGAGTGTTGGAGCCCTATTGGGCATTGCCCAAATTGGTCCATTTTGGGTCAAAGACTTTGCAACTCAAGGAGCATATTTCGCTGTCCAACGAGGATAAATCAACCAGGTGGAGTTTAGGAGATTTGGAGCGAGTCAAAGCACCTCTTTTTGTAAAGGGATCAGGTTTATTTTATTAGTTTTGAGTCTGCAATGGTATGTGGACCATGGTTTTTATAAGATTTAAAGGCTATATAAATCAATATCATATTGAGAAGTCGTAATTTGTAAGTCATGTTCAAATCAAGGTTTTAGTTATCTTATCTTTCTATGGTTTGGGCATAAGGGAAGGCTCCGCAGATGAGTGTGCGAAGGCCTTGAAGAGTCTGCAGTTGTCTTTGCAGACCACTCGCAACGCTGTGCGTGGGTCAGAGAAGTATTGTACTGAAAATGACATATCGCTAATAAAGAAAAGGAAGTTTGAAGAATATTTGTGTGTATTTGTGTATTTTTCTTATTATCTGCACTTGAAGTTGTTTTTATGCATCGCGAATTATTTTGTGTTGTTTATATGCATTATATTGTGTCGAATATTGCATAATATTGATAAAGGCATAGGGAGAAATAGTATTAAATGATGAATAGGGCTTAGAATTTGAAAGTAGACAATTGTATCCACCCAGTCCATAAAAGTGCAAGGAAGAATCTTAGCAATAGATTTGCATCCTATTATCCCTCAGGATGTAGAAACCTGGTTCTGACATCCACCAATATTTCCTTGGTTGAGACTGCGATATGCATTGCAGGTCATTGTCGAAAGGGCTAGTAATAAAGGATTTTGTTGGTGCACAAATAACTCTGAACCTCAGTCGAGACCCTTTTGAGCCAGCAAATGACCTGCTTCATTAGTCCCGGTGTAATGGTTTACACATATTACAATTGGTTTTATTAACATCTTTTTTTGTAACACTTGGGGACCATCCTTAGTAGCCTTTCTTAGGAAACTTACATGGGTGATGGCAAGGGGGTCATCCTTGTTGTAACTGGGGAAATTTTTATCCAAACTCACTCGGTAATCTATAGGGGGTTCTCCATTGTTCATATTTGAGTGTGAGTACTTATTCCTAGGTGTAAGAACCATTAAGAAGTTATGGGCCCCAATCAACCAGACTCTAGTAGTAGGAAGATCCCTTCTCCATCTCTTTCGTTTATATGTTCTTATCTGTTAGGTCTCTTTTAGATATTGTTGTTTGTTCCAAGTCATAGTTTGACCATAGGGGTGTCTTAATTATCTTAATTTTATAATAAACATATATTCATTGTGGTTGAACAAAATAAATATTATTCTCATAGACTGTTGAACCTTTCTCCATAGGAGGAATGTTCACCACCTTATAGACCTAGGTTAACTCCAATAATGGAAAAATTATACCATACTCAGGTTGGGGGGGATAATATTGGTCCTTGGGAGGAAGATCTTATAACTATTGACTATAACCTACCTTTGACTTTTCCTCTTCGACCAATTTTAGTGTAGATAATTCCTAAAGGTAGTGAAGCCTTTTCATACTTTTATTAAAATATGGATAGTGAAAGTACTACTTATGTTATGGGGGATATGGGCCCTTGTTTACCCTCTTCATTGGAATTCTCTACTTCCATGCCCAATTTAGCACCACTCAATGTGGTGGGATCCATACCTCCTTCTACACCTCTCACATATTATTGGGGAATTCCATCAGTTATTTCTATGTCCCAATCATTTTTTCTACGCTTATGCCTTCTTCTACCTTTATGTTTAGAGCAGGGGAACCTTGGTCAATCCGCAAGAGCTGGGACATTCATTCCTATCTCATCTCAACCTAGAATTCCTACACTTCACATAAGAATCTTCACTTCTGGGAACATGGTAGGAGGGTTTTTAGTTTCTTCTATCCAGGATGCGGACAACTTTATTTTTGGAAGTAATTTTTAACCTTGCTCTAGTTCTATCTTTGGAGGGATGCCTTACTCTAGAGGTTTCTTTTCCTTTAGGGGGGTTGGTATGCCTAAGGGAATTTCCCTTATTAGTACCATTACGCCTATGAGCTATCATTCTTGCATTGGTGCTTCACACATGGAGGCTTTTCCTTTAGTCCTGGGTGCAATATTGTTGGAAGCCAAGCCTTTAGGAGTCCTTTTTTCTCCACGGGCACTTACCCCGGGGAGAAAAATCCTTAAACCTCGTATGTTGGCCCAATATATCATTATGGGGGGGGCTATATGGTTCGTCAAGGGGTTGTCCATTATAATTCATTTAGTCAATCAAAATTTCCTTTTTTAAGACCTCTCGATTTACCAGATTTTGAAAAGCTAACAAATGACCCCATCTATCACGATCCTATGTGGCCACCTGTTAGATGTGCATAATCTCAAGCATACGAAAAAATATCACTTTAGTTGTGCATAACAAACAACCCTAACATGAAATGTGGATGTCAATTTCCTTAGATCTGTAGTAGGTGGTAAGAACAAATGCTACAAAAATCAGATCTATGCAGTTAAAGACATTAAACAATGAAAATAAACAAGAGTTGCTCCATACATCCAATAGACAAGACAAGAATTTATAAAGAAGTTTTTGTATTATGACACCTGGGAAGGGAACACGGAAAGATGTTACCAGTCCCCCTCAATGGGATGGGTTCTTTTACGTCCTCAACGCTTTCAATCTAAGATCTCTTTCTCTTGATGGTGCAGAAAACCCAGGCAAAATAGAACTCAAAGGGAGCTCACAAGCAAAAGTAGGAAAAATATGACAATGATGGACGATCAAAGTCAGACAAAAATTATAGATCAAAAGGTGATCAAAAGGTGACAAAAGGTATTGAATGAAAGGAAACCCCTTCTATTTATAACAAAATATTGAGTTAGTCTAGATATTGGAGCATAATTAAAATATTATTGACCAAATCTAGATCCAACTTACTTGGAATATTTTATTATTTTTGGTGGAGGGAAAAGGAATTTAGGATTGGGTAAATCCATTTATTTATAAATAATAAATAAATAAATTATTTATTTATTATTTCAAGGATGAGGTTAAGGAATAATTAAATAAATAATTTGTATTCAATTATTTATAAATGATTTAGTCAACTTTAACAGGGAATATAATTAAATCATGATTTAAATAATTATTTCTCGAGAATAATAAGATAAATAATGATTTATCTAATTAATTCTCGTGTTTTGGGTTAAATATGACTAGGAATATTAATTAAACAATGGTTTAGTTAATTATACCTAGAGGAAAATCAAACAAATAAGGATTTATTTAATTATTCCTCATGGGGTTACCTGTTTAGACCATAAATAATTTAATAAACTATGGGTTATTAAATTATTTCTCATAGTGAAAGAAATTTTACTATGGTAAAGTTGGTCTTACATGGTGTAATTTAGTCCATCTAATAGTAATAGGTTAGATGACAAAAAAATGGTGTAAGAGATTCCCCCCCCAACGTGCGAGCATTATGAGCTAATCATATGACCGAAGTACATTGTAAGAACACAATCACTAGACACCGAAGGGGAGTCAGAGAGAGAGAGGAATATAAGACAAACTAAAGCAAGAGAGAACAAGACCCTGAGGAGGTGAGACTTACATGTGCGACAAGTCTCTTTTATGAGTGAGTACCTGTTCTCAATGAGGCAAGGGAGGCATACCTATGCCTGCCGAGATGAAAAAGTACAAAAAATAATGGTGCACCCAGCAGACGTGGGACTAAGCTATATAGTACATGCTGGAATAAACATGGGCTAGATAAAAAAACATAATGAATCCCACATACATACTGTTCCTGGGACAACAACCAGGACTTACACAATAATATCTGAGTACATGAGATATAATAACAACCAAAGAGGCCCTGTAAAACAGGAAAGGGCTCTGAAAATCTGAATGATACATGAAAACTAAAAAGGTGTTAAATGCGGCTAAGGCTGGAACCATCAAATCTATAGAGATTAATCCAAGGTTGTAGTAAAAGAGGTCATCGGGGTATGTGGGGGGCTACTTGAAGGGCCACCCCCTCATGAGGTCTGAAACATCTCACACGCACTTGGGAATCACTGGTGCAATCCATTAAATAACCGAACCATCAGGTATACGGATCTCGATCATGCCATGAGGAGATGGAACTGAGAAAAAATAAATTTGAAGGGAAATAAAGGGTCCCTTTGCCTGATCCGAAGCACCGAACGAGAGTGGAAGTTGGAACCAAGGTACACTATCCTCTAGACCTATCTTCTGGAATGAATAAGTTGATGTCGACAGAAGGAGGTCCGCCATAGGTGAGGTAATGAGGAACACTCAACTAGGGCACAAGGGATGATAGTAGAGAAACTGATAGACTGACACTAGGGATGATGGTGGAATGGGGGATACTAAGTAGCGGGCTGACAACTTCCCTTGTCAGAGCATAAACGGCATGAACGACCTGGAAACTACTGACATGACTCTAGAGGGGATAGGGTATAGTATGACTGAAGGCCAAAATGTGCGACACGAGAGAGGTACAAATCAATGAAGGATGGAAGACTATGATGGGAGACAAAAGGAACTTGGGACAGACTCCATGGATGCAATGATGACTCAACTCGGATGTTCTAAACAAGGGTGACTCGATGATGCTACCACACAGAATAGGCCTGGTGGGGACCATAAAAACATGAGTAAAAGATGGTTACTCACGACGAAAATTGACACGAGCATCGACAAGTATGAAGGAAAAGTGGTGCCCCAAATACAAGTGTCGCAAGTGAAGAAATTTGATTTTGAGAAGCAGCGAAGTGACCCTTCTTCGAAAAATAGCTTTCGCGTGAAGTATAAAATCACCAAAAATGAAAGGATACCCATTTGAGTGCTCAGTGAGATCTTTCCAATAGTGTTGATGGTTTTTCAAACTGAGATACAATTTGGTCATAATTGGCGAAAGAAAATTTTGGGTTTTTTCTTTTAATAAGACAATTTTCCTCCAATTTGATTCATTTTAAAGTGTAGCTGTGGTGACTGTAGAGAGGAGAAAAGGCCCTAAATATTACGAAAATCATAGTGGAAAAACCAACCATTGGAATTAGGATCCGTGAATTTCATAAAGGTGGCCTTACTTGTCTAAATATGGCCTTAATGCTTCTTGGAAGGATGGTTCCTAGTGAAGAATTGATGTGAGAAAGGAATATAGGAATGAAATACTAGAGAAGGTCTAGAATCATCCTTTGTTAAGTCCCTATTTTAATAGTGTAGTCCCTTATTATGTTAGTGTAGCCCCCCTTATTTTTATTTTTGTACCCCTGTAACCCCCATATTGTTATTATTGTGCACTTACATTATTATTGTTAGGTCGGCTAGGATTACATTGTGGCCCATGGACTCCTATATATAGAAAGGAGGTTTTGTCATTTGATTCATCCAAGAATTGTTCATTCATGTAATATATTGGAGGTTTACCCCTCAAAGTGGCTTATTTCTAAGGCATTGATATCTCTTTTCTTCTATTTTTGGAGTTGGTTTCACAACATTTGGTATCAGAGCTTTGGATTCTAGGGTTTTCGCTGCTCCAAACTAGTCATCGTGGAATTTTTGCTATAGCTTATTTTCTATGAAGGTTCAGAAGCTAAAAATTTTAGAGTGTGAAGCCAAAATCCTGAGGAACATTTTAGAAAAATTTCAGAGCTTGGTTCGCAATATTTTCAGAGATATGATTTGTACAAGTTAGGGCTTTTTGCAAGCTCCTAAATTTAACCTAAACAGGTCATCGCGGCATTTTCGCTATACCTTTTTTTATACGAAGATTCAGAAGCTAAAATTTTTAAGGAGTGAAGCCGAGATCCTGAGGAACATTTTTGCAAAATTTCATATCTTGGTTCTCAATATTTTCGTAGATATATTCTGGGGAAGTTAGGTCTTTTTTAGGCTCCCGAATTTCATCTCAAAGAGTTTATCGTAGAAAAATATTCATAACTCTCTCTCTGAGCATTGGATTAGAATTCTATAAAAAGTGACTGAAATTAAATAGACTTTATTTTCCTATCTATAACTTTCAGAGCCAAAGGAGCAAACAGTGACACGTGGCAAGTCATACAAGTTTTCTCTACTGAACCAGTCCATAATTAGGTCATTGTGGGAGATTGGACATAGATTTGCCTTGAAGAATCCAAATCAGGTCAAACCTATGGCATTCGAAAGGGGATTCAGAGGGCTACCTCAAGGCCAAATTTCAGATATTAGAGATCCGAAATCACATATATAATTCAGTTTCAATATCAAGCTCCTCAAAAGCAAGAAAAAGGTGTGTTTTTAAAATTGCATAATGTTTGTTTGAAAAAGCAGTTTGAAGTGATCCAAGGGCATATTTAAGAATTATTATCAATATTGGGTTCTATACTGCCTCCAAAAAATAATTCCATACGCATTAAGCCCTCAAAAAGCTATACTATGACGTATGAAGAGGAAGAATTGCAGTATGAGATATCAAAATTACGGTACCAAGTGCAACAAAATTCGATCTTACGAAGAGCAACCAAAGATGACATAGATTTTTTAAAAGAAAAAATGGAGGCTAAGTTGGATGGTTTGAAGGATCAAATAATAGCTAATATGGATGATAAATTAGTGGAAGATCACATCGAGCATCAACAACAAGTTCTCCAACTCTCAAAGGATAACCTAAATTTGGTGCAAAATCTAATGAAACAACAGGAATATCAACATCACATCGAAAGTTCTGAAGCAGTCATAGAAACAAGAATTTGACAAGTATGTTCAATTTCACAGTATCTCAGCAAGTGGAAGAAATTTCCTATAGAAGATTCCACATGGGAGGATGAGAATTTTATACAGAAGCATCAAGAAATAATCAAGCGTTGAGGACAACACTTTTTTGAAGGAGAGGGGCATGTTAAGTCCCTATATTAATAGTGTAGTCCCTTATTATTTTAGTGTAGCCCCCCTTATTGTTATTTTTGTACCCTTGTAACCCCCATATTGTAATTATTGTGCCCTTACATTATTATTGTTTGGTCGGCTAGGATTACAATGTGGCCCCATAGACTCCTATATATAGAAAGGAGGTTTTGTCATTTGTATCATCCAAGAATTGTTCATTCATGTAATGTATTAGAGGTTGCACCCTCGAAGTGGGTTATTTCTAAGGCGTTGATATCTCTTTTCTTCTATTTTTGGAGTTGGTTTCACAACATCCCTGCCCACCAAGTCAAACATGGGGACCAAGTGGCAAGTATCGTATCACACAAAGTAGAATATTTGAAGATAGGGTATCAAACATCTATGATATATAGCTCGTCGGAGAGGTTGGTAGGTCCAACTATCCAAGGAATGGGAGGAAAATCGACCATACCTAGATTGATGGGGTCTAGGCCAAGACTTATGGTAATCATATGAGAAGGTGGATAGGGGTGCCATCATGCTTCCAAGCATGGGATACTACCCCAAAGCATATGTTGTGGAGGGGAGTGATCTGGTATGCTAAGGTGGGAATGATGCCCCTATCTAGAGGAGTTTGTGGAGCACCATGGTGTTCCAAGTGCTAAAATAATGGATTCAAGAATTCAATCTCATAGGAACTAAATCCTAAAGAAGATGGTGAGAATATATAGGGGCATAGGTTCCCCCAAGCATGCTATGGACATGCCAAATGTATTTAGAATAGTGGAATATGTAGGTTTTAACTGTGTACAGAAATTATCTACAAATGAATCTTAAAATAAAAAATAAACAATAGCGAGAGCATAAAACATAAAATAGATAAACACAGATATTTTCCCCTGGATCCCAAATCAGGACGACCAACTTGATTTTTCATTATATTCCTTTCAGTGTTACAACACATATATATACATGTCGAAGCAAACATAAACCCCAATCCATTAACCCTGGATTAGAACATAACCGTAGTTCCCTTGACCAAATCTACAAAATACCAGGGGCCGAAAACCATCATACCCCAAAACCATGTGCAAACCCATGCAAAAAACCATGGGTGGATCCACCCACTGGAAAATAAGGACCAAATATATTTTCCAGGGTGCTGCCCCGGACCTCGACAGGGGGGGCTACCGCCCCCCCTATGACCCCCCCACGTGTGATTAGTCGTGGAAAGAATATAACACATACCCATCATTCTCCCACTTGTTGTTTCCTTTCCGCAGGGGGCCACAGGAGAGTTTAGTCATTAGCCCAGTTTTGCAACACCCATTGTTTCTCTATACCAAGAGAACTTCTGAGTGCTTACAGACTTCGTCAATGCATCTGCAAAATTATTCAAAGTTTCCACCTTTATCAGCAACACCCTTTTAGCCTCAACCATATCTCTTACAAAGTGATATTGAACATCAATGTGCTTTGTCTTTAAATGATAAGAAAGGCTCTTAGCTAATAAAATTTCACTTTGGCTATCACAATCTATCCTTATAGCTTGTTGTACCAACCCCATACTTGAACACAATATTTGCAACCAAACTGCTTCCTTGCTTGCATCAGTGGCTGCTATGTATTCAGCCTCTGTAGTTGAAAGAGCCACTACAGACTGTATTTTACTCATCCAACTGACTACACCTCCAAATAGGCTATACACATACCCACTTGTAGATCTTCTTTGGTCCAGATCTCTAGCCCAGTCTACATCAACAAAACCATGAATGTCCAACACCCTTTCCAATCCTGGTCTTCCCTAGTAGCACAAGCCATAATCACTAGTGCCACGTAAATATCTGAAAACCCGCTTCATTGCTATCTAATTCTCCTTCCTTGGGTTTGACATAAACATGCTCAATACTCCCACTGCATGTGTAATTTTTTGTCTAGTACAGACCATTGCATACGTCAGGCTACCCACTGCACTTGCATATGGAACACGGGACATATCCTCCTCCTCTTCTTATTTCTTGGGACACTGTTCAATAGCCAGCTTTGTACCTACAGGAATCAAAATAGTCACCGGTTTACTATCCTGCATATTAAACCTCTGCAATATAGTCTTGACATACTTCCTTTGGTTTAATCAGAGCTTCCTCTTTGCCCGATCTCTCTTAATTTCCATGCCCAAAATATAGTTTGCAGCACCAAGATCCTTCATGTCGAATTTGGAGAACAATTGGGTCTTAAAATCTTGGATAATTTCTTTGTCATTTCTAATCAACAACATATCATCCACATACAAGACCAAATAAATAACATGATCACCAATTAATTTAAAATAAACACAGTGATCCTCCTTGCTTCTGTTGAAGCCAAGTCCCCATATGTAGGTATCAAATTTCTGATACCACATCCTTGGTGACTGTTTTAACCCATATAGAGACTTATTTAACCTGCATACTAGTTCTTTCTTCCCCTTCACCATAAAGCCTTCAAGTTGCTTCATTTAGATCTCCTCTTCCAGATCCCCGTGAAGAAATTTTGTCTTCACATCCATCTGTTCTACCTCAAAATCAAATGCAGCAGCAACAGATAAAAGTAATCTAATAGAAGTAACTTTGGCAACAAGAGAAAAAATATCACCAAAATAAATTCTCGACACCTAGGAATAACCTTTTGCTACCAACCAAGGTTTGTATTTCTCCACCTTGCCTTCTACATTCATCTTCTTCTTAAACACCCATTTTCTCCCAATGGGCTTCCTTCCAGCCGGCAACTCCACCAGATCCCATGCCTCATTTTTATGCAAGGATGCCATTTCATCAACCATGGCCTCCTTCCAGAGTTTTCCATCCTCTGAATCTACTGCCTCCCTAACAGTTATGGGATCATCATCAGTTATAGTTAAAGAAAAATTTGAACACAAAGTAGATGGACTATACCTTTCTGGTTTTCTTATTTCCCAAGCTGATCTTCTCACAGCTGGAGTTTGTGGCTCTTCCTCTTATGAGTTTTCTTCTGTTGTAGAGTCTGATTCATCCTCCTTTAGCTCAAACTCTATCTTCTCAGGTTCCTTTGGTAGGAATTCATGTTTAACAACATCTCTCACCTCTCTAAACACCACATCTCGGTTGTACACAATCTTCCTTGTTTTTGGGTTCCAAAGCTTGTAACCCTTTAAACCATCCTTATACCCAATAAAGATGCACCTTTTAGATTTATTATCCAACTTGGTCCTTTTCTCCTTTGGAACATGTACGTCTGCATCACATCCAAATACCCTCAGATGTGAAAGAGAGGGTTTCTTACAAGTCCATACCTCATGTGGAGTCTTATCCTCCAACGCTGATGAAGGTGATCTGTTAACCAAGTAACATGTAGTCTCCACTGTCTCTGCCCAGAATTCTTGTCCTAACTCAGTACCATTGAGCATGCTTCTTGCCTTTTCCATCAACGTTCTATTCATTCTTTCTACAAATCCATTTTGTTGAGGTGTGTATGGAGTAGTCTTTTACCGTGCTATACCACACTTCTTACAAAACTCTTCAAATTCCTTCTTGCAAAACTCCCCACCATTATCTGTCCTCATCACCTTTATCTTCTTCACTATCTGGTTTTCCACTAGAGCCTTAAATTCTTTAAATATGTCAAAGACTTCAGATTTCTTCCTCAAGAAATATATCCATGTATTCCTTGAGAAGTCATATATGAATGAAATACAGTACACAGACTTACCCAGTGATGGAACCGACACAGGTCCAAACACATCACTATGCACAAGCTCTATTATCTTGTTCGCCCTCTTAGCACCAAAAGGAAAACTCACCCGATTCTTCTTCCCATATACAAAATGTTCACAGAAATCGAAATCCAAAGAGCTATTAGACATACCTTCTACCATACCATTTCCATGTAGTATTCGAAGACCCTTCTCTCCAATATGTCCAAGACTTTGATGCCATAGCATGGTCTTTTCTCCAGAGACTGCTAGGCTTTCCGCTCCACTTTCGGGAACCACAGAACTATTGCACCTAGCAATAACAGTGCTGCCCTGAAGCTTGTACAGAGTTCCAATCCAAACTCCCCACATTAATACCAGTTCTCCCCCAACCATCTTACAGGTATCTTTCTCGAACATTGTTTTTACACCTGCATCATCCATCTTTCTTACAGAAATCAGATTTCTGGCCAATGCAGGAATGTGCAGAACACCAGGAAGTGTTCTGATCATTCCACCTTGCAACTTCAGCTTGAATTTTCCACGTCCAACGATTATGGTCTTCCTATCATCACCTAAGAAGACATTACCGCCATCATATTTCTCATACTCGTAGAACAACTCCCTATGGGGAATGAAGTGAAAGGATGCACCTGAATCAACCAACCATGACTCATGATCTACATGTGTATTTGAAGAAGAAGCCAAATACACATCCCCACCTTCATCCAAGGTGGTTTTTACCTCTGTAAAAGGAGCATCATCAGATCCTTTTTTTTTCTCAAGAGCTTTAGATATGTAGTCCTTTTTTTAGTGCCCTTCCTTTCCGTATTTCCAGCACACCTTTACAAAATTTCCAGGAGATTTAGATCTCCCTCTAGATTTAGATCTCCCACTTGAAACCTTATTATTTTTTCTGTTCTAGGACCTTCCTCGTACAGATAAGGCATCTCCATTCTAACCCTCCATATTTCTTCGTCTCATTTCCTCCGACAGCAAGGCTGAGACAATGTCATCAAAATTCAAGGTAGTTGTATTGCTACCTATTGCAATAACCAGATTGTCGCATGAGTCTGGTAGAGAACAAAACAAACTGATGCACTTATCTTCATCTGAGATTTTAATATCAACAGATGAAAGCTGACTTACCATAGTATTGAAGGTGTTCAAATGCTCTATCACCGAGTCTCCATCCTTCATCCTCAGGTTATACAGCTTTTTCCGCAGGAATAATTTATTCACCAAAGACTTAGATTGGTACAAAGTCCCTAGCTTGTCCCATAAGGTCTTCACTATATCTTCCCCAGATACATTCAAAAATACTGAATCTGAGACACACAATCGTATTGTGCTCTTTGCCTTCCAATCCAGCTTCTTCCAGTCTTCATCTGACATTGCCTTCGGTTTAGTACCCGAATCTACCGCGATCCATTGATCTTTATCCACCAGCAGATCCTCCATCTTGAGCTTCCACAACTCAAAACTCTGACCATTAAATTTCCCGATCTCTATCTTCCCGCCACTCACCATCTTCTTTCACCACAAGAATCGATCCCATAGATCTCCCACTGAACAGGGTCTACCTCAGGCCCGAGCAAAAAACCCCTTAGCAGCAAAGGCATCCCCTTGAATCCGAAACTGCTCTGATACCAAATGTAGGTTTTAACCCTGTATAGAAATTATCTACAAATGAATCTTAAAACAGAAAATAAACAATAACGAGAGCATAAAACATAAACAGATAAACACAAAGATTTTCCCCTGGATCCCAAATCGGGACGACCAGCTTGATTTTTAATTATATTCCTTTTAGTGTTACAACACATATATATACATGCCGAAGCATACATAAACCCCAATCCATTAACCCTGGATTAGAACATAATCGTAATTCCCTTGACCGGATCTACAAAATACCAGGGGAAGAAAACCATCGTACCCCAAAACCATGTGAAAAACCATGCACAAAACCATGGGCAGATCCACCCACCAAAAAATAAGGACCAATAAAAATTTCTGAGGCACTGCCCTGGACCCTGACAAGGGGGGCTATTGCCCCCCCTATGACCCCCCCGCTCGTGATTAGTCGTGGAAAGAATATAACACATACCCAACGGAGTATAAACACATTTTTATGATGTGGTTTGCCATTTGATTATGTTATGGTTGTCCTCTACAGGAAGAATGGATAGATGTAGTTAGAGAAAGGAAATGGTGGATTACCAATCTCATTTTGGTACTGCATATATGGATCAAATGGAATAAATTTCAGGGATCACATACATGGTGTCACAATACCAAAGAGTGGCTTTAGAAATAATGAACTAGTGCACACCGAGAAAACATAGAGGTTGGTCAACAACAATGCCTAAGGGACTGGGTTGTTGATGTAAGATTAAGGAATGATGAAGTGGATCATCCCTAGATTGATCAGAAGTGATATGGGACTCTAGAGGTTCTTCTAGATGGGGAAGAATGATGGTATTAGAGTCAACACTACCAAATGCACTAGGAGGGTTGTGGAGAATTTCTTCTCTTGGACTCTCAAATATGGGTGCCCCCATACCAAAAAAATGGGTGTCAATGTAATGACCACAATGTGTATGTGGTTCGAATGCATGGTTTCGATGTAAGGGAGGATAGATAAAGTTAGGGGTGGTAAATTCTTCCATAATTTCATCATCGCAATAGAATATGGGGTGACTGGTGGAAGAAAGACCACGTGATGTGGTGAAGCTACCTGACTCATCATCATGAGAAATGAGGTTCACATGTGCATCATCACGAAGGGTGATAGAAGAAAAATTAGATGAAGAATCAACCAATGTTGAGCCCAAGGTGATCACTGAAGGGATGTCAGGAAAAATAGAAGGGGATGCCCCAGATGGGTCTTCCATCGTGGATCTCATAGATGATGACAAGTAGAGGATAGTGGCCAAAGAATCCATCATCACGACATCGGGAGGGGGTACGTCAATGGGATTGAATGTGTCCTCTAGTTTTTTCGAAGCAAAACTCACAAGTAAGGGATAAATAGATTCGTTGTGCTTGGCCTCGAGTTGGCAAACTACCACTAAAGTGGTGTGGAAGTCATCGAGGCGGGAAAAAAGGTGAGAATAGTGGCTATAGAAATCACACAAAGAACAAGGGTGAATTGTGTGCAACATCTTGAGTTTCTTAGCTAAATTAGGTAAGGTAATATGGACCTCAGGGATATCAGACTTAGGAAACGTTTCGTTAACCATAGGTTTGAGACGAGGAAATTCAGGACAATTGTGGGTAGCATGACTGAGAACATCACACAAAGCGCATGGATGTGTTCGCTTTAGAGGCTTAGGAGGAGCAAGTGTTGTCTGGGAAGCCTTGTCATTAGGTTCCTTTTTCCGGACTTTGCACCCCTCTTCCAAGTATTTTTCAACGGGAGTAGATTCATGTTGAGGTGGTTGAGGCACAAAAGAAAAGGGAAGGGCCATAGCGACCGGTTGGACCGGGGTCAAAGAAGTGTAAGGTTTGAGCTAATCAGGCAGGGTATTGGCTGGGGGATAAATGTTCCAAACTGGGATCCCCAAGGTCATGCTGGGAAGTGTTAAGGTAGCCATAACAGGTACCGAAAATACTAGGAAAGGGGGAGCAAGAAATGGTATCTGACCGGAGGGGTAATGGCCAGGCGGAATAGCTCCCAAATTGTTAAGTCTAGGGGGAACCGTTTCATGAGGAAAACAGGATCAGGGACACCATCTACAGAAGAATGGCCCTGAGGAGGAGGTCCCGAAGGTTGATTCCAAGTACTAGGAGTAGGTTTCAAAGGGCGAGGCTACTGACTAGTCGAAGCAGAATATTTGAGGTCAGACCAAGACGATTGCATCATGCAAAAATTCGATGAGCTAGGGTCAGGGATAATAGGGGGGCGACCAAGGAATGAACCAATCAAAGAGGAATATTTATATACTTCGGGTGAGACATTGGTCAGAGGTTCGACTATTTTTTTATTAGCCACCAAAGAAATAATGGACTCTAGAGAGGTCTAAGACTTCGGTTCGTAATATGTCAGATGATCTATAGTTAAGATCTTGTCGTTGTGAGGAAATCACATCTTATGGTGAACCGCAAATGGTAGAACATACATCACATAAGTATAGCTACGACCCAATAGAATGTTGTAGTCTAAGGGTGCATTAATGACTTCAACGTCAACACAAACAGTTTTTCCCGCAAGAGTAATAAGACAGTTTCCGAACATGCCAAGGGGCTGGGAAGAGTGGCCATCCCACACACGGAGGGTGACAGTTGAAGGGTATAACTCAGGCGATCCAAGTTTTTTCCAAACAGAATTGTACATCACGTAGGTGGATGCCCCCTCATTAATGATATATTGGGAGATGTTGGCATTGCGGATCTTGACAGGTATTTGGAAGGTGACATATGTAGGTAGGGATGGATGCCCCCTCGTTAATGATATATTGGGAGACGTTGGCATTGCGGATCTTGACAGGTATTTGGAAGGCGACATATGTAGGTAGGGGTGGATGCTCTGACTTGTCAACATCGAAGACAATCAAACGATCATCTGAAGGATCCACATCGCCCATGGAAATTAGTATAACTTTACGTTGTGAAGGGCATGACTGGAGGACTTCCAGCATTGACATGGCAGCAGGGGATTGTGCCAAGTCATCTACTATACTGTAGGTGTGGGCGGCTTTACCAAAAGCAGTGTTTCGGCGTAACAGTCCTTTAAGGATCTTGGTATGCACCTCTGCCTTAGGATAAGGGATCTATAAAGGACCATTGGGTGTCAAAAGTGGCTTTGTGGGACCTAAGGACTGGGGCTCGGTTGCAGACGTAGCGGGAGGCTTGGTGTACTAGCGCGACCGAGTCTGAAGATTGAGATCAGCGGTATTGGCCCAGTCAGGTTGCATCATAAGGATTTGGTAATCAGAGGTACCAGACGGAGGAGGTTGAGTGGTTGCCTGACCTTTAGGGGGTTGTGTAGCCACATATCCTTACTGAGGGAAAGGATTGGTAAACAGAACTTGTTGAGTAGGCACAACATTAGGAGGAACCAAAGTAGAGGCTTGTTGTCCTCGAGATGTTGCTTGAGCTAACCACAGTTGATGCATCTGAGGTAAAAGGGAACAATCAGGGTATATTTACCATGGACACGGCAACAAGAATAAGGCTTATTCATACGAAGGGACCTATTCTTCTTGGGTTGATTGCCCTTTTTCTGAGTTGCAGTGTTAGATGTATTCTCCTGGGGATTTTTTCATTGATTACCTTGTGTAGGTTGGTTCTGGTTTCCTTTCCTCTTCTTTTTAGAAGTGGGAGGATTAGTCACACCCTGCTGCTCATACACCTGACCCTTGGGGGGGGTGGATACTGATGCAGAGCTTGAGAAGGCATGGGAGGCGGAGGTGCTTATGTTGGGGGAGCTGGAGCACCTATCTATGGATACAGATATGAAGGAGGTTGAGAAACATTGGGGTAAACATGTTGGGAAAAATCATGCCTTAGCATCAGAGGATGCGGTTCGGCAAAGGCGTGAGGCATGCTGTGTCATGGATACATTCTGTCGGGAGGGGGGAAAGTGCTAAAGGAGCTGGCCTCTCCTTGAGGGAAACCATAACCCATAGGAGGATGAGTGTACGGATGTGAAAGGGATCCAACAATACCGTCGGTGACATGAGATGACCCTAGTGCATTGGCACCACCAGTTATAGGGAGATCAGGTAAGATGGTATAAACATAACCAGAATGCATGTAGATCAAGTCATATTTCAACATAACTTGGAGGGCTTCTTCCCCAGTTCGAGGAAAGTGAGACATGGCATCTTTACTAATAGAGGGAAAAAGGGATCTAAGAAACTATTCCATGTAGACACGGTCTTCGAAAACTAGAGCTCGACATAAGATCTTCCTTTTGCACCATTCTTGAACATGGTCAGATAGGCGGGTGGCAGAAGTTTGACGGAAAGTGGTAAAAAGTTCAGTACCGGTGTCATAGCGAAGGGGAAATTGGAAGTAGGACAGAAATTCCTTTGCAAGGGTCACAAAAGTAGCATGAGAGGTGGCGGCCTAGTTGACATACCACTTGGAAGCTTCTCCAGTAAGCATACACTGGAATAACCAAAGACAGATAGAGTCATCATGATAGATTTAGACGAACACCACATGTGGAAAGAATGAACATGGTTGGTAGGATCCTCTCCAACATTTCCTTCAAACTTAGGGATGTTTTAAGAAGCTTGGTTGGCATAGCAGGCCAACCTGGATCATGATGTATAGGGTCGTTAATCAACTGGTTGAAATCGGGAAGGCTTAGGCCTGCCATATAAGGAAGCAAGGGAGTAGCCAGGACTGTTCCTGTTGTGGCTCCACTAGTAGCGGCTCCATGATTAGATTCGAGGCCACCACCAGTGGTAGGTCCTGCACCAGACATGATGAAGGTGAAAGGTGGAGGAAAACCAAGGATAGGAATAGAAGGAGAAACTGATGAACTAGAATCAGAGTCAAAATGGGGACTTGGCGAAGGACTAACTCGGACCCTAAGCGGTGGAGTAAGTCTTCCTAACAGAAACTGAGGATGAAGTCCTTGGAGTCTCCAGGATGAATGCCTTGGGGGTGCAATGATGGAAAAGATACACAGAACCCAATAAGGAAGAGAGGTAAACAAGGGCACGAAGGTGAAAATTAATTAGTTAATTACAATCTTTTATTCTTAGCCTGGAGGTGTAAACCAGTCGCTCTTCGCTTTAGGTGTGTGTGCGTGTGATAAGTGTGTTAATTTTAATCAAGCCCAAATGTGTGTATAGAGAAAAGATGTTTTATTACTATAAATAAAACTGAAAGTGTCAGTAAATAAAACTGAAAGCGACAGTAAAATAAACAGCTAAAGATACATAAATTTAAACCCAAAAAGGAGGGCTTCCCAGCAACTAGTGTAAGGGTGGGTGAAATCTACTCAAAACACACAATAAGGTTAAGAGGGACAGGGATCTAAAGGTCAGATCTGCTGAAAAGAGGTGCAGAAAACAACAAGAAACCAGAGGGAAAAACGCTGAAAAATAGGTGGCGAAAGGCTACAACCTAAAGGGAAATTTAGAGGAACCTAAAGGGAGGTCCAAACAAAACTGAAAAGAGGTGTTTTGAATGGAAAAATAACCGATCTGAAATGGATCTAAAAAGATAGGTTCAGATCTGAAAAAATATTGTTTGAAAAACACTGAAATCTTAGAAGACCTGCTTCAGCTAAACTCCTCCTAAAAAGGTGGAAGCGTACTGAAGCCCTAAGGGGCTTGGTTCCTACTTCAAAAAGTAAAACTAAGAATTTATAGGTCCAAGATGGGTAAATATGGATTTTAGACAATCCTAAACTGTGTCATCGGCAAACCCTGAAAATTATAGAAAAAATCCTGCAAAAAACTACAGGTCGCAGGTTCTGACCTATTTTTTACTGAGGCCGCACTTTTTGGGCATATCTCTACTACCTGAGAGATGAGGTCACAAGTTTTGGTCTAAAAAGTGTGACCTGCACTTCTATCTATCTCGAGGATAGGTTTCAGAAAAAAGTGTTGTCTCTGTCACGGCTGATACCTGATACCTATGCAAAAGGCCTAGAAACATATCAAAGTTAGAATTTTTAGTGTTTTGGGGTAAGAAAGGTCAAAAAAAACATCAAGGAATGCCAATTAAGAAGTTGAAGGAAAAAACTAGTGGTTGAAGTAATTTGTCATGCCGAGATCTGAAAAATGGCAACGGTCATAATTAAAAACCCTTGTGGAGTCGCCAGTTGTTAGTGTGAATTCTAACTGCAAGTGTATGAAAAAAGTTCACTTTAGCTGTGCATAAGAAACGGCCCTAACATCAAATGTAGCTGTCAATTTCCTTAGATTTGCAGTAGGTGATCAGAATAAATGCTACAAAAATCCAGATCTATGCAGCTAAAGACATTAAACAATGAAAATAAACAAGAGTTACTCCATACATACAATAGAGAAGACAAGGATTTATAAAGAATTTTTTGTATTATGACAACTAGGAAGGGAACAGAGAAAGATGTTACCAGTCCCCCTCAATGGGATGGGTTATTATATGTCCTTAGCGCTTCAGATCTAAGATCTCTCTCTCTCTTGATGGTGCAGAAAACCCAGACAAAATAGAACTCAAAGGGAGCTCACAAGCAAAAGTAGACAAAATATGACAATGATGGAGGATTAAAGTCAGACCAAAAGTATAGATAAAAATGTGATCAAAAGGTGACAAAAGGTGGTGAATGAACGGAAAACCCTTCGATTTATAACAAAATATTGAGTTAGTCTAGATATTGGTGCATAATAAAATATTATTGACCAAATCTGGATCCAACTTACTTGGAATATTTTATTATTTTTGGTGGAGGGAAAATGAATTTAGAATTGGTTAAATCCCTTTATTTAGAAATAATAAATAAATAAATGATTTATTTATTATTTCAAGGATAAGGTTAAGGAATAATTAAATAAATAATGATTTATTCAATTATTTATAAACGATTTAGTCAACTTTAACAAGGAATATTATTAAATAATTATTTAAATAATTATTCCTAGAGAATAATAAGATAAATAATGATTTATCTAATTAATTCTCATGTTTTGGGTTAAATATGACTAGGAATACTAATTAAACAGCAGTTTAGTTAATTATCCCTAGAGGAAAATCAAACAAATAAGGATTTATTTAATTATTCCTCATGGGGTTTCCTGTTTAGACCAGAAATAATTTAATAAACTATGCGTTATTAAATTATTTTATTAAATTATTTCTCATAGTGAAAGAAATTTTACTATGGTAAAGTTGGTCTTACATGGTGTACTTTAGTCCATCTAATAGCAATAGGTTAGATGACCAAAAATTGGTGTAACACCACCTATACTAGTCAAGTTACTTTCTGATATTCCTAAGTTTGAAGGGAAACCACGGAAGAGTCCTTCCATGCACATCACCACCTATCATTTATGGTATTCATTTAATTATTTGGTGGATGATTTTATGAGGTTGAGACTCTTTCAATGAACCCTAACAGTGGATGTCGCAAAATGGTTTATTGAACTCGAACGGTCATCCTATAATGACTTTTCTTCCTTGGGTCATACTTTCTTGAACCACTTTCAGTTACTATTAGTCATCAGTATTTTTCACCTGTTGTTGATGACTAGATTCCTTAGCTAAGTTTTCTAGAAGCTAATCTCAACCTGTCAATTTGTCATCTAGAAAACACCCCAAACAAATTTTTTGTCCTCCTACCCCTTCCTGTCAGTCTATGATGAGAACAATCTCCAGTTTTCAAGTCCTATCTTGTTTCAGCAAAATATCTCTATCTAGATTCGTCTTAGCTTGGTTTATATGCTGTCGTTTACCCTTGTTTCTCATTCCATTCACTATCCAAAGTTTGACAAAGTGTTTGCAACTCTATCACTGGTCATCTTGTCATTTGAAAATATGATCATGCTTAAGAAAACACTCAGAATCTATCAAAATTGTCCGTAAGTTAGATAGTGGTATTTAGGGAGTTTTTCCTTGGCTAAGATATCCTAGGCCAAAAAGCCTTTTTTTAGTACCAGTCAACCATGAATTAGTTCCTTTTCTACAAAGCAAGCATTGTGCTATCCATAGGTCGCACACCACTAAGAGGTCACTTTGTCTCATGTTAGAAGAAGTTCAAAAAAGATCCAAATCAGGAAAAGAGAAGGTTTGTCACTGTCTGAAGAAATATGCTTAGGTCATGGAAAAATCTCCATGAAACATCAAAAAATCTCTCCAAGGTTCCAAAGCATCCATTTTTACATCTCTGCAAGGGTGTAACTGAATGATGATCAGTATGCAAATAAGAGCAAAAGGGACAAGTTCAAACAGGTCTCTCATTTTGAAAAGGTTTGCCATCAGTGATCAGATGAAGAGCTATAAAGAGAAGAGCAACAAATGTACATGTTATAAATCCAAAAGCTGACTAAAGAACAAAGATCACTCATCAAGTCAAAATAAATAACAAGGATTGAGTAATGCTGATCAGCAGTGCTGCATAATCTTTCCAAAGGTCATCATCATGTGGGGCATAAGAAGACAACTACTTCTTATGCTACCTTTGAACCTGGGATGCGAACATTAGTCAAAGGCAACTTCAAGGTACCCCTGAAAACACAGTCAATGGAAAGTTAGTTTAAAGGTTTCTGACAGTGAGCATTATCCATATATCAACCACTCTGTTCACTCCCTAAAAAATTCACAGTGATATGGTACCAAGCAGAGACATATATTGCATAGAAATGACACAGTGTTGAAATAGATGAAATTTCATGGGTATGATGATAACCTCCTTCAATAATAAGCAGAGGGTTAGAGACACTATGATGGAACCTCCTTCAAAAAAAGTAGATGGTTAGAAGCACAGTGACAGAACCTCCTTCAAAAGGCAGAGGGTTAGGAAGAAATTGTTGTGGCCTCCTTCACAAACAAGCAGAGGGCCAACATGTTCTTAAGTGACTTTCAGAAGCTGTTGTGCGCCACCTCCTCCAAAGATGAAAAGAGGATGCATAGCAGGATTAAAATTATGTTCAAGAAATTTTTCTTTTGGAAAGACTAGTTGAGGAATAATGGTGGAGAAAATGAAATTTTATAGGTTGAAGGCCTGTGTTACATCATCAGCAGAGCAGTGACATAATGGTGCTAAAAACCTCTGCTCTTATGTTTATGAGAGCCTCCTTCAAAGTATAATCCGAGGATGGAGTTTTTGACTAAGAACAGCCTCATCTAAATGGCCAAGGAAGTAGACCAAGCTTGATTTTAAACTGACTTCTGCAACTGAATACAAAGAGAATCCACCCAGATGGTTTATGAGGAAGAACATATTTTTCGTTTAAACAAATCCCTTATGATTTATCAAAAATACTCCCTCCATTGGATGAATAAAGGGAGAGCACCAAAGGGACTTCTTTCAATACAAATAGAAGGTCTATACACAGTCTAGAGGAAGTGTTAATACAAGGTGCCTAACAGTAAACCCTCATCATTTCCCCGATCACGTAATTCACTCTTAAAAATCTTCACAATGCTTTGAGACAAGGACACTTGCCATAAGCAAAGTCACATGGGAAGAAAGCAGCTGGTTTGACAAACTTCTACAATGGCCTCCTTCACAAAAAAGGCAGAGGATCAGCTCTCCAAATGTTTACACTATGAATCAGCTCATTCAAAGCGTTAAAAGGGTGATGTAACCATGATTCACTTCAGACAAAGGGTGCCTCCATAAAATTATCAGAGATAGAGTCTTGGTGGGCTCAAGCATTTTACATTATGAGGTGTTTTCAATCAGAATATAAGCTCAAATTTTAAGTTTGAAAGATCACCTTCGAAAGGGCAATATGGCACAGTGTCTTATAAAGATAAGTTTTTGTGTTAGAGGCCTCCTTTGTGTAAACAAGCATAAGGAGAAAACACTGGGAACCAGCTGTCATGATTTAAAGGCCTCTTCTCTTCATAAAACCATGGACACATAGTGTATTCAAAATGTTGCAGTGGGAATGTTTTTATTGGCCCCTTTCAAGTGATGTATTAGGTCACTGTTTTCCCTTAATGATCTTGTCAAAGCAACAAAATTAGAGGCTTTGCATTGCGATTTGGAAAGACTGCAACAGTGGTTTGTGTAATGACTTCCCTTGTTGACAAATCAAAGAAAAACACAGTTTCTATAGCCCCTTCACATCATTAACAAGGGTTGTAACATCATCAAGATATGATATGGTTTTTAAGAAATAGTTTACTGAATATGGCAGGGTTAAGAAAGACTGTTTTAAGGAGATACAACATTTGTTAAAAGAGGCAACCCCTCAACAAATGCACCAAGTCATTTTAAAATAACTACAAAGGCAAAAAAGGGAGAAGTTTGAAATTGATAAAGGAGGTTTTGAAAAACCCTTATGATTATAAAGGGCACGAACCAAATGTTCATTAACATCGTGCCAAACCTCACCGGAGGAGAAAAAAACAGGTATTGAGCGATTTGTGAGTCATTTTCGAGCTTGATTGAATGCATGACATGCTTTTACATTTGCGCGGCGCACCTGTAGGCGCTCACTGAAGAGAATTGTTAAGGGTGCGGCACGCTTGTGCCCATCATTCAACGGGTGCCCAGCAACCAAGTTTGAATGCGGTTGATCTTCCGTTCAGGCCTACCCGACCCAGCAACCAAGTTTGAACGTGGTTGTTCTTCCATTCAAGCCTTCCTGGCCCAGTAAACATCCTTGAACGCAGTTGATATTCCGTTCAGAGCCTGCCCAACCCATCAACCATCTCTGAACGCATTTTTCCGTTCAGGCTGCAACCATCTCTGAACGTCAGTTTGCTCACCCAGGCCAATGCTCAAAAAGGCCCTCAAAAATGGTTGAAGACTGAACTTTGCTCAAGGAAATTCATCTAAATAACATCAGAGGACATAATTAGCAGGTATTTGTTTTCTTCTTCACCTAAAGTCTTGGTTTAAAAATTATTGAATCAGGTTTGCAAAAGGACTAATCACAGTATTACGAGGAAGCCAAACATTGTTAGTGTCAAGAGTAACATGTCTGTTTAAAAATACAAAGGAATAGTGTTTAAAGAAGGTCTATTTGTTAGTTTAAAAGGGGTCCCTCAAATAGTGATTTTCAAAAGAGGAAACATAGCCATTTTCATGGATACTTGCCTGTTGAGACACCAAAGAGAAGCAATGATAAAAGAGGAAGTTTGATTGTCAAGGAGCTTGTTGTTTTTAATAGTTAAGGGAAAAAATATTGGAACTAATTCTTGGCTGAAACACAGTTGCTCTCAAAACCTATCTATTTGCTAACCTAGAAAGAAAATAGTGATCATCAAAAGGTTAGTGATATTTCAAAAGGGAAAACATTGTTGTTTTCAAAGTAGCATGTCTACTCAAAAATCACAGAGAAACAGTGAATAAGAAGGAAGAGTTTTAGTGTCAAAAGGAAAGGGGACTTGTCTTCATAAACCACAAATAGATTTTATTAAAAGCCTTTTTCTCATAACACAGTTCATAAGAAGGGAGTTTGCTTTCACTTATCAAAAACTTGTTTGCCAACTAAAGAGAAAAGTAGTGCTCAAAGAAAGGGTATATTTTTCAATACATTTCAAGGTCTTGTTTGGTAAGTCAGTGAAGGGTATCAGAAAGAAAAAATGCCTCCAAATAAGGACAGAAGAAGTGGGTATCACAATAGGTATGAGCCTATTACAACTCAGGAAGTGAATGAATCTCCTTCAGTACTCTTCAATTTTCATGGAGTAGGGTGCTTGGAATTTTGCCAAAAAATCCAAGAAGTAAAAAGTCACCTTCCTTTGACACATTTTTTTTCTTTGAGGCTGCAAGGAAAGCATGTCCATCTAGCAGGTCTGGATTTAAAACTCTCTCCTGAGGCTATCTCCAAAGCTACTAAGTTCCCCTATATAGGAGAAAAGTGGTTCAAACAAACATACCTAGATCTGAATCACTACAAACCCTTCCTAAAAGAAGACCATCAGGATGCTTGCCAAGCTATTTTCCCTTTTTCTCATTTATTGAGCAGCTATGCCCCCCTCATGAAAGTCATCATGAAGTATTTCACATGTGAAGGGAGTTTTTCCCGGATTTATGCCTATCACAACAGGCTTCTTATGCATTTCACAAGAACTCAGTTGTTGAACCTACCTTTCTTCCTCTACAAAAGCATTAACAAGATGGCCTCTAATTTCCAAAAGAAGCCCTCCACTAAGAAACAACCTTGTTTATTTAATCATTCCCTTATCAAGATCATCATCCTCCATCAACTTGAGAAAAAGGGAGTTTCTTGGGACTCTTTCATCTCCCATCCCGATTTTTCCATTTCCTCTTCATCTCATGCGCCTTCCTCACCATCCACTCATCATGTTCCTCCTTCTTCTAGTAAATCCACTCCTAAAAGACCAAAATCCCCTATGATTGAGAGTGAAGAAGAGGAGAGGCAAACTAGTAATGAAGAAGGGTGAAGTGACAAGAGGCAAACTAGTAATGAAGAAGGGCATAGTGACAAGAGGCAAACTAGTAATGAAAAAGGGCAAAGTGACAAGAAGCAAACTAGTAATGATGAGGGAAAAAGTGAAGACTCTAAGCATGACAGTGGGGAAGAAGGAAATGATGGTAAGCATGAACAAATTGATGGTGAGCATAGCAATCATGAAGAGGAACATGATGGCAGCCAACACAGCAGTAAGCATGATGGTGATGAGGGACAAAACAGTGAAGATAAAGAGCACATCAGTCATGAAGAAAGCAAGGACAGAGATAAACAAGACAGCCCTCAAGCAAGCAATGATGATGGCAAGAAAACACCAAAAAGTGATCATTCTGAAGGGGGCAGCATGGAGCAAAAAGACCAAATCAGTGACCATGAGCATAGCAGTGGTGAAGACAAACAAGAAAATCTTCAAGCAAAAGAAAACAATGAAAAATATGAAGCTGGAACAGATGATGATGGAGGTAGCAAGGTAAAAGACCAAGTTGAGAAACTGCAAGTAGATAAACCTCTTCTCTCTTCTCCTCCACACATCCAAGAGCATGTTATAGTTGCCTCTCCTAGGCAAGGGGCCAATAATCTTCATCCAAAAGTGGTGAAGCCTAGAAACACTAGATCAGCAAAGAAGAAGATCACTCCAGCAGTGACTAGCAATGTCACAAGAGCGCTAAGAAGTAGAGGAAAACTGCCCAAAAAGAGTATTGTTGAATTTCCAAAGAGGAAGAGGACCAAGAAGTCTGCCCAAGGCAAGGGGAAAGAAAAAGAGGAGAGTAGTCATGAAAATTAAAGGGAGTTTGACATCATCCAGATAGACAGTGATGATGGGGATGATGATGCTAGAATTATTGAGGCTTTTTTACAAAATAGAGAAGCCCAAATTCATGACCTACAAGTTGATCTAGATAGGTCCAAGGATCTCATACATGTTATATAGATGCAAAACAAACAAATGAGTGGTCAAATGGTAGTTTATGAGGCCCGGGCTTTCAAATACCAAAGGGAAGCCTACAAAGCACAAGTCAAGCTTGAAGATATTATGGGCGAATTTGATGATACTGAAGAAGAAGAGTAGCCAATGAGAAAGAGGCCTAAGATTATGGGTCTCAAGAAAGCTTTGGAGAAAAAGAAGGAAGAAGAGGCAGCCCTTGTTCGATCTTATCCTCTTACTTAATTGCTCGCCCAAGAAATAGAAAATAATAGAGAACCATGGCTTGAAAGGGCCAACAAGAATTTGGAGGATCAGTTAGAGAAAGCTAACAGAGACTTGAGTCTACAAAAGAATATGACCGAGCACTACAAGAAGTTGAACCAATTTGCCCGAAAAAAGCTCAAACTTGCTCAAGAAAGGCTCAAGGCTGCTCGAAAGAGGCGCCTGGTACAAAAAGTGAAGAAAGGCACATCAAGGCTTGAAATTTTGGCCTCAGCTTCTCTACATGCTTCTGAAAACCCATGAGGGGCTTGCTCGCCAAAATTGAGCAAATTTTGACAAGATTTTTTTTTTGTGTTTTTTGGCCATAATTGCACATTTTTCAAGGCACTTCCATGGGTGCTAGGAGCATCCTCAACTCATTAAAATTATTTTTTTGGATGGATTAAATTTAGGGGCAGCTACTCACAAATTTTCAGATCCAAAAGAAGGTGTTTTGGTCCCCCAAAGAGGCAAAAAACAATGATTTTTTTACTTTCTGCCTCACATATCAGCAAGGGCTAATTTTTGGTTTTTTCCACTCAGTTCAGTTTTTGACATACTTCTAGGGATAATTTTGGGAAAAATTAAATAGTTCCAAAACTAGACATATAGGTCTTTCCAACAAGCCATCACAGGCCTCGTTTCGACATCGGGAGGTCCCTCAAAAGTGGTCTACAAGACAGGGAATTTTCTGCTGCTACGTTCCTATAGCATTTTGGCAAAAAAGGCAGTTTTTTGAAGTAGCTTATCCAAATGTGCGTTAAGCCTTTTTTGGCCATTGCCAGTTAGGAAAGTCAATTTTATTTCCTTTTTTATCATTTTAAGATGTTTTTAAAGATATTTTGTGCCTTGGGCTTTGCAAAGCCTCAAGGACAAAATCAGATATTTGTAATAGGCCAATGGCCTTCTAGTTACTCTTGGATAGTTTATTTCTCTTTAGCCTATATATTCCAAGATATTTCATTATATCAAGAGGCTGAACTTGATGATATAGAGCAATACATGATATTACAAGCTTTGAAGAAACACTTTGTCTCATGATGTGGATGATTTCTTGTTTGTCTTGGATGGTGGAAGAGGGTTGTTTGTTGGATTCCTTGGCTTGGTAAAATGGTATAGTGTTCCTATATGTATGTTTTCCTTAGTTTATCATACATGTTTCCATGTTTCTTGCTTGCTGTAGGTCAGTAAAGAATAGATTTGAGACATGCCCATGGAGGCACCTCAAGTTTCCCAATTTCATTACAGCTTCTATGTTTCTCTTCTTGCTTAGTTATGTCAAAGAATTCTTAACTACTCTTTGATACCCTAAGAACTTGTTTTTAATTTCATTAATGGTTATTATGTATGTTATCTAGTATGACTCAAGGTATGCCCTGCTTACTGATAGCAATTAAGAATTCAAAGGGCTAACCATTAATCACGATAAATGAAACTTCAAACTGATAGATGCATAAAATAAACATTCAGACGATACATATAAGTATAAGACCCTCTAAATTTGGGAAAATCGCCTTCAGACTTTGGGGAAAACAAACACTAAAATGTTACATTCACATGTTTATTTTACTATGAGATAAAAACCCTATGACCCTCTTCAATCGAGTTCTGCTTCTAAGGACTCGACCACCCCTATTGCTTCCACTAGACTTTCCATGCTACATAATCATATGGAGTTGTTATATCTCCCACCTATGGGTGTTGTCAAAAATTAAACACACAATCCCAATGTGTGGGCTTCCCACCATTAGAGAATTGTCAAATACATGCCCAAACACAATGTGCCATGTCCGCCTTGGAGGTTTTTGTTGAACAATTAGCATTGTCTGTCTGGATAGTAGCAGTTAGTGTGTTGGAATTGATGTAAATAGTCATCCTAGGAGATCAAGTTAGGCAGTTGGAATTTACTGAAAGTTAGTAAGTGTGTTGCCATTGATGTCAACCAAACCAACATTGATGTCCACTAGGCTAGTTGTGATGGCAAAAGATTATATAATTGATATGCTTGATGTTTCAAGATCAAGGGGAGCCCTATGGTTGTTGCAAATTCTGGTAGAGAATCACCATAGTAGTAGGCTTATTGGAGAAGCCATAAAATGATGACTGGTGGTTGGCAGTCCTATCGTTGCTGCAACCTCCGATAGAGAATCACCATATTAGTAGGTTTATTGGAGAATCCATACAGTGATGACTACAGTGGCTAGGAGTCTTATGGTTGTTGCAGTCTTTGGTAGATAATCAACATAGTAACAAGATTATTGGAGAATCCATAAAAATAATAATATGGTGGTTGGGAGTCTAGGATTCCAAGCACAAGAAGAAGAGTCAAGGAGAAAATAATGGTATAGAAATTGCAGCCATTTTTCAGGTAGCAAATGGGCTCAAATACTACATCGGACCTTATTCAATGGAAAGTTCTTTGAAAACGGTTTTCGACAGTATGTGGAAGTCCATCAATGGATTGCGGGATCAAAAGTTATTTATTGCCGAAGTTAGGACCTTGAAGTCCTTAGGAGTAGGCCGAATTATGACTATTGAAGCAGACAAAACATTAGATGCTGAATTTTAGAAGGTCAGAAAATCGAAACCTCAGAAATTTATTTAAAAGGGACTCGAGATGGTGTAGGATCAGGAAAGAAAGAACATTGGAATTTGGAAACCGATATTGGAAGGTATGAGTATCAGAGAAGGCTCAAAACATTGAAACTCTGAATTTCAGAAGTTTGGTCATATCAAAACCTCGAAGTAGCTAAAATCGAAAGTAGGTTGGAGTATCGTAATTTCGGATATCGAGACCTCCTAACTTCATAATAATGAAATTATTTAAAACACCAAGGTTGCAAGGATCGAATATTAAAAAATAAATTAGTTTCAAAACCAAGGTTTGAGGGACCCTTTCTCTCTCCTCAAGATAGGACATATGGAAGTCATTAATTGGCCCTCAAGAGATGATGGTGGAAGACAACGCCATCATGAAATTGTACGAAGGACACATGGCAGTCATATTCAACATTATTGGGTGGCCTAATGGGGATAATCTAGGTGACACATGTCGTCACTAAGGAGACGCCACGTGGAGTTAATGAAGACAACATGATTTCATATCAAAGATCAGAATATCGAAGGTCATAGATCTTGTAACTCCTCTACAATCAATTTTTGAAAAATTTATGATACAGGGATCTTCCAATGTTGAGTGGCACTTAGTCATGGGGAACCAAAGAACCAAGGGCACAGAGCAAGGCCTAGCACCTGAGTGCTATGGAGCATGTCGGAGGTTGGAGATATCGTAACTCCACTATAAAATCATTTTAAGAAACGTTATGATATGTGGGAGCTTCCGATGTTGTTGGTGTTTGGTCGGGAAGCTAAAAGAACCAAGGGCAAAGAGAAAAGAACATGACGGGATAGGCCCCCAGTAGGACTCTGAAGAGATTAGCACCTAAGTTTTATGTCTCTGGTCACATCACTCGGTCCCATGGAGGAAAAACAAGAAAGGGCTAAGAAAAAGGGGCTTGGAACCTCACGATCTCATAACATCTTCTTAATAAAAGCTATGAAATGAGGAGCTCTGATATTGCAACACCTAAGTGTTATACTAGCAGTCACAAGAAGCGGTCTTATGGCAGAAAAGAGGCTAAGTGCCGACATGAGAGGGGCTATAATCAAAAGGATCGCAGAGTTATATTTGGCAGCATTGTTAATGGAAATCATTTGGGCTTTGGATGAAAGAGTTGGCAGCTAAGAGTAATTGCGCACAAGAGATTTGGCCGCTGGTGTAATTGAAACTGCATAGATCATTGGGTCAAGGTAGAAAGGACAACAATTTTGCATAGAAGAGTGTTGAGGCATGTCTCGAAGTTGAAATAAAGATACCTCTGATATTTCCATGCATGCTTCATTGAATTAAATGAAGAACATATAATCCATTTTGATTACCTGTCAAGATCTATGAGCCATGAATAAGCATGGAGAGCCTCATTGGAGTGTGCAGGTTGATTGAGAATTAATTCTCGATATGGATAAATTCTCAAGTGCCCATTCTCAGTGTTTAATTCAACGAAAATGGCCAAGTCAGACACAACAACAGTATGGGAAGACAAGAAGGAGTACACTTGGGAAGTGTGGATGGCACCAGAGATATCATTGACCAGTGTGCAATAGAGGAACAAAACAAAGGAGCACAATAGAGAAAATATGGGGGAAAACACCATTATTGAGTGAGCTATGTGGAGAGCTTTGTGTATGTTTGTGTGCGATACTGTGCGAGGACAAGTGAGCCTGTTTTGGTGAGAAGGGGATGAGAGAGCCTAGGCAGAGGAAATTGACCCTGAGAGAGATCCTGTGCTGCTGTGCGAAATCTAAAAGTGCTAGAGCATAATAATAAGGCCGAGAAGTGAGTTTATGATGTTGAAGAGTAGAGAACAATATGATGCTACAAAGTGAGCGGAGTGAGCAGAGGATAAATAACAAAGTTGATATCAAGCAGAGTGGTAGCTATATAGTGTGAACATTAAGTTCCTTATTGAGTGTGGGTTGGAGCTTGCATACAGGAAGTTGGTGCTTCCATCTCTAGTGGGTGTCCGAAGAAGGCTTGGGGGTTGGTTCCTCTTGTAAGTGGTGCTTGCATAAATCTAAGGAGATGCAAGTTGGTTCCTGCAACAAATTTGTGAAGTTGTTTCTTCACATGGTGCTTCTGGTAAGATGATCATGTGTCTACAAAAGGAGGGAGTTGGTTCTTCCTACTAGTGGGTGCTAGAAAACAATTAAAGGGAGTTGGTGCTTCCTGCTAGTGGGTGCTAGAAAACAATCAAAGGGAGTTGGTGTTTCATGTGAGTGGTCGATCACAAACAGATTGATGTGATAGAGTATGTGCTCTTATTTTACATCAATAACAACAACAAGTTTTGGTGGTTTTTTCATGAAACAGTTTCCACGTAAAACCTTTGTGTCTCATGTGTTTGCTACTCATGAAGTGTATGCTTGTGTTGGTTGATATGGCTGCTATTATGGCTTTTTAATGGTTTCTCTCATATAATGGACACCAAGTTTGAATAAAAGATAAATTGGCATAAAAGTTAAATTAGCCTTAATATTGGTTCACCCCCCTCTCAGTATTAACATTGTTTCCAACAATTGGTATCATATCCAAGGTTCTTTAAGGAATAACTTAATTGCTAGAAGGTATATCAAAGGGAAACAATGGGTAATCGAGTTTGGCTAATAGCGGAAGGAGTTCCATTTTTAAATGGATCATACTATGAGCTCTGGAACATCATAATGGAAGCCTATTGATGATAGTCAATGAATAAATTTGGTTGTCTGTGATATATGGAGAGAGGAATGAGTTCAATATAGAAGCTAAGGAAATCAAATCATCATGAAAGGGTTGTACAAGCCAGGTGTTGATAAAGTGAGGCATTGTAAGTCAGAAAAGGAAATGATGGACATATTGCAATGTCTATATGGAGGAGAAAGGTAAAAAAGTCAAGATAAGGTCGAAGAGCCTTGCTGCTCAAGACGTAAACCTGAGTATGTGAAGGTTGCTAATGATAAGAATAAGAAAAGGAAGAAGAAGAAGAAGAAGGCGTCCCCAATGAAATATTCTCAAAATATTGAAGACCCTTCTTCCAGTAAGGAAGATATTGCTCATCATTCTCGAGAATATGATGAAGACTCTGAAGAGAAACCATGTTTCTCTGAAGGTAAGCCATTGTTTTGTGATAAATGTAAAGAAATAATCCATTCCTTCTCTAGATGTTCATGTGAATCACTTGGATAAAGATAGCCATGCATCTAGTAGTATTAATGAAGATAGACACACTTTAGTAGCAATAGAAAATGAGGGATCCTCTGAAGAAGAAGAGAGTATATCCCGTGAGGAAGTGATGAAGACAGAATACCTCTTAGACATGTGGAAGATTCCATGGACACAAAGATGGTTTTATATCTATGTGGTGACTCAGCTAGCACCTCCTATAGTGAAGAGAAGAATGTGAATGAAAGGATCTATTTTAGAAAGAAGTTGTTCTCCATTGATCAAGGGCCTATCAGAGGAAAATCTCAAGCAAGAGGAGCAATTGAGAATTTATGAGCTTGAGAATGAAAGTTAAGAAAAACAATAGTTGATCTAAATTCTCAGCAAGAAGAGGCTAACATAATGAATGGGATGTTAACCAATCAACCGAGTGAGAAGCAGGCTTACTGTGAGAGACTAGAAACTCAAGTAGTCCCGTCGAAAGATGACCTAGAAAGGGCAAGTGAAGAGTTGTCTCAAAATCAGAAGCTTGAGGAGAGAAAAAAAGTCTTGGATAAGGTGCTTGCAAAGCAAAGATCCCCTATCATCAAGGTTGGATTGGGTTTCAAAGAAGAACCAAGCTAAAAAATAGTAGTTCGAGGTTCCAACAACAACAACAAGGGAAAAGAGGTTGTTGGACAACAATAACAGTAAGGAAAACATCAACAACAAGAGAAGAAAAGGCAACAATAGAAGGATAAGAAGCAACAACGAGTAGAGTAGCAGAAGAGAGCTAGGTAGCTGCATGAAAGAGTGTACGGCAATAATGCAAACTACCATAGAAAGTACATAAAAACCAACAAAAGTTCTTTTCCCCTCAAAGACAAATCTTTCAAAGAAAGGATAACTTCTCTCATCAAAATCTTTTTCATGGTTATTGTTTTTCATGTAATCATTTTAGACATAAAGCCATGGACTGTAAATGGGATGCAAGAAAACAAGAATTATTGGATAACAACAACCCAAGAATGCACAAAATGGACATGAGTAAACATATTGATATTATATGCTTTTCGTTATTTATTAATAAGATTATATGTTAAATATATTAATTTGGTTTAAAGCATGAAAAAATAGTTAAATTAAAATGCTACATATTTCTCCACATGACATAAATCGTTAATAACAAATATATTATTATAATTAATAAGGAAAAGGCCATGAATAATTTCAGACAGACTAATAAACTGAGGTCAACGTAATGTTGGGTCATATGAATTATTTTACTTCCATTGCGTAACTAGCAATTCATTCTTTGCCTCTTGGCCTTTACTTTTAAGAATCTCTACTTGTATATTTGCAAATATATGAGGAAATCGATCAGTAAGTTATGTTTGAATATTTCTCCCACGTTTAAAAACAATTAATAAAAAAGCTTATAAATTTTGTAGGCTTCAATTCAAATCCATCTGCATCGCAAGGTGAGCAACCGTTCAAGAAAAGTAGTTGTTACGTATTGATATAAGAAATAGTATTTCTTATTAGCCATACAATTTTAAGAAACATTTACTATTTATTAGCCATCCAATTTTAAGAAACATTGTGATTTTTTTTGTTGTTGAAATTTTTTTTTTGAATATATAAATGAATTTTTGTTATTGAAAATATTTTTTTAATACATGAATGGAATTACAATTTTATAAATTAAATAACTTAAATTTAAGTTTTTTAAAATATCTATTATAATTTGGTTAAAATTAATAATAGAAAATGACAATGTTTTATATTCGTTTTTTTCTTAGTTTAAATTTATTATTTAGTAGTCTTTAGTGTTATTTTTAGAAAGTTTTTCTGTTTATTTTTTTCAATTTAATTGGTTTAGAATCATAAATTTTTCACAATCGAAATGTTTAGTGGTTTTTGAGAGTACTGAATCTATATATAGAGTTAAAAAACCAGTTTAAACAACACAAATCAAAATTTAACTTAGCCAAAAATCTTTTAAAACTCTTAAAAATTCCACTTAAAAAATACTTCATTATTACAATTTAATTGTTACTTTCTAGATTTGTGCTAGACACCTAGATTTGTTGGCAATTTAGTTGTTATTTTCAAAAGGAGTTGTCTTTAGTGCGACTTTTTGGAGTTTCAGGTGCCGGAATCTGGTGAAAAAATTTGAGGTAAAATCTAAGTTTATGTTTTTTTACTGTTTATATGGATTCAATACCCTAAAAAACCGGTAGAGAACTTTCATTGTGTAAGGTTACGCATCAAACTTTTGCTTTCAATGAATTCCTGCAAGATTTTAGAGAAATTAGACCCAAAAAAACCACCATAACAGCTTCCAAAAAATCACACTGTAAATTTGTTGGATTTAGCTCCTACCGAAAGCTTTTGTATTTCACCCATCAATTTATTTGCTTAATTCCTAAAAATACAAAATCTATAATATATTAACTTTTTATATTTTATTAACTTTTGAGATATATAAGATATAATTTTATAAAATGACTTTATTTTCATAGATATTTTATAACTAATTTTTAATGTTTTTGGTTTAGAATTTTTTTTTCAATAATATAATGTTTAACATTTTGACTTAATCAAAATTAAATAAATTAAAAACTACATAAAAATAGAAAACATAAAAATCTTTAACCCATTATTGTTTTGTTTAATATTTTGATTTAATCAAAATAAAATAAAATTTTAAAAAATAAAATATAATCTACAATATAAAATTAATAATTAAAATTGCAATTAAAATTAAACCAGCTTAAATTTATCTTATTTTTCCAAAAAAAACAAATTTTTTAACATTGAAATTAAAGTTTATATTGAAAATAAATTTGATATCTCCACATAAATCAATATTGAACTTTGCAAGTCTCATTTACTCTAAACAATTTTAAAGTAATTAAAATTAGTATTTGCATATTACCCTACAAAAAAATACACCCTGCAAAAAAATACAAACCACATTAAATAGACAGGGGAAGCATTAAACAGACGAAGAGACGTTAAACGAAGGAGAGTGTGGCGTTAAACAAAGAGGGAGAAGGACCCCTCTTCAAAATCCTAAAAGGACATCTGTTCAAAATTCTATGAGGGACCAGGAATCTGTCATAAACCTCATAAAAAAACCCTTCAACCTAATTACTTAACAAAATTCTATTAATAATAATAAATATATATATATATATATATATATATATATATATATATATATATATATATATATATATATATATTTCTAATAAATATCAAACCCATCTCAATGGTGATTAATTGTAAGTAGTATCAAACCCATCTCAACGGTGATTAATTGTAAGTATATGGAATCCAAACCACGAATTTAGTTTTCGTAATAGATTTTAAAATAACATTTACATTTTTGAAATATTCCAAAAATTATTAAATTTTAGCCAGTTGAGAATATTTCAAAAATCTAACCAACAGAATTGAAATAAAAAGATTTCCAAAAAATTCTAAAATCGACACTCCAGTCAAGTTCAGGGCTGTAAAAACTGCAAATATCATCACAAATTGAAGTAAAAAGATTTCCAAATATTTCTCAAATCAACAATCCAGTCGAAGTCCAGGGGTGTAAAAACTGTAAATATCCTCATGGGCAGACCATAGAACCCAACTAACTAATCCAACCAATAAATGGTTACAATACCAGGCTGAAGCTATTCATAACTTCCTAGCCTCAAATCTGCTGTAATCACACTTTAATTTACAATTTCTGCACCCAGCTTTCTGGGTGTTAATTTCAAGGCAGGAACTTGTCTGTTCCAATTCCGCTTCCGCTTCCACCGCCTCTGCCTCCAAACCATTGCACTGTCTTACCGGCAATGGAAAACCATTTTTGCTCATTCGGTTCCCCAAACCTGGTATTGCTATTTCCGCCGCCAGACTGAATTCTGTTGAAGCCAATGATCTCAGACATTGATCTCTCCCTGCCGATTTGAGCCGAATATCCGGCGGGTCTGTCAGCTGTTTCAGTTTTCGCTCCAATTTCATCTACCGCCTTTGCTTCTGTGAAATCCATGCGTCCGCTATCTGTCGTTATCATCTGAGAGCTCAGAAACAATAGATCAGAATGCTTGATCTCGCTCCATCGATGTTGACACATCACATCGGCCACGACTATACGATGAGCAAACCGACGAGAAAATTGCAGCTCCTTCGACTCCTCGTCGGCCTCTGAAATCAACATCTCTTTCTTTCTCCCGCTGCCAAAACACCCAATTGACCCCAACCCTTCAGATCGCCAGCTCGGCTCTCTGAGGCTGCCAGCTGGCACCCTAAAAGACTCGGACTCTCTTCCCACGCTCTCGACATTTACATTTTCTCTCTGCACGAAGGCTTGCAGGAGCTGAGGTCCCCTGTCCTCCAATCCCTTGGCTACTTCCACATCCTCGTTTCTGTACACCATACACACATCATCTGCCTCGACCTTCTGGCGACACAACGGACACGTGGCGTTAGATTCGAGCCATGTGTCAACGCAGGCAACATGAAACGCATGGCGGCACTTGGGCAGCAATCGCAGGACCTCCGAACCTTCGAATCTGCTCAGACAAACCGCGCACTCTAATCCCTCTTTCATTCCTTGCAGCGAAGCGAATTCGAACACCGGGAGCGCGTCTATGACCGAACGCTCCACGCCCGACACGTCATTTCTCGACAATATTTCGGCCGAAAAACCCTGCCAGGCGTTGCCGGAGCTGCCCTGAACGGCTCTGGTTCTTCGGCCGCCTCTGTGCCGTCGGATTCCGGCCAACCTGCGGCGGTGCTTGGCATACAGAAGCAAGATGATCGTCACGGCGCACAGGGTCGTTAGAACGATAATTACACCCGCTATGCGCGGTTTAAACGGAACGCTTCCGCTGATGCCCGGAAGTCCTCCATCCTCTGGATCGCTCCAATCGGTACCGTTTGACTGTGCGAATCCCCCACACACCATCCAAGTCGACAGAACGAATAACTGCGCTTTAATCCTCACAGACTCCATAGCCGGATCTGAATCCCAATCCAAATCCCTCAATTTAACTCTATACTATTTGTGAGTCTGGAATTTGGCAGTTGGAAAAAAGATTTAACATAATTGCAGATTTCAAGAATATTTCAAAATCAAAATCAATTGCGCTTTAATCTTCACAGTTTCCATGGCTGATCTCAATCCCAATCTCTCACAATCTTTCAATTTGACTCCATACTATTTGTCAATCTTGAATTTAGCAGTTCATAAAAAAAATTTAACATAATTGCAAATTTCAAAAATATTTCAAAATCAAAATCAATTGCACTTTAATCCTTAATCTCCATTGCTGAATCTCAATCCCTCACAATCTCTCAATTTAACTCCATACTATTTCTCAAAATCAATTGCACTTTAATCCTTAATCTCCATTGCTGAATCTCAATCCCAATCTCAATCCCTCACAATCTCTCAATTTAACTCCATACTATTTCTGAGTCTTGAATTTGGCTGTCTACAAAAAAAATTAACATAATTGCAAATTTCAGAAATATTTCAAAATCAAAATCAATTACTCTTTAATCTTCACAATCTCCGTCGCTGGATCCCAATCCCAATCCTTCAATTTAACTCCTTGAATTTGGCCATTGGAAAAAAAAAGATTCAGCATAATTACAGATTTCAGAAATATTTCAAAATGAAAATCAATTCTGTTTTCTTGACAATCAAATCTCAAAATATTCCTGAAACCTACCATCAACAAATTCAGAGAACTGAAACTTGTTAATTGATGAAATACAAGTTGACTAATTAAAGGGTTGTTCTGCCATTACCGCGTGCATTGCTGTGCGGTGGCAATGCGAAGTTAGGAGAGTGTTTGGCATTATCAGGAATAGTATACCCCGCCCTCAATCCTCCAAAAAAATAGAAACTGTAGATAGCAATGGCTTTCTCTGACCAGGCCACATAACATCGACATTTGGGTTTATGCGAGAATAATCATTTTTAATTATATTAATGTTAGTTTAATATATAATATCCGTTGGGCTTGTAGAAAAAACAAATGCGGTGTGTTTTTTCTGCATTGTCCGACAACATGTAAACGCTACGTGTATTGATTCTTTTCCTTTTTCGCTATAGTCATCCTATGCCTGATTTAAATTGGCGTATTTTCTGTCAATAATTTATGTTTGGTTTTTAAGTATATTTTTAAGTAAATACTTTTTGTTTCTAGTTTTTGGTGTATATATATATTTTTATTATTATTATTTTTTGTTTTTAAGTATATTTTTAAGCAAATAATTTTTTTTGGTATATATATGTCTAATCTTTTCTGTTTTGTTTTTAAGTATATTTTTAGTTAATATTTTCTGGTTTGTGTTTAAATATATTTTTAGTAAATATTTTCTGTTTTATTTTAAGTATATTTTTAGTTAATATTTTCTAAAATTTAATAAGAATTTGTTGAAATTATAAATTTAAATTGTGAAATATGCATAATATTAGTGTTTAAGATGTTGTTCAAGGTTTAGACTTTTTTAATAGAGTTTATATTCAAATTTTATAAGAAGGGATTGAGGGTGGGAGCTAGTTGTGTGTGTTACCCTATTTTAAAAGGGTAGAATTTAACATACACAATGTTTTTTTTCTATAATTCAATAATACAATTTCTAGAGCTAGTGTGATTTCTTGTTATTTAAAACACACTTTTGGATGCATAAATGGATTTTGCACCCATAGAACCCCTAAGGCACTCCATCTTTGCAAATTAAACAACTTATGATTTTTAAATATATGTATCAGATTTTGGACAAAATTGACCAAAAAAAACCCCAAAAAAAGGTCATTCGATGTATTAATTAGAGTAAGCATTTTAAAAGGCATTCTTTGTCCAACATTTAAATTTTCACTTTCAAAATTCATATAAAAGAAGATAAATGTGAATGTGAAACAAAATCTCAAATTATATGTGAATGATTAGTTAAATATAGAACAAAATATCAACGTAGGAGCATATGAACCATAAGTTAATATGACCAAATTACGACCAAACAGAGATAATATGACCAAGTTACGACCTCGGGAAGTTGACTGCCCAACTAACCCCAACGAGGCCCACAAACTCTTGTTGTTCCATCTCCTAGGGTTACGGTTTTGGTTGTTTATGGTTTTCCCTTGTTGTTCAATAATAAAAAGGCCCTTGAGCCTCATTGTAACACAGTTCAGAGGCATGTAGTCACCACATCTCTTCTCAGAGATAAGCTACCATCATCTGAGCTACTTTATTTCCATTATGTATGTAACCATATTTCAGTTCTTTGATATTAATCAAATGAAGTGTTATTTCTATTTCATATTTGTATTTATGGTTATATATGTATTATGTTGTGTTCCTGTTTAAGTTCGGATCATTAGAGGCCCTCGAAGAATTGATGTGTCACATTGTTTAGAAGGAACTATTGTCATCTATATTTTAGAGGAAGGCATATGTCTATTGGTGCTATGAGATTTGCCTTTAGATTTGAGATGAAATATCCATATGGGTTGCATTGATTGAGCATTAGTGATCACACAAGATCTCATCGATCTTGCAACTCATAGTTAACATTATGCTAATATATCTCTACATCTTAGCACCCCTATCTTGTGGGAGCACTAAAAATAAAGCAATAATTGTCCTAAAATTATATGGTCTTAAATGGGATGTGGTTAGAGTGAGTGAAATTGGAGTACAAGGGCATCCATCATGAATAGAGTTGGGAACCATTGATCTAGATATGTCAAAAAATTGGAGAGGGAGTTCTAGCACTTCTTGAAAAGATAGTAAAATTGTTTCGGGATTTGCAGCAATTCGCAGGTTGAATGAAAACGTGCTCCTCTATCTTGGTATCCTGTTGATGGCCTCACAAATCATATTTTCCATTGTGTTATAATTCTTTGATCTGAAGCTAATGGAGCCAACTTGAATTTTTTATATGGAGGTCTTACGAGCATGCATTCAATGAAAAATACTGTAAGGAGGTATAACGATAATCCCATTCCTCAACTCTAGGAAGTGATATATATATAGGGTTGTATTTGGATTCAGACCCCCCCTTAGGGAATATACTACATATATTCTCTTTGTAGTAATTTATTTAGAAGATCTTCATTAATACAAAAAGCTAATATAGGGCATGCCACTCTAAAGATACATGTAATATCACATAGCAAAAAACCATAAAAGAGTAATAATTTCATAGAAAATATCGACATATAGTACATGAATATCCAAATCATAGTTAGAGTTGGATCACAATGAATGAAACTACAATAATTGAAAGCCCCATTAGCTTATATATTGGCAAAGGTTTTAGTTAAGAAGAGGAGTGTTAATGTCGAACCTAACATAGGGATATGTCATTGTAAAGGTAGTGTGTAATATCATATAGAAAACAACTGCAAATGAGAATTATTTGAACAAAATCTCCACATTATTGATATTTGAATCATAAATTCGAGATGGACCACAAAAATTGGCATTGAAATTACTGACACCCTAACTAGCTTTGAGATTGGTACAACTTTTAGTTGAGGAAAGGAGTATTAATGTGGAACCCAATTTAGAGAATGTCATTGTAAAGATAATTATTATCGTCACACAGAAACAACCACAAATAAGTATTATTTTGGAATGAACCCTCAATACATAGGATACACCTTTTAAATAACTAATCAACCACTAACTTTTATTAATGTGGAATGACTCCTAACATAAAGGATATGCCCCTCATATAGATCATGACCAAATACAAAATGAAAACGTAAATACAACCGTAGTAGCAATGTTAGTATTTAAAGCATTAGAGTAAATTTTAGCCTAAAAGTGCCCATGAAATTTTCACGTACATAATATGTAAACCAATCAAAATCCTTTAAATTTAAAAAGAGGTACATGTAAATATTTTTGAGGGAACACAAAAAAAACTACTTTTTTATACTGTATTTTTAGCTTTTCTCCTTATAGGTTTACTCAAATTTCAAGTATAGACACTCGATGGATACAGAATTAAATTATACATCCAACGAGTACCCATTATGCATACTTCTGAGAAGACCCACATTGATAAAATTTGAAGATACATTAAAAAAAGTGTGTTAAACACTTTTTTTTTAATGTATATGCACTTTGTTTCAATGTGAGCCTTCTCAGAAGCATGCATAATGGGTACTCATTGGATGTAGAATTTAATTCCACATCCAATGAGTGTTTACACTTGAAATTTAAGTAAACCTATAAAGAGATAAACAAAAAATAGAATTAAAAAAAAAAATAGTTTTCTTCTTTTCCCTCCAAAATTCATAGCTCTTATTTTATTATTTTCCTATTATTTTATTACTTTTAGGTTACTTTTTAAGCTTTAATTTCCTCTAATGAGAGGAAAATTATTATTTCATCAACCCAAAGTCTTGTGCCCCAAACCCAAATTCAAATTGTCGAAACTTTTGGTGTGGTTAACACCTTAGGTAATGAACCTCATTTAATGCAAATAAATAAAATAAAATAAATTAGAGTAAGTATAAATACTTTGCAAATGACCCATCATTATCTATGTCACTTAAATACAATATATTTTCCTTTAAACATCATACCTTGAATTCTAATAAGTGCCTCATTTCCCAATTGTAGTTTGAAATTCAAGGTTTATTGGTGTATTCATTGTATACATTTAATTTAACACACCAAGGAATTCTTATTGTAACTCTTGGTTGGTTAAGTTAATTTTTCTACTTATATATTATTCTAAAGCCTTTTATATTATATGGAGTTACGAGGACCTTCCTTCAATCTCAATTTCCATATGATAGAATAATAAAAGTTTGTATATTTTTACCGCATACACTTGTAGTTCATATATGAGATTTAAACTTATGTTCCTGAAACGATTCATTATTTTTTCAACACATCTTATATTCATTTCATACTTATTGTGCCTAGATCCAGGTTTACTAGCATAGATCAACATATATCTTTATACCTACGTCACCTTATATAGTTATGTTTTCAATAGTTATTAATATATGTTATAAACCTTTACTTCTGGGCTCCATGTGGTACATTTCCTTTCTTAACTTTCTAGACTATTCATGAATCTGCGACATATGTGTTGGTTTCCATATGTTAATTTAATATGATACCATGACATTATCCTTAAACCCTATGATTGACGGTTAGGAATGAATCCTTGTAGATCTACGATTCACATAGCCTAGGGTTCTTTTTGGGTTTCATTGACTACCCTTCTTCGTCAATATCTTGAATTCATTCACTCATTCTATGGCCTTCAGACAGAGCTCTGCAAGCTTTACAACTAGTTCTACATCCATGCCTTGAAATTTGACCACAAATTTTCTTGTTGAAAGGATTCCAAGTTATACTAACCTCGCTCCAGCACTACAATTTATGGTATTCGATTCTAGAGTCATTTTTACATGACCAAGCGTTTCCATTAAGGGTAAATTATTTTTTTGAGTAGGGTTTCTATTGGTTTCAGTTAATATTATGGTTTACATTTAAATTTGTCTTTTCCTTCTCTATTACAAATATAATGATGGTATTTACCCTTTGCTGTAGGGAATCTCTTGGCTCAACATATTTGTTTTGGTTGCAAATCCTTTCTTATTTTATCCCTCTACTAGATTTTAATTATGAATTTGTGACTTGTTAATGGCCATGCTCTTATGAGTACACTAACTCGCTCAGGTGTCCATATAAACCCTTAACTTTTTTGTAAAAATATCCTTTTATTTTCATACATATATCAGGTTATAAACTACAAATTTAAGTGTGCATGATTATAGAAGTTCTCTGTTTTTATTTCATGTTGTGGGTTAGGGTTTCTTCTATGGTGCAACTCTCTCATCAAACTTCCAATTCATGGAGTAAATCTTCTTGTCTTTAACATAGGTTATATATATGGACTTGATTCTATGTTTATAAGTAAGCTTATTGAATACATTCTTGTCTAGGGTTACGACCGAGTTTTTCTAAACTAAAAATTTAACCCTATGTAGATTACGAATAAAGTTACCAATGGGTTTTTATTATAAAACCTACCAACATAGTTTGTATAATCAAATTTGCTATCTTGGCTGCAACTTCTTTGCTTATAATAGTATCATTTTGTGGAATTCTATTTTTTTTTAAATATTTGGGGTTTTATTCCCCTACTATAATTCCTCTTTTCATATATATATATATATATATATATTACACAAAATGCATACCATTCTTCTTCTTGTGTCTATGCCATATAAATTTTGCAGGGTTTATAACCTAATATATTCTATTTATTCCTTAAATAGTTTTTGAGTTTTCTTTTCCAAATTTGAGAGTACACTTCTTGCCATTTATTAGCACATTGTAAATATGTTGTAGAGGGTTTACCAGAGCACATGGCTTAAGTTTTTATTCCAGGTAATTATTATCTCATTTTCCCACTTAATCTTTCTATTAATAATTTTTTAATATAGTTTCGATTCATTGCATACATGCAAGTAATACTCCTGCAAAAATATTCAAATTATTTTTGTTTCAATGATTTGGAATTGGGGTCTTCTGCAACTTATAGACATGTTCGACTTTCCTCTCTAGGTCAGATGTTCATGTACCCTTGGATTTATTGTCTGTATGAGCATGACTCTTATGTTTGAGAGTAAGAAGCCAAGTCCATTTGTTGTTTATATTTAAAAATTGTTTTCCAGGACTATTTCATGTGAGGAAGTTTGTAATCTGAAGGCTATAAGTCTGTCATGTATTTAATTTAATGGGAAACTTTATCCCATACCTTGAAATTTTTTATTTAACTGTTTACAACTTCTATGGCCATTTCTGACCACATTTTTGTTCTAATAATGACTTCTTTTGTCACTAAACATTTTTATGACACTGTAATAAATTTATATTTTATACATTTTTATTTCTGTCATATAAGTCATATATTTATGGAAATATTATGTTCATGATTTTGGTTGTTTTATGTTATTTTTATTTCTTCCATAATTAGTTTTAGAGATATATAATACCTTGGTGAAGTCTTTAATTCCCTAGGTTTAAACTCCCAAAAATTTTATACTTATAACTTTAATTAGTTTGAGGGTTTTAATCGAACTTTCCCTGCAATACAAATTTCCTTATCATATATATATATATATATATATATATATCCCTTCATTTCCAAAAGTTGTATTTTCCTCACGCATGATTCTTTCTCAGAATAGATACTAATATACTTATAGTATTATTTAGATAACACTATTACAGATATGCTTGCTACTTGATTTTACACCAAATGATCATTAATCTAGTTTAATCCATATCACTGAAAATAAAATACAAAAATCACTAGAGAATATAGTGTAATCAAGAAATTATTCCATAATATATCGATTGTCCCCCCTTTCCATATTCACAAATTGAGCTTTGTAAAACATGCACTCACTATATCTTTTTCAGAGAATAATTTCTTTGAAATTCACTGAACTTCTGCACTAAAAAATTAGAAAACAATTGTATCTGTATGTTTTTATTGAATGGGTTAAACTAAGACTAAGAAAATCATTATGTCTCTTTCTGAACTATTTTTTTTCAATATTACTGTACAAACTTGCAAATATCATTATTCATACTAAATAAATGTACAAAATAATCACAAAGTAAAAATTATGAATGCCAACTTGAAATTTTAATTTTGAGAACTAATACAAGAACTAATTAGCTCCTCCAACCTTGAAAACTTTCTCCAAAAATTCCCCCCCCCCCCCCAGCACAGGTCTGCAAGTCTATTTATTTTTGTCCTTAATTCTTGTTATTCACCATTTTAGCATTGAGTGACCCTCTTATTTCCAACAAAAGACAAAAAGTGATTAACCCCTCAACATTTGGTAGTTCATAACTACCTCCAACTCACCCCATAGGTGGTAGGCAGTTAGTAGCTCATTTATGAGCTCTATTTCCCACTTCCAAAGAAAACATCCCATCATTTAGGGAACTTATGTATCAATTATTTCCATAATTATAAATAATCCAATCATTTATATTAGATGCCTAACACTTAATGAATGGGTAATCAATATCCAACATTAACTTGAAACCCTTTCTCTTTCATCCAGATGCAGTTTCTATATTAATCTACAAACTTATATATATATATATATATATATATTTACAGTAACGGTTATGGAGTAATTATATTCAACATGGCCTGAATGCCAGAAATCTGATTACATAGAGGGTGTCTATATCCTGTTGCCCCTCACCACTAAGATTGAAAGAGCAGCTAAAACTTGAGGACTTCCTCCTTGATGAGAGAACTATGAATTCAATCTCCAATATTTTCCCCAGCTTGAAAATGAAAACAAACTGATTTAAAAGAAAGCAGTAAAACATAATAACAATCAGCTTATGGAATGGGTTCCCATGTTTCTGCTTCATCTCTTAACTTGACCCCAGCAGAGAGGAGGGCCGCTTTGTTGGCTTCTATGTCCGCCTCTTTATTATTAATTCTCAGCACGTGATAGTAGTTCAGCTTTTGAAAAGAGTTTTCCAAGCCCTTGATTCTGGCTATCAGTCTTGCAAGTTTAAGGTCCGATACCGGAGAGTTTGAGATCATAGCTTTTATAATAATCTGGGAATCTCCAATGACATTAGCTTCCCCTATATTTAAATCTTTGAGAAGTTTGAGACCTTGAAAAAGAGCTAAAGCCTCCGCTTGAATGCTGGAAGAGTGGCCAAGGCCCCAAGCATATGAATGAATTTTTTCCCCAACTGGGCTTACAACAACACCTCCTGCACCAGCTTTGCCCGGATTGCCCTTTGCTGCCCCATCAAAGAAGAGGGAGTGTCTTGTTTGAGATGTGAGCCAGTATTGGAAGTCCGTTTCAGATTTTCTAATTTTCTAGCCTTCAATAGGAGGTGCGTTCCTTACTGCTGCTTCGAATTTCAGATCAAGGAATGAGCCCCAAACAATGTCCTGTTGGGAGAGATTAGAATCGTCCTTTAAGTTGATCAAGCACACTTTCAATTGGCATTTAATTTTGACTTCTAAAGCCTTGTGGTTCTGTTCCGCACCTCTAAAAATTCTTCTATTTCTTTCTAGCCGGATCTGCCAGCAAATTACCTTTGGGAGGACAGACCATGTTGTTTTGATAATCTGATTTTTAGGAGGAGGACCAGGATATATGTGCGCCCATTTAGAGAAAATACTTGCAGTGGAGCTGGGAAGCGAAATGCTGGGGTCCAGGATGTGAATGAAGGAGAACCAAATCTCCTTAGAAAAACTGCAATCAATCATTAAATGGACAACACTCTCTGCATTTTCTTTGCACAACGAACATCTGGAAGGGCCATGAAATCCTTTCCTTTGCAGAGTGTCAAACGTGAGAATTCTACCATGACAAAGAAGCCAAGCAAAAAAATCGATTTTGGGCCACGAAGGAAAACGCCAAATGCCCTGCCAAGGTGCTGGGTCGGGGGGGACGTATGGTCTCTCGTTTAACTTTGCATAGCCTAGGGAAACAACGTAACCTCTGACACTCTGCCCCCAGCCTCTAGAGTCTCTTTTACTGGTGTGCGAAGGTGCCAATCCATGAAGAAGGTGCAACAACGTGTTCCAATCGTCCAGCAAGTGAGGCGGCACAGCAAGACATTTCCAACCTGCCCAAACTGAATCACTCCATAACGAAATATCCCATAGCGTCCGGAGCCCCTCTCCATCCATCCAGTAGCGCAACGCTCTAATGGAGGATCTGTCTTCAATAGGATCCATGTTCATGATTCTGTCAGTCCAAATGTTAACCTTTTTGCCGTTCCCTGGAATCCAGAAAGAATGCGCATTGACTAGGGGAGCGGCTTTGGAAATTAATTTAAGAAAAGTCGAATTAGGAAGCTGAGTCACTTTGTCCAAACAGCTGGAGCGAGGACCTCTGAAGTATTTTTTCCAAAGAACCAATTGGGCCCAACCTGGCTTAGGCGCAATGATCTTCCAAATGATCTTTGCAGCCATAGCTATATTCTGCTGACAGAGGTTTTTAAAATTCAATCCACCCTCCCACAATGGTTTGGATATGGTTTCCCAGCTGATAAGGGGGAGCTTATTTTCATTCTGTTTACCTCCCTTCCAAAATAACCTCTGAATAAACTCCTCCATTTTATTTAAGATGCTTGCCGGAGCTAGGAGCACAGCAAATTGGAAAAGAGGGAGGCTGTTAAGCACAGATTTTATTAAGACAGATTTGCCAGCAATGTTGAGCCAGGAGAACCCCCAGGCTTGGATCCTGGTCTTGAATTTTTCAAGGTGAGGAAGCCAGTCTTTGCTTATCGGTCTTTTGAGAAAAACAGGCAGACCCAAGTATTTAAAAGAAGTCCATGTGGAGGAGGCTGTAAAGCCCAGACATCTAGAGATAGCAGAGAGCAATCTGGGCGATGTGTTCCAACTGAAAATGTGACATTTATTTTTATTTAAGACACTGCCTGAGGCCTCACAGAAGTCATCCAAAAATACTTTGAACTTGGTGGCTGAGGAGAGAGTGGCAGCTCCCAAAAGCAGAGTATCATCCGCAAATAATGTGTGATTTATGTTTTTGACCCCTCTAGCAATACAAAATCTATTGATGTCTTGATTTTGCATCTTTTGATCAAGAAGGAAACTGAGAACAGAAGCTTGGATTACAAAGAGAGGTGAGAGAGGGCACCCCTGCCTAAGCCCTCTCGAAGCTTTAAAAAAATCAGTGGCTCTACCATTTACTAGAGGCGCAATCCATGGCTCCGAGATGCAAGCCCGGATCCATTTAATGAAGTTTGCTCCAAACCCAAACTTGCTCATGAATTGTAGCAGAAAACTATGTTTTACTCGATCAAAAGCATTTGCTAAGTCAAGTTTAAGAACCATACCTTGCTCTTTCCGATGAAGACTTGAGTGGATTGCCTCTTGGACAAGGGTGAAGTTGTCCACGATCTGCCTTCCTTGGATGAAGCCTCCTTGATTTTCCGGGATAATTTTGGGCAGGATGAGTTTTAGTCTATTTGCAATTACTTTGGTGATTAACTTGTACCCTGTATTGCATAAGGATATCGGACGAAATCTGTTAAAGTTTTTGGCGCCTTTTTCCTTGGGAATGAGGGCTAAAAAAGCTGAGTTTGTGCTTCCTCCGATTGTTTGACTTTCTTGAGATTTTTGGACCATTTTGAGAAGGTCCTTTTCAACTATCAGCCAACAAACTTGAAGGAATCTGGCAGAAAAGCCATCCGGGCCTGGGGCCTTGTCCGGATTCATGGAAAAAAGGGCGTTTTTTACTTCTTCTTTAGTGACTTTGGCCTCGAGGACCTCGTTCATACGAGGGGAGATTAAAGAAGGAACGATGTCTATAAGATCTGAATAGTGATCTGGCTCCGTGTCCTCACTGTACAGATGTTGAAAAGGAGTAAAGGCTGCTTTCTTGATGTCCTCAAAATCCTTATGGATGATGCTATCCTCCTTGATCTCCGCTATAGTCTTGAAGCATTTCCTGGCCTGGGCTTGTTTATGAAAGAAGGAAGAGTTCCTGTCCCTTGCTTTGAGCCATAGGTTTCGAGATTTTAATCTCCAGTATTCTTCTTCAACTAAACATGCCTTGTGGCAGCTCTGCTGCAGCTGCGCCTCTTGATCTAGTAGCTCCTCTGTGATAGTAGCGCTCTCCATTTGGGATTGATGCGAAGTAAGAGAAGCTTTGATGATCTTCCTTTCTGATGCTGGGTTGGAGAGAGTTTTGGCCCATCGTTTTAGAACCCCTTTCAACCTTCTAAGCTTTTCTTCCCAGACATAGAAGGGGGATCCTTTGACAGGCTGTTTCCAGCAGTCCTTGACAATTTGCATGAAATCTAGCTCCTTAACCCATAAGGGGCTGAATCTGAAAGGAATGGGGCCCAGATCGAGATGGGCCAGGAGATCAAGCTTTATGGGCTTGTGATCTGAGATGCTATTAGAGAGGATATGCATTTTAGGTTCTAAACCTAGCAACAGAAAGGAGCTTTGTATGAAAAATCTGTCTAGTCTGGCAACAATATGGTCAGGGCCAGCTCTTTTATTAGACCAAGAATACTTACCGGAGGAGGGTTTGACATCCAGGAGATCCCAGTCTTGCATGAGATCCTCCGCCCATTCCCTTGCCGGGTCTCGGACTGCGCTACCTCCTCTTTTTTCAGACTAGGAAAGAGTGAGGTTGAGATCTCCAACAAAGATGATGTTTTCTAGATTTACAAATCTGCCTGGTGCCTTAAAGACTCCCAACAGTCCTTTTTTTCCCCAACATTAACTGGAGAGTATACATTGAATAGGCAAAATATTTCTTTGGAGGCCAAATCCTGCATTTTGAGCAGCTGCCAATGAGTATTACAAGCCTCATAAATGACTGCGAATTTGTCGGCGCTCCATAGTGTACCAATTCCTCCCGAGGCTCCCCAGGCTGAGATTGCTCTTGCTTCGCTTCTTAACCAAAGTTTCTTACTTGAATGTAGAAAAACTACGTCTTCCAGTTTGGTCTCCTGGATAAGAAGAATGTTTGGAGATTTTGTTCTTATTAAGCTTCTAATGGCTTCTTCCTTAACTTTGCTCCCCATACCTCTGCAGTTCCAGGAGATGACTTTCATTATTTATGCTTCTGATGGGCTCCCTTGGAGCCTTGAAGATGATGTTTCGGCATCCTAGGTTTTGAAGCTAGCAGTTTTTCCAGGGTTGGCTGGCTGCCCTGGAGCTTGTCTTTGTAAGTCTCCTGCTCTCTTTTTTCCCTGTCGGATTTGCGACCTCTTGTGGATCTCCTTACTGAGGTTTGAGACTCTCCTATTTCTCCTTCCTCCTCTGATTCTTCCGATTCCTGTTCCTCTTCTTCATCTTCTATGGTCATGCCTTTGGGGTCTTCAGCATTTGCTTCTTTGAGGGGGATTAGGGGGGTGCCTTTGCTTGGAGAAGCTGGAGTTTGAGTCTCGATCTCCTGAGTTGCTTCTGTTTGCTGGCTTAGAAACTCGAACTTGTTTTCTGGAGCCTTTTTGGGAGGAGGGCGCTGGGAATTGGCCTGTCGTGGGCCTTTTCCAATGGGTCCTCCCGGTTTTTGTCCTCTGTGATTGGTCTTTGTACGCTTGACTTGATTCCAACCCTCTTCGATTCCTTTCTCTGGCTCTGCAATAATAGGACAATTTCTGGCAAAGTGCCCATGAACTTGGCATTTCCTGCATTTGAATGGCAACTTCTCATAATCCAAGATCTGCAAATGGGACCAGCTGCCGACATTTATTTTGATTTCTTCAGGGAGACCCACCTCTAGGTCCACTTCTACACAAATTCTGGCGCAGTCATACTGATCCTTGTTGTTAGCCCGATCTATGAATTTACCAAGGGCATCGCCAATGTGTTTCAAGGAATCCCAGTTCCAGCAGTGAACTGGGAGATTTGGGAGCCGAACCCACACCGGGACAGCCTTAGGTACATCAACGGCCGGATCAAAGTCCGAAGTCCATTTGTTCAGATAGAGGCCCTAGGGGCCCATGAAATACGACCCGTTTTGGAAGATCAGATCTTTGTCTTCTTTGGATGTGAACTCGAAGAGAAAGTACCCTCGCCCGAGAATGTAAGAAGTAACACTTTGCTTGATCAGTGGAGCCCAATTCCTGTTAACCCACTGCTCAGTAGTTTTCGAAGAGGGCCAAAGCCCCATGAATTGACCTATAAGACCCCGCTCCGGTGTTGATCATGGCGGTGCTTGTACTTCGCATTGGCTCTGTCCAATATATCATGAACCTATTGGCGGATGTGTTGAATACGCTCGATGAAGCTACTTGCTTTGTCAACTTCAGACTGGACATGAGCTGAATCGGCCTGAGCAGCTGCAAATGGCATGGCTACGTCAATGGGACATAGTGGCTGGAATCCCAAGCCCACCTGAAAGGGGCTATGGCCAATTGAACAGTGGAGAGCCCTGTTATAACTATGTTGTACATAGGGGAGGCTCTCATCCCATGTGCGTGGATTCTTTGAATTGTACATGCGCAGAATGTGTACAATCATTCTGTTGACGACCTCTGTCTGGCCATCTGTTTGGGGATGGAAAGCTGTGGACTTGGTGAGCTTTGTGTCCAACATTGACCAGAGGCTGGACCAAAATGTGCTGAGGAACCTACTATCTCGATCTGATATGATAGACTGTGGGATCCCAAAGTGCACCCACACTCGTTCAAAGAAGAGTTTAGCAGTGGCTTCTGTTGTGATATTCTTCTTACAGGCCGCCATGATGGCCATCTTCGAGAATCTGTCAACAACCACGAAAACACAGTCATTTCCATTCTTAGTAGAAGGCAGGCCCGACATGTAATCCATGGAGATGGATTCCCACGGTCGACTAGGGGTAGGTAGTGGAGTATATAGGCATTGCTTCTTGATGGTCGGTTTGGCAATGGCACAAGCAGTGCAGGATCTGATGTGCTTCTCGACATCCTTTCGAAGGTTCGGCCAATAGAAATACTTCTGTAGTATTGCTACTGTTTTCTCGACCCCGAAATGCCCAGCGACTCGACTGTAGTGTGCTTCCCATATCATCTTAGCACGCTCGCTTGAAGGAACACAAAGGTGTCCCAGGTGACATAAAAGTGCATCTTGGAGGTGAAAATTTGGAACTTGCGTGCCCCCCAAGAGTGCCTTGTAAGTGTGGCCGAATTCTGGGTCACTCTCATAGAGAAGCGGCCAATCGGAAGTCTCGTGCCCACAAGAGTTGAGCACGGTGGTGAGCGCCACGATCGGTGGTCGGCTGAGGCAGTCTGCAACATTATTGGTGCTACCCTTCTTGTACTTGATGTTCAAATGAAACTGTTGCAGATATGTGGACCACTTCTGGTGGCGATCATTCTGCAACTTCCCTTGTGTCTGTATGAACTGCAGGGGCCGGTGGTCTGTGTGGATGATTGTTTCCTTCCCCAAAATGTAATGCTTCCATTGTCGACAGGCTTGCACAATGGAATACAGTTCTTTGTCATAGGTGGGATACTTGCGAACTGTCTCAGACAATGTCTCACTGTG